>JALMGJ010000005.1:74215920-74698420 GCA_023362775.1 Charina bottae | reverse complement strand
GCAAATGCAGAAACAGATTTCTCCACACCCATATTTACTGGAAAAGGAAGCCTATGTGAAAAAGCAAGCAGAATGTATCAACTGCATTCTATACATTCCTGTCTACTATAATAAAGATAAAACTAAAAAACATATAAATTGTCTGCCACTGTACTTAATACAACAATTTTAATAATCTTAATCATATTAAACCCAAAACCCGACATTTATTATTTTTTATTATACCTTAATAATCTTAATCCAAATCGTTAAAGATGAATGAAATCAGCCAAACCCTAAAAGCAATCCAGATAAATATTCTTAAACCCTTATCCCACTTCAAAATAAACCAGAGCATTTACATATCCCCACAATGCACACAGAGCTTTTTTCTTTAAAAAATCGAACAGCCCAACTGTTCCCCTCAAAAACTCCAGCTTCTCTTCAGAAGACCTCCCATACACAATAACCCCTTCTTTTCTATGGCATTCCATCAGAAGATCAATTTCATTTATGGCTTGCAACTCGATCTCTCCCTTTAATTTCTTCAACTCAACTATCCGATCTTCATCCAGCATTTAAACAGAAGTCCCGATCTCACTCTTCAAAGAAACATTTCTGTCGCTGTTAAAATCCTCAGTTTCATCCACGACATCCCCAACCAGATGACACGTTTTAGACCTCTGTAGTCCTTGGTGCTCTCTGAGCTTTGTTGTTTTCTTGCAGACGTTTCATTGCCAGACTAGGCAACATCTTCAGTGCGAAAAGGGAGTGGGACTTGCTCTCTGTTTATATTTTTTTATTTTTTATTTTTAAGTGATATTTATACCCCGCCTATCCCCTCCCTAGTGGAGGACTCTAGGAGGCTTACAATCATATATATACAGTTCAATTATACACCAAATTTCAAATATACAAATGCACCGCGCGTGAAGGGAGAGGGGTAAGGGAACCGACTCTATTAGGCTCTGGACTAAAATTCCCAGGATGACTTGAGCCGGCTGCTGACGTCCTGTAGCTGTCACTTCCGGGTCCGTCGTCACCACCGGCATTTGATCTTCCTCCGATCCTCCGAACCTCTCCTCCGGCGGAGCCGACTTCCCGACAGGACGCCAGCAAATTAGCCCACTTTAAGGTGGTACCCATTAATCTACTTGCAAAGCTTTCAAACTGCTGGGTTGACAGGAGCTAGGACTTAGCAACAAGAGCTCACCTCGTCGCATGGGGTCCGAACTGCCGACCTTCTGATCGGCAGCCTACAGCTCAGCTGTTTAACCTGCTGAGCCATCCGCGTCCCTATATACCATGGCTTGTCCTGCTTATGTTGGTGAAGGTGTTGTACTCTCCTTAGGAGTTCCTTGATTGGGCTGTTGTTTGCTGCTTGGTTGATTGAGTTAATAGTTCCTTAATTAGGGTCTATTGTGCTGTTTGATTGTTCCTCCGGTGCTAATCCTGGTGTTAATCTTTGTATATCTGGGTGTTGATTGCTGGCAAGGAGGTGTTCCAGTCTTCTGGCTTTTCTATTGTCTCTTATGAATGGTATATAAATGTTGTTTACCTCTATGTGTCTCTTGGTGGCTGCTTTGTCTGAGTGCCAAGCTTCCAGGAATTCTCTAGCATTTTTGGATTTGACTTGGTTTAAGATGCTCAGTTTCCCAGTTGAAAATATGATTGAGTCTGTCCATGTGTTGTGAGATTAAGGAGTTTTCATCTTAAGAGAGCACCAAGGACTACACAGTTCAACCCTGAGCTACAAATATTCTCTTCGATTTTAGACCTCATATTTTCCACAATGTCCTGAATGCCTTGCATAAAAACTTGGTAGGAATCAGAAAGAATCTGTTTAAAATCTTGTTGGAAGTCAGAGAAAGTCTGCTTAAAATCCTCCATGTCTCAAGCAGTAGATTATGGCGCCCCCTAGGAGCTTAACCAGCGAAAGTCAAAGATATGAACGAATTCCAAAATGTGTTTGCATAAGCGAAAGTGAGATATGCAGACAGTTCCCCAGGGAAAGTAGAAGCAGAAAACTGAAAGTTCAAAACAGCCGATTCAACGCGTAGGAAAATGCTAATATCTTCAAATTTAGTACAAAAATAATAACAAGGAGACAATTATTTACTCTCAATCCTCCTTAATATTTGGATGGAAAACAAACTCCAAAACTTAAGAAGAATTTTTTTAAAAATTGATCCCAAAAATAACAATAAGCACCAAGAGAACCTGCTTCTCCTTGCTGTAGAAAGCCTCTCTTAGGGTACGCGTACTTAAAAGAAATATAAATTGGGTGATTTAGAAATGGGGTGGCCGGTCTTAGTGCCCCTTTAAGGCTACAGCATGGCTTGGAAATGGTGACGTCCCGGCCTCCCGGCTGCTCTTACCAGTGGAAAGCAGCCATCCATAGGACAGATGGGGTGATTACAGGTGTTTTCCTTTTTCCGGAAAAACCTGCCTGAGCCCGAAAAAGCTGCCATGTTGCCAGTTCTGCCCACTGAGCCCACAGGCACAGCTGTTCAGTCCACCATGTCCCCACCGGAAGTCCAACTCCTAGCATTTCTAAGAAGCTTGACCAATGGTCAGGAATGGTGGGACCCGTGGTTCAGCAACATATGGACTGCCACAGATTGCCTACCTCTGCAATACTGAATGTGGCAAATGCCAACAAAGAGAGTGAATTTAGGAAGGAGTAAATTCCTTAATGTTGTCCTCATTTATAGACATAATTAAGATTCCAACTGAATCAGGTGGTCTCACAGCCAATTAAAAACAAGAAAAAAAGGAAGAATGTTAGTGTAAAGAGGACAGATGCAATCAATAATTAACATAGACTAGGAACAGCAGACGAGCGACCAGCTAGTCCTTTGGGGGAGGGCCACAGAAGAAATGTTCATCATATTGAGTAGACCAGCTCTTCTGTGAACTTGCCTGGCCTGACCTGAAGCGCCTTCAAAAATACTTTGGCAAATAAAACCTCAAGCTGAATTTAGGGAAGGGCAAACTATGAGAATAAAAGATGGAAGACAGCTCAGTTGTGTATTTCTACATTCTAAGCTAAGCAAGCAAAAATCAGCTGCTGAGTAGTAGCACTTTGCTTAACTTAGCACTGTTAAATAAATCCCTTTCCTCCTCTTTCCATACTTCTGAGCAGATCAACTGGTTGTTTGTGGATGCATCTGGTTTGAATTCAGCTGGAGGTTAAAGAGTAAGTAGAAAAAAGACTTTGGCTATTAGCCCTCTGCAGGAAATGTTTATGCCCTTCATACTGCAGATAATTGGAAAGACAGAGTTACACATGTCGCAAAGTCAAGCTTGCGGTGAAAGGGAAAGCGGAGTTAGAGCTAAAAGAGATGAGAGTTATATGTGCTTCTCTGCAGATTATGCGTTTACTGTGGGAAGGGAAAAGTAATCTCACTGCTGAATACTGCAGGTTACAGGTTACAACAAATCAAGTTCCCCTCCTGGAGGCATTGAGGGAGCTATGTCAAGCCTGCCAGAGGGAGCCTCCTCTGGCAGGCTTGACATAGGTGCTTCACACACTTTCTCAGCTGATCTTCACATGCATTAGTATGCCCAGCTGTTTGGCTTCACCATCAGCCCCAAAGGTAGCTTTGTCTGTACATACAAAGACAATCTGGAGAAACAATTTGGAGAGGTGCCCAATTTTAACCAATATATTTTAAATGCTTTGCAGAGCCCTAGTACAAAGTGAGGAACTGCAGATGACAAAGTGCTCTGTGACTTCTTAAAAGGCCAGGATTTCATAGGAAAAGTTTTTACAGGACAAATGCATCACTACCTTTTAAGGCAGCGTTTTTGAAACTTGGCAACTTTAAGATGTGTGGACTTCAACTCCCAGAATTCATCACTACAAATGCATCACTACCTTTTAAGGCAGCGTTTTTGAAACTTGGCAACTTTAAGATGCGTGGACTTCAACTCCCAGAATTCCCCAGCCAGCATGGCTGGCTGGGGGATTCTGGGAGTTGAAGTCCACACATCTTAAAGTTGCCAAGTTTCAAAAACAACTGTTTTAAGCCATGTTGTGCATTCCACACTTTTAAACTTCTGAAGTGGGGTTTATCAAAAAACACAGAAATCTCTTTTTAATTCCAATTGTAATTCAACATTGAAATACTGTGAAAAATCAATGGATGTAAAATTCTAGCTTAATAAAAGTCTCATGTGCATGTTGTTAGGACAAGAAGTACAATAGCTAATCCAAGGACTGGAACTGTGAGTGGGACCATAAAAGAAGTTATTCCACTAGTGATTCCTTAGTCAAAAGTCTTCATCTGACTAGCAGGTATCAAGTTGTATGTATGTATCCATACATCAAGAATCTTGAAATAAGAGAATTTAATAGGAAAGTGCATTATTAATTCTTCACATACCAAAAAGGACACTATCGGCTCTGAAAATCCAAGTTATCTCTAATCAGACCCAATTCAGATACAGTGCTTAATGTTACAGTAATACTTTGCATTGCCTGCACATCAAGACATGCACAAGACTTGATTTGCACTAATCAAATAATAGTGAACAGATTTTACTGCTCTGTTTGCAAAGTATCTCACTTATTCACCCTAAATATACACTTTTCTGAGGCCAGGCTAAAACAAGTGATTATAAGTAGGTTTTGGGCAGCAAGTAAGGACACACGGAAAAAAATCAAGAGATTAAATCAAAGAGTTTCAGTTTTCTTTGAAAAGAATACAGGTAAGAAGCCTAACTGCATTTTCAATACAAAAATATATTCAGGTGGTTTTCCCTTACAACTCCAATGTACTTCCCAAAGCTGAAACATTTAATAAACTACATTTCCCAACATTCATACCATACTGATGTAGAAATGAACATATGCTATAATATTTAGAATTGTTTCTCGCCATGAGAGAATTAGAACATGTGAAGAAACTTTCAGAATCCACTTCTGCCATAAATGCTTTTTCTACATTCCCAAATTCCATCACTTAAGAATACTACAGGACAGTTAAAGGCTTCCTTGTTTTCCACAAACCTCATTTCGAAGATCTTTTTTTCGCCTCAGGCTGTTTAAATAAATATCTGGCACAGAGGGAGAGCTATCTGGGATCGGAAGAATGGAAGGAAGAGTTTAACCGTTTACCCTGGAGCAGTGTTTATTGGATTTGGACCACCCCATAGTTATTCTTCACAATGAGAGGATGTTACATTTAGTACAGCCTTTCATTGAGGGCACAGGAAGATTCATCTTTGTTAAATGTTTGATTAGTGAATACCTCAGATTAAATTCTCCCCTAGGGGAATTTAGTCCACAATTACCCTATTTGACAACCCGAATAGGAAGAAACTTAAGAGACTATGTGTTGTCAACTAAATTTACAGGAAAGCCTGCCAGTCTAATTGGATATGCTAGAATGTAAGGAACTACAATGGGAAGTTTTGCCATCTACATAGTCAAATCAAGGGAAAGAAGGCTTTTTTCCTCACAATTTGCAACTTCTGGCAAAAAAAAAAAGCCTGTTCCATTCTAATAGATAAATTGGAAGCGTGATACAAATAACACACCTCACAACTATAATGCAATTAATGAAAACGACACAAGACAAGCAGAGAGCTCTAGTCCTTCCTTGACCAGGGTCTCAGCCCAGTATTTGTCATAACCATTCCTTTCAGATACAACATCATGTATCCTTCTTTTTTTTCCAGTCCTGGTGAACACAAAAGCTGTGTCTTTTGTCCATGCCATTTGATGGGAAGGCTGATGAGAAGCTCATCTGACAGAATTCTCCCCCATGGAAAAGAAGGATTTCCATATGCACAAAAATTGCAGCCCATTAGAATTAGAATCCAGCTTCTCTTTTCCCTCATACAACAGAATAGGCTATATTTTATCTATTTTCTTTTTAGAAGAACATTCTACCCCAGATGGGATCTAGAATAATTTTAGACATTCAGAAACTTTTGGGGGTGGACTTTGGTGGGAACACCTTTGCATCCGCAGAGGATTTAATCAAGTCCCTTCTTGATTATGATTAAGTGCCCTCGAGTCAGTGTCGACTCTTAGCAACCACATAAATAAATGTATTTATTTATTTTTCATATTTCATCACCGCCCATCTCACTAAGAGCGGCTCTGGGCGGTTTACAATAAAATTAAAATAACTACAGATTAAAATACAATAAAATCAAAATTCTTCATAAAAATATAAATATAAAATCCAAGATGGCTAATCCAAAGATCTTAATTTAAATACAAATAATTCCCTGGGGCCTCTTCAAGGCGCTAACCACCCCCATGATAGATTACCCCCCCTCCTGCCCCAGGCGAGATGGCAGAGCCAGGTCTTCACTCCCTTTCGGAAGGCCGAGAGAGTGGGGGCTTGCCTCACCTCTGGGGGCAACGTATTCCACAAGGCAGGGGCCATGGCAGAGAAGGCTCTCTTCCTGGGCCTCGCCAATTGACAGTCTCTCATGGAACATGCCCTCTCTGCCTGACCGGGTGGGATGGGTCTATGTAATGGGGGTGAGAAGGTCCCTCAAGTAACCTGGACCCATGCCATGTAGGGCTTTAAAGGTAATGGCCAACACCTTCAATTGGACCCAGAAGCAAACTGGAACCCAATGCAGCTCGCGCAGCAAAGGTGTTACATGGGCCATCCTTGGGCCCCTAAAACTGCTCACACAGCCGCATTCTGAAACAGCTGTAGCTTCTGGATACTCTTCAAGGGTAGCCCCACATAGAACACATTGCAGTAGTCAATACAGGAGATGACTAGGGCATAAGTGACTGATCTGAGGGCTTCCTGATCCAGGAAGGGGCGTAACTGGCGCACAACACAAAGTTAGGCAAAGCCCCTCCTGGCCACGGCTGTCACCTGCTCTTCGAGCAGGAGTCGTGGGTCCAGGAGGACCCCCAGGTTCCACACCAGGTCTGTCTGGGGCAGTGCCACCCCATCCAGAACCAAAGATGTTAATTTCCCAGATACCGAGGAGCCCCCAACCCACAGCCACTCCATCTTACCAGGGTTCAGCTGAAGCCTGTTGTTCCCCATCCAGACCCCCACAGCCCCCAGGCACCGAGAGAGGGTGGTTACAGCATCACTTAAGTCACCCTGGATGGAGATGTATAATTGGGTATTATCAGCATATTGATGATACCTCATCCCATGGTGACGGATGATCTCACCCAGCGGTTTCATGTAGATGTTAAAAAGGAGTGGGAAGAGTACCGAACCCTCCAGCCCCCCGCAAAGGAGGGGCCGCGGGCTGGATCTCTCACTCCCTATCAACACCAATTGGGACCAGCCCCGGAGGAAGGAGGTGAACCAGCGCAGAACCACGCCACCCCCTCCAACTCCCTATTTCTAAATAGATAGAAAGTCCCTTCTACCAGTGCAATAAGCCTTCCTCCATCTGGGAAATTTGAGAAGGTTGGACTTCAACATTCTAGTGCTGGCTGAAAATGAGGGGAATCGCAATCAACTATACCAGGTAATCAGGTCTAGGAATGCTGTACTATGATATTCCCCATCCTGATCGCTGAGTGAATTAAGTCTGCATCCAGGCTTGCATTTGCATTATAAAAAGTTACTATGCCATGTAATTAATCTCTTCAAGGTAAAGCAAAATGTTACAGTATATTTATTAATGGGGCCAGGTGGATCCAGAGAACAGTGGGAGGAGAACTTATATTCCAGAGCCAGGAAAATCCTAGCTCTGCTTCAAGGAAGCTGGAAGAATTCAGATTAATGACTGTGCTCAGTATATATCTGAAAAAAGAAGAGAAGGAAGAAGAAGGAGGAGAATGGGGAGGAGGTTAGATATCAGAATCCAACCAGAGAAGTATGTCACCCAGCCATAAAGGAAACCAACACAATTTGAAAACTAGTTTGGGATTTTAAATGATTAAATACATAAATAATAAATAAAAGGCAAATCATTTTGCTAAAGCACGGTAATGTTTTATTGATACATTTATGTTTTAATTATTATCTGAGGGATCACTTACCTCAGCATAGGTATATAGGTAGTCCTCGACTTATGACCACAATTGGAACCAGAATTTCCATCGCTAAGTGAGGTGGTCATTAAGTGAGTCATGCCCAATTTCACAACATTTTTGCCACAGTCGTTAAGTGAATCATGTGGTTGTTAAGCAAATCCAGCTTCCTCCATTGACTTTGCTTGTCAGAAGCTGGCTGGGAAGGTCACAAATGGCAATCACGTGATCCCAGGACCCTGTAACCGTCATAAATACATGCCGGTTGCCAAGCACCCAAATTTTGATCACGTGACTGCAGGGACACTGTGATGGTCGTAAGTGCAAGGACTGATCACAAGTCACTTTTTTCAGCGCCATTGTAACTTCAAACGGTCGCTAAATGAATGGTCGTAAGTTGAGGACTACCTGTATATATATCTACAAACAAACAAACAAACAAAACAAGCCACGGAAAGTCTTCTCTCGGGAAGTATCATGTAGCCTTTCCCAACCCCCACCTCAACACTTTCTGCTTTTAGGGAAGAAGTGAAAACTTTCTTTTTTAGCCAGCCTTTTAGCCAAGGATTAGTGGTTTTAATTGTGTTGTCTTATTTTAACAGCAACCTTATCATCATCATCATCATCATCATCATCATCATCATCACCACGACAGGATGATAGTTGATGAAATCCTCTGTAACTAGGGAGGGCTTCTGAAGGAGTAAATAGGTCACTGCTTCTTTAAAGACCAGTGGCACCACTCCAACTTATCAGGCCATGTTCACTGCTCCCTGGTTCCAGTCAACCTTTCTCAGCTAGCATGAATAAGTCAGGATGAAGTCAAGAGAGCCTGTGTGCTGACCTGGACCTCAGGCCTCACAACCTGAAAGTGACACAATCACATCCGACAAGATGGTACAAGCATTCAAATCAGCATGAACACTCAAAATATTCATAGATCGATCTACCACTGCAGATTTCATTCCAAAGCATGGGAAAATGCAGAACCCTAAGATTGAGCTGATCTTGTAGCTCTAAAGAGAGCATTGTTTTCCCTTGTTCGACAGAGACCTCCCAGGTCTTCTTGAAAATGTCTAAGTTAATTTTAGAGTGTTTTCTGCCCATTCATTTGCTAGGGGGGGGGGTTTAGTTTCTACACCAGGATGTGGCTGACAAAAACTCCCCACAGAGGAGCTTATGATGACTGGGGACTAGCCAACATCTCAGAATATAATAGAAGATCACAACAGCAAGCAGGAAGTTATCCACCACACAGGCTGTGGAGATTATTTTATAGCATTTTCTACTCCAAAAAGTCATGGGGATGCATTTAAATTGTGTGGTAATCTGTTCCTAGAAAATTTAAGATTCCCATTTACAATAAATAAACTCTTCATCTCCTATCAAAACATCCAACATACTCAACTACTGTATTAGGGATACAGCATAACAACACTTTCACTAACAACACTTTCACTATAATTTAGGAGAGGGAAGTTGGGAAGGAAAGAAAGAATACACAGAAAATAAAATTTATTTTTGGGGAAGTTTGAAAATTTTTGGATTATTTGGAAATCATTGCTTTTTCAGTGTAAAATGTTTAAACCATGTATATGCATCCATCCCAAGATACAGAATCTGTACACAAAATCCATCATTTAATACATTCCTCTTATTTCTGTACAAACAAATATTGAACAGAAATTCATTTTCCCTCCCCTTGTAGCAGGTATGTCTATGAAGGTTCTCAGTCATCCAGGTGGAATTGTCTGTAGCTTGAATCATGTCAACTGGATTTCTATTTTCTCCGTGGAAACGTTTCGCTCCTTATCCAAGGAGCTTCTTCAGTCTGAGCAAAGTTAGTAAGGGAATCCTTAAATATGTTGCTGTGTGACCTTACACCTGGAAAATCCTTCCTTGAATAGAGGTGGGGGCCTCAGGCACAATCTTTCCCCTATCTTCCTCCCTGCTTTGTCTTCTGTGCCTAGGAAGATTAAGACCATTTCGCAAGCTCAACAGCAGCATGGTGATCTTAACGATCCTTCTTTAGATGATAAAGGGACTTAGAAATAACATCTCAAAAAATAACCATGACCTAGCCCCAGGTGTAAGGTCACACAGCAACATATTTAAGGATTCCCTTACTAACTTTGCTCAGACTGAAGAAGCTCCTTGGATAAGGAGCGAAACGTTTCCACTGAGAAAATAGAAATCCAGTTGACATGATTCAAGCTACAGACTTGTAGCAGGTAATATCCATTCTTTGTCAACCATAATCCTGGGCCACATATCACACAGAGTGTTCTTATCTGGAAAAAAAAAAGATCACTAGTTTGAGGATCAAGTTGCATTTTACCATAATATGCTTTATCTAATTCCAGGAGTTTCTTATTGTACCTACATTTACTCTCTTGAATCAATTCTAGATTTATCCATTTACCACTACTCAGTTTCCAACACTAAAGATGCGTCGGCAAAGTTCCCATTTTCTCCATTTTTCCTTGACTTTTATTTAGGGACTACTTGGATGTTTGTTATCATTGTCTCTCAGAAGACAAAACTTCAGCATTACATATCAAGCCACAGCATCAAAGCCATTACCTTCTAGAAGGAGAAATGATGGCCCAACTCTGCAAGCAATAATCAGGATAGGCAAAGAAGACAGAAAGCCCAACCTGTTTGTCATTCGAATATTTATACCACTTATTTATGCACAGACTTTTTCCCAAAGGGCATGTGTATATTCACAGTCATTCTGTTATTATATTTATCATTTATGATAAGTTTTAAAGACTTAATTAAAGTTTCAATTACTTACCCTGTGGCCCACCTAAACTGTTTCTTAGGATCACCTGGGGTACATATGCCACTGGCTAAGAATCACTGTTCTGAAGGACGTAAAAAAGCATAAGCATTTATTGTCTTAAGCAGAGGTCCTTAATACTTATTTATTGATTTTATTGGATTTAGGGGCTGTTGAGTTTGTTCCCCACTATTCCATAGCCTACAGGCAGGGAGACACACTTCCAAACAATATATTTGCCACCTACCATGCTTATTTTCTAGGAATGACTAAGGAGGGAATATGGTTAGTCTAGGAGTATAGGGCAGGTCATGAAAAATCTCAAAGAGAATAACTCAGGTCTGCAAAGGAAAACTGGGGCACATCTGCTGCTGCTGCCTATCAGCAATGCCTCCCAGACTAGTGGTCAGCACAGATATGTCTGTATGTGCAGGTCTGGCCTGGGTATCTTTTTCATAAATCATTATTTATTTATTTATTTATTTTTCAAATTTAGTCACCACCCATCTCACTCAAAGAACGACTCTGGGTGGTTATATATGCTCCATACATTAAAAAAAAACTAATATATGTGGAGTCCTTGGTGCTCTCTGAGCCTTGTTTTCTTGCAGACATTTCATTGCCAGGCTAGGCAATTTCTTCAGTGCGAAACAAAGAACTCCTAAGGAGAGAACCACACCTCCAGTAACATAAGCAGGACAAGCCAGGGTATATAAACAGAGAGCAAGTCCCACTCCCTTTTCGCACTGAAGATGTTGCCTAGCCTGGCAATGAAACATCTGCAAGAAAACAACAAGGCTCAGAGAGCACCAAGGACTCCACAGTTCAACCCTGAGCTACAAATATTCTCTTTGATTGAAACTAATATATTACAAGTATGTGTATGTTACTTTATAAAAGAAGTCTGTTACTTTAGAGAGTGGTAGGGATAACATTATATCTTGTCCTACAGTTCTATATGTAGTCTCTTTATAAAGCACCTATACATTTCCAGGTTTCTTTCTCGAAAAGCGGATAAATCTTATGTGCCTTCTAGATTTGCTACTGTAGTTCCCAAATTTCCAGCCAACATGGGCCTTGGCCCAACGGTTTTGAAGTACATCATGAGGTAAAAATCGTTTAAGTACTCATTTGACCTTCCCACAACTTGGCAAGATTGCTAACCACACAAGTGAAAATGTCATTTCTGTTCAACAAGGATGCTAATACAACATACAGTGTAAGGCAGAGCTTTCCAAACTGTGTGTCGCGACACAAAAGTGTGTCGCCACACACAGTCGGCTGTGTCGCCACACAACCCGGAAGTGGCAGCGGCGGCGGCGGCGGCGGCACCGGCGCGCCATCGGTGCTTCCGCGTTTTAGTGGAGGCTGCCGCCGCTGCCGCCACCATGCACGCCCCCGCCCGCACCGGGTTTTCCCGCGGCGACACATGAAAATCCGAAGGCGCCGCAGCCGTGGTGGCGCGCAAAGACCGAAAGCACAGCAGCGCTTCCGGGTTTTTGCGCACTGCTGCGGCGGCGGGACTTCCGGATTTTCCCGCGGCGACACACCAAGGGCGGTTGGTGTGTCGCCACGGGAAAACTTTGGAAAGCCCTGGTGTAAGGACTGTAACAGCCACTATGTAGGACAGACTGGCAGAAGACTAGCAGTTCACATCCACGAACACCAACTAGCAGTCAGAAGACACAATGAAAACTCCTTAATCTCACAACACATGGACAGACTTAACCATACTTTCAACTGGGAAACTGTGAGCATCTTAAACCAAGCCAAATCCAAAAATGCTAGAGAATTCCTGGAAGCTTGGCACTCAGACAAAGCAGCCATCAACAGACACATAGACGTAAACAACATTTAGATACCATTCATAAGAGACAATAGAAAAGCCAGAAGACCAGAACACCTCCTTGCCAGCAATCAACAACCAGATAGGCAAAGATTAACACCAAGATTAGCACCAGAGGAGCAATCAAACAACACAATAGACCCTAATCAAAAAACTATTAACTCAGTCAATCAACCAAGCAGCAAACAACAACCTAATCAAGGAACTACCAAGGAGAGTACAACACCCCCACCAACACAGGCAGGACAAGCCAGGGTATATAAACAGAGAGCAAGTCCCACTCCCTTTTCGCAGTGAAGATGTTGCCTAGCCTGGGAATGAAACGTCTGCAAGAAAACAACAAGGCTCAGAGAGCACCAAGGACTCCACAGATGCTAATATTGTTTACCAAGCAAAATTAAGTATTACCAGTATGTATCTTTACAGTATTTCCTTCATTTCAATCTGTGAGCCTCACTTACTCTATTTATAAATAATAATAATAAATAAGTATTTTATCAACATTTATGTTGAAAGGAGCTTTGGTTCTCTAAGAACAACCAAGTGGTTGAACACAATTACTGTACATAAAAACAAAGCATAGACATTTTACAGAATGGCCTTATTCTCACAACATATTTAACTGTGTTATGAGGGAAAGGAGATAAGCACATCATGCAAACTCTAAAGCTAAGTTAATCAATCCCATTAACCTAGAGAATATTAGACTAAGCATCAAGCAGATCTAAGTTCATTTGGGTCTAAACAATTTACCCTAGCCAATTTACTCTCCCTATATTGTGTGAGCTACTTACTGAAGGATTAGCTGTCCCTTCTGTCATCTGTGATTAAAATGAAGTCGTAGAGAAGCTCTGCAAAAATCATACATAAAGAGGATCCAAATGACTAGGAATCGGGATGGTCATTCATATTGGAGGAACAGAGCCAATGAGACTGAGGGCAAACAATGGGTAAAACATATTTAACAGACAAGAAAGTGTCTAATCTGCATACTAAGTGACTGGCTATACTAGATGAACAGAAAATAAGAAATGCTGGGTATTTAATTGTCTCAGATCTGGTATAAATATAGGGCCCATGAAGAAACTAAAATTTCATCTGCAAGACAACAGAAGACATTCCTTAAGCGCATTTTGTTTGTTTCCATCCTCAATACCAGGATATCTTATCTACACACAACAAACTGAAACCACAAACACCGTGCTTAGCAAGTGTGGAATATCATAGTGTGTGCCAGTTAAAGCAAAAAAAAAAAAAAAACCAGAAGGCAGCTGTGGTCCAGTGCCTGAATTGGATGGCATCTCTGGCAGTGGGGAACACCGTAAAAAAGAAAGAAGTTCTCTGGAGATAAATTAAGTATAAAAAATACACACATTTTTAGAGATCCAGTGTAACAATAACAAAACATAAAAACACCCAACAATTAGCAACACAGCATAATGATGACAAACCAAAGGAACTTCCCTATAGAACCAACATCGCAACTTAGTAGTAAAGCTGATTTTGTGTTTCAAAAAACTATTTTTTTAAAAACACCTCAACAGCATCTATCATCTACAGCAGTGTTTCTCAACCTTGGCAACTTTAAGATATGTGGACTTCAACTCCCAGAATTCCCCAGCCAGCATGAAGTTGAAGTCCACATATCTTAAAGTTGCCAAGGTTGGGAAACACTGATCTACAGACAGCTGTTGTAGGTACAATAAATGGCAAGGCAGTAATAACGTCTAGCTACTTGGATGTAACAATTTCCCCAAAGGTTCTGATGGGACTCCAGATACCTCAGCATGAATGTCTGGATGTAAGTAATCGGGCAACTTGATTAGTGCTAAAATGTACCAGTTACAGTTTTCCCTTCAAGAATATCACAGGAAGGTTTTTCCCCCCTCTGATCAGATTAAGGGGGCAGGAACCGCTGGTAGCTGCTGGAGCTAGTTTGCATCTCTCAGCTTCATGTAGACAAACAATGCGTAAAGAGCTTTATCCTTTCCTTTGTAAACACAACTGCATCATGCATCATTTCGCAACAGACTCTTACAGCAAGGCACAAGGCAGGCACTAGGACCTGTGCGGAATCCTGGCAGGGTTCAGAGGCAGCAGCAGCCATGACACACCCAGACACTTCAGCCGACACACTAATGTGTCCCGACACACAGTTTGGAAAGCTCTGCACTAGAAACTCTTGACAATGTTGAGTGGGCTTGTCATCAGTGCAAATCATTAAGAGATTGAATGAGACTATGTCTATGAAGGTTCTCAGTCATCCAGGTGGAATTGTCTGTAGCTTGAATCATGTCAACTGGATTTCTATTTCCTTAGTAGAAACGTTTCGCTCCTTATCCAAGGAGCTTCTTCAGTCTGAGCAAAGTTGGTAAGGGAATCCTAAATATGTTTCTAGGTAGCTGCTGGAGCTAGTTTGCATCTCTCAGCTTCATGTAGACAAACAATGCATAAAGAGCTTTATCCTTTCCTTTGTAAACACAACTGTTAGGAATGGAATATATGAGTAATACAGTACATGGCTCTGCCGCCGTGCGTGGAGGTCTGGCCATGGCGGGGAGGTCTTATAGTGGCTGTGTTGAGCTGATGTAGGATGAATTCTGCTGCTGCTCATGAATTTCTGTTTTTTACATTGATTGTGGAGAGTTCTTACATGTTTGTATATTGGTTTTTAACTTGCTTTTTTTATTGGATTGTTTTTTACACGCTGTGAGCCACCCCGAGTCACTTCGATGAGACGGGCAGCCATACAAATCGAATAAAATAAAAATAAATAAGTTCCCCATTTCCTACAGTGCAATTTTCAAAGTTTCCAGCTTCAAGCAGGTTGCTTAAAGCTACTAATCCAAGCATTTGCTGGCTTTCCAGCAGCTCATATACTGTACAGAGAATAAAAATCATTGGCCATAAAAGCCAGGCACACAAGCAGAGACTAATACCCATAGCTTTTATTGGATTATTTTTAATGAAAGTAGGAATAAATTGGAAGGAAGGAAGGAAGGAAGGAAGGAAGGAAGGAAGGAAGGAAGGAAGGAAGGAAGGAAGGAAGGAAGGAAGGAAGGGGTGCTGTTCTGTCTGTCTCTTATTATACCAGCAAGTGCAAACCCAACTAGTTTTAAATACTTCTAGGGCTTTACCCAATTTAGAAGGAAATACAGTCTAAACGATAAAAGCCACATTGCATGCCTAGCTTTTATCTCTATTACAATGGTAGGTGGATTTATGCTCCTGGAAGCTCTTCATCCAACAAACGGCCCCAGTCCCTTCCCTCCCATCCCTTGCAAAACGCCCTGCCTTGTGTCCCATGTGGATAGTCCCTGCACTATCTGAACTTGCTTGTTCACTGTATTGTTCAAGACATTTTACTTCTGAGAAAGCATGAAAATAACCATACCATTAAATACTTTAACTGTCACAATAGGTATATGCTTTTTTCAAAGCAAAAGTCAGCTTCCACAGCACCACTTCAAACAAGTACTCTTTATAATCATAGGGGGACAATGAATACACAAATGGCAGAATATCTGGACATCAACCTGTCTAAAAATAATCCAATTCCACATAAACAGGGTTAGGGGCCCCTTTCACCTCCATGATAGTAATAGTATTTCAATCCAGGACAATTACGTTTTCCAATAAGACAATTCAATTAATGAGCTATGTTTCTCGAAGTATTAAACTTAAAAAGACAGAGATGTTTATTATTAATTGTATTAATATTTAATTGTTATTCAAAGTCTTTATAAGTTTTTTTATGAATTGTTTGAAAGATAAACATACAGTATTTCCAAAACATAAGGAAGTGCTAAGACTATCATGTCCTCTTGTACACCAGATGTTGTTGTATTCAAGACCAAAGTGTATTGTGAGAGTCTTGGATACAAAACAATCATCTCTGTTGTTTCCCCCCACCGTAAAGGTAAAAGGTAACGGTTTCCCCTGCACAGTTGTGTCCGACTCTAGGGGCCGGTGCTCATCTCCATTTGTTAGCCGAAGAGCCAGTGGTGTCCAAAGACGCTTCCACGGTCATGTGGCCGGCATGACACACGCGGAACGCTGTTACCTACCCACCAAAGTGGTACCTATTCATCTACTTGCATTTGCATGCTTTCGAATTGCTAGGTTGGCAAGAGCTGGGGCAAGTGCGGGAGCTCACTCCGTCACGTGGGGCTAGGGATTCGAACCTCTGAACTTGCAATCTTCCGATCAACAAGCCTGGTGCCTTACCCGCTGAGCCATCGTGCCCCACCATACCAAATATTAAATTCATTATATCCTTTTCCTTCTATCTACGCTGATGAAGAGAACAACCTTCAACTGTATTCTTTCACAAAAAGCAGAGCAATCATGAATCTTTTTCAGAGTTCTTACAGTATTTATCTCTCTTGTGGAGAAACTACAGAATTGCACCCTCTCCACTATACAAAGATCATCCAGTGAAACTATTTGTTCTGGGTGTTCCTCTCCCTAGAGAACTGTAGTTTTGTCCTTATCTTGGATAGCCAAACTCAGGACCTTCTGGACAAAGCCATGCAGGGAAATGGAAACAAAGCAGATGAAAGTTTGTGATATATATGGTCAAAAACTGCCTCAACCGAAATGGCATGTTTAACCTGCACATGTGAGCACATTCATGATTTGGGAACATGAACTCAATTTATTAGCATGCCTACATAAGAAAATGTAGCCAGCTCACCCCATGAATAGTTGTGTCTTGTAATTGTGGAAAGCAAACTTAAATTTAATTCTGATAAATTTTGTGAGTAGTTTTGTGAGTCCTTTACATGGGATTGCATGCCTACAAAATCATCTCTTGGGTAAGGAGAACACTATCATTTAAGCTACCATTTAAATGTCTCATTCATAGCTACTCTTGAACATAATCTGATAACTTGTTGGTCCAAAAATTGTCTGATGCTTGCTGGTTTTGAAAAAACTCCTCCTGGTCCATTTCAGAGTAGGTTCTGGTGTTCCTTTGGAAAGACCTGTAGATCTTGGATCCCAGAAAAGGCCTGCTCCTGCAACAGTCTACCTCTTCACAGAGATAATCTGTTGCCCTTCTCTGAATGCCAACTAGGGAGACACCCAATTCAGTTGTAGTACTGCTGTTCTGGAGTAATTTCCTCTTTGAGAGAGAGTGAGAAAGAGAGATGCTCTTCTACATGTTGCTTTGTCTGCAATGTTATTGATATGCATACATATTGCCATGAAAACTGATGTTTCAAAGTAGTACAAACACTCCTTAAATAAAGCAGAACAATTATCTGATTTGAGTACTGCAGTTATAACTTTGGCAATGTGACTATTTAAAAGAAACCTTGCTTACTGTAGATCCATACTAGTGAGGTTCTCCAACTAAACCACACATCACAGGCAACTAAGTGCCATGGAAACACTTTCACTGGAATATCCTTCAGGGAATATGAAAAACAAAATACATTCTGTATTCATCGATGGGTTTTCAGTGGAGGTCTCATGTGACTCCTTCGACAACACAACATAACACCTAGAAATCTCTCAGTTCCTTTCTTCTTACTGATAGGAGAGGGCTCTAGCCTCTCCTCTTCACTCTTGGTTTGAACTAACAGGATTAGTGTTGCCTTGGTCAGGTTGTAATTTATATTTGCAGGCAAAATTCTGATGAATTCTGAACATAGTTTCGCTCCTCCCTCTACAAAAATGCAGGGCACTTGGTTTAAGTGTGCATTCCATTGACATATTTCCTATTTGAGGAAGAAATGCAAAGCAAAGCAATGCAAAGCAAAACCTAAACAAACAAAAAAGAACCCAGGTTGTTTTTGAGTAAAGCTAACATCTAGCATAGTTTATTCCCTCTACCAATCTCCTTCGTGCAATGGCCTGTTTTGGCACATGGAGCATTTATACAGAAATGTTAAGATTTTCAAGAATGATTTTATTCTTCCATTTCTATCCAAGGAGATTTTTTTTAATGGATCAAATGTTAGAATTTGTTGTTATGTACAATTAAAAACACAATTAAAATGAAAATACAACACAAACCAATTTTCAACAGTTGTAAGAGGTTAAATGCCACATGAATTTAGGCTAGATTCCCAAACAATCAGCAAAATAAATTTCTAAGATTATTTTCAAAGTAAATATTGAGATGCCCCACAAATGTCTTTGGAAATGTTTATCTAGTACTTGTTCCAACCAATCCAACAAAAAACAAGGAAGTATGTATTTCTGAAGGGAGGCTTAAACCAGGTGATAGAGCACATGCTTTACCTATAAAGGGTCAAAAGTCAGGTTTTTGACCCTTTATAGGCAGGATTCAATTCTTGCAAAACTGCTGCAAATCATTGAATAGGGCTGTGCAGTGTTTCAAAGGCAAAAAGGTGCTTCAGAGCATTTGTACGCATGACTGTAGCTCCTATCTACAATTCCATAAAGCAAACAGATCTTTTTCCCAAATCATGTTTCAGCTGCAGAAGATGTAGCTGCTTTAAAGAATTTCAGACAGGAACTGGGTCCATGCCCCACTTGCTCTGAAACACCATTTTGCCTTCAAATCCAAAGCACTGCACAGCACTAATATTAAACTAGATGGATCTTCTGACTTAATAGCTTCCTTTGATCATTAGTGAATTGATATTCTTTGATTATTAGTGAATTGGAGATTAATACTTGGCAGAGGCTCCATCTCCTAGAGAAGCAGCCTCATTCAGTTGTTGAGAAGGCTGTTAAGTTAGTATGATAAGGGTCTCTGTGCTTTTGTTGCACTATTTTCCAAAAATAAACTTCCTAATAAACAAGTCTGATGGGAATCAGAAAAAAAAAACCTTGTAACTCAGTGAGAACCAGAGCAATGTAGCAGTGTCACAATTTAGTATAGGGGAACTTCACCAGAAGTACTTCTAAAGGAACCAACATGCAGGCCATTCAAGGATATAAAACATTCTGAATTGCACTCAGAAAACCGGTTGTCAGTCCATTGCTCTCAGCATTAACAGTGATAGGTTTCCGTACGCTTTGATCTGCTGAGCTGAATGTGGCAGACACGTGTTCTAAATGCTTTTCAAGAGCAGCTTCACATTATCTCAGAAATCTTCAAAACAACTTTACCATCTTCTCCATAGGACATATGCAGGGAGGGAGGGGCATGATGGCTAAACATGGCTTAATCATAGGCACAGGTTGTATTTACACAACTTGCTTGACTTGGTTATGGAGTTAAGTCATTTTCTAGCTTTGCACAATATATTGAAACACCGAATTGTGAATTTGGAAGAAACCGTTTAGGATGTTGCGCTCACCGTACATTGACCAAATGGCTTGGATTCACACAACATATGAAGCCACAAAAACACTAATCAAAGGCAACCCTAACTTTGCTAGTCTTTACCTGACCTAGTCAAAACAGAACCACAATTTTTAACTGGGGCGATTATGCTCACTCACCAAGTCTAACCAGCGCCTACTACATACTGCGTTCGCTATCAGCACCTCTGTCCCCTTTTATTTGGTCTCGTGTGTGTTTTTCTTTAAAAGAAATCTGTAAGTTATATTCTGTAGTTATTTTAGCAGCAAGAAAAAGCAAAGGCAGACTTGTCAGATTCTGGGGAAAGCTTCTTCAGAAGCTGCCAAGGCTCAAACAAATCCCTTTTGAAACACCACTGCCCTCTGGGTGACACAACCACTTAATGGGAATCCAGCCTAAAGACAAGCTTCTGAAAAGATCACCAGCATTGATGGGTAACTAACTAAGGAGGCCATGAAGCTGTGGGTGTTCCCCAGCAAGCCTGCCGGAGACTTGACAAGGTTGCGAAAAGAAAGTCTCAGAACCAGAAACAGGAACAAAGCAAAAGGAAAGGAAAAGGCTTGCCTCAAAGCTAGCAAAGGAGATAATGGTTTGGTAAACTGTTCATTTTGCCTATTAGGCAAAGGTCATGTTTTCCCTATTTTCTTTTAGCTCATTAAGCGCTCTGACGGAGATTTTTCCATTCCAAAAGGCAGCTGCACCTCTCTTTCAGGACCCGCCCCTGCAGCAATCCTGAATACTGACAAAGTGAAACGCCTTCCCCACTCAGCGTGAACCATGAAATGGAGGTGGAAATAAAGCTTTGGATTCAACTTGAAAGAAGGAAAGCAAAGGGCAACAGTGATAGGGGGAGATATGCCCAATTAAATGCAAAATTCCAGAGGTTAGCCAGAAGAGATAAGGAATTATTTTTAAACAAGCAATGCGCGGAAGTGGAAGAAGACAATAGAATAGGAAGGACAAGAGACCTCTTCCAGAAAATTAGAAACATCGGAGGTAAATTCCAGGCAAAAATGGGTATGATCAAAAACAAAGATGGTAAGGACCTAACAGAAGCAGAAGAGATCAAGAAAAGGTGGCAAGAATATACGGAAGATCTGTATAGGAAGGATAATAATATTGGGGATAGCTTTGACGGTGTGGTCAGTGAGTTAGAGCCAGACATCCTGAAGAGTGAGGTTGAATGGGCCTTAAGAAGCATTGCTAATAACAAGGCAGCAGGAGACGACAGTATCCCAGCTGAACTGTTTAAAATCTTGCAAGATGATGCTGTCAAGGTGATGCATGCCATATGCCAGCAAATTTGGAAAACACAAGAATGGCCATCAGATTGGAAAAAATCAACTTATATCCCCATACCAAAAAAGGGAAGCACTAAAGAATGTTCAAACTATCGAACAGTGGCACTTATTTCACATGCCAGTAAGGTAATGCTCAAGATCTTGCAAGGTTGTTGTTGTTGTTGTTGTTGTTCAGTCGTTCAGTCGTGTCCGACTCTTCGTGACCTCATGGACCATAGCACGCCAGGCCTTCCTGTCCTCCACTGTCTCTCGGAGTTTACTCAAATTCATGTTCATTACATCGGTGATGCTATCTAACCATCTCATCCTCTGCCGTCCCCTTCTCCTTTTGCCCTCAGTCTTTCCCAGCATCAGGGTCTTTTCCAGTGAGTCCTCTCTTCTCATTAGGTGGCCAAAGTATTTGAGCTTCAGCTTCAGCATCTGTCCTTCCAATGAGCAGTCAGGGTTGATTTCCTTTAGGATTGACTGGTTTGACCTCCTTGCAGTCCAAGGGACTCTCAAGAGTCTTCTCCAGCACCACAGCTCGAAAGCATCAATTCTTCGGCGCTCATCCTTCCTTATGGTCCAACTCTCACAGCCATACATTGCTACTGGAAAAACCATAGCTTTAACTATACGGACCTTTGTCGGCAAGGTGATGTCTCTGCTTTTTAATATGCTGTCTAGGTTTGCCATAGCTTTCCTTCCAAGGAGCAAGCGTCTTTTAATTTCATGGCTGCAGTCACCGTCTGCGGTGATCTTGGAGCCCAAGAAAATAAAATCTGTCACTGCTTCCATTTCTTCCCCTTCTATTTGCCAGGAAGTGATGGGACCAGATGCCATGATCTGGGTTTTTTTAATGTTGAGTTTCAAGCCAGCTTTTGCACTCTCCTCTTTCACCCTCATCAAGAGGCTCTTTAGTTCCTCTTCACTTTCTGCCATTAGGGTGGTATCGTCTGCATATCTGAGGTTGTTGATATTTTTCCCGGCAATCTTAACTCCGGCTTGTGATTCATCCAGCCCGGCATTTCTCATGATGTACTCTGCATATAAGTTAAATAAGCAGGGTGATAATATACAGCCTTGTCGTACTCCTTTCCCAATTTTGAACCAGTCGGTTGTTCCATGTCCGGTTCTAACTGTTGCTTCTTGACCCACATACAGGTTTCTCAGGAGACAGGTAAGGTGGTCTGGTACTCCCATCTCTTTAAGAATTTGCCACAGTTTGTTGTGATCCACACAATCAAAGGCTTTAGCGTAGTCAATGAAGCAGAAGTAGATGTTTTCCTGGAACTCTCTTGCTTTTTCCATGATCCAGCGAATGTTGGCAATCTGATCTCTAGTTCCTCTGCCTCTTCGAAACCCAGCTTGCACTTCTGGTAGTTCTCGGTTCACATGCTGCTGAAGCCTAGCTTGTAGGATTTTGAGCATAACCTTGCTGGCATGTGAAATGAGTGCAATTGTACGGTAGTTTGAACATTCTTTGGCATTGCCTTTCTTTGGAATTGGAACGTAAACTGACCTTTTCCAATCCTGTGGCCACTGTTGAGTTTTCCAAATTTGTTGGCATATTGAGTGCAGCACTTTAACAGCATCATCTTTTAGGATTTTAAATAGCTCAGCTGGGATACTGTCTTCTCCGCTAGCTTTGTTGTTAGTAATGCTTCCTAAGGCCCACTTGACTTCACTCTCTAGGATGTCCGGCTCAAGGTCAGTGACCACACCATCGTATTTATCAGGGATATTAAGATCTTTCTTGTATAGTTCTTCTGTGTATTCTTGCCACCTCTTCTTAATCTCTTCTGCTTCTGTTAGGTCCCTGCCTTTTTTGTCCTTTATCATGCCCATCTTTGCACAAAACGTTCCCTTGATATCTCCGATTTTCTTGAAGAGATCTCTAGTCTTCCCCATTCTATTGTTTTCCTCGATTTCTTTGCATTGTTCATTTAAGAAGGCCTTCTTATCTCTCCTTGCTATTCTCTGGAATTCTGCATTCAGTTGTTTATATCTTTCCCTTTCTCCCTTGCCTTTTGCTTCCCTTCTTTCCTCAGCTATTTGTAAAGCCTCATCAGTCAGCCACTTTGCTTTCTTGCATTTCTTTTTCTTTGGGATGGTTTTAGTTGCTGCCTCCTGTACAATGTTACGAACCTCCATCCATAGTTCTTCAGGCACTCTGTCTACCAGATCTAATCCTTTAAATCTATTCCTCACTTCCACTGTATATTCATAAGGGAT
Source organism: Charina bottae (assembly GCA_023362775.1). Lineage (NCBI taxonomy): Eukaryota > Metazoa > Chordata > Lepidosauria > Squamata > Charinaidae > Charina > Charina bottae. The sequence goes on along the minus strand of JALMGJ010000005.1, from coordinate 74,675,035 downwards.
ATGATTTAGGTCATACCTGATTGGTCTAGTGGTTTTCTCTACATTCTTCAATTTAAGTCTAAATTTTGCAATAAGAAGCTCATGATCTGAGCCACAGTCAGCTCCAGGTCTTGTTTTTGCTGATTGTATAGAGCTTCTCCATCTTTGGCTGCAAAGTATATAATCAATCTGATTTCGGTATTGACCATCTGGTGATGTCCATGTGTAGAGTCGTCTCTTGTGTTGTTGGAAAAGAGTGTTTGCTATGACCAGCGTGTTCTCTTGACAAAACTCTATTAGCCTTTGCCCTGCTTCATTTTGTACTCCGAGGCCGAACTTGCCTGTTATTCCGGTTATTTTTTGACTTCCTACCTTAGCATTCCAGTCCCCTATGATGAAAAGGACATCTTTTTTTGGTGTTAGTTCTAGAAGGTGTTGTAGGTCTTCATAGAACCGGTCAACTTCAGCTTCTTTGGCATCAGTGGTTGGGGCATAGACTTGGATCACTGTGATGTTGAATGGTTTGCCTTGGATTCGAACTGAAAGCATTCTGTCGTTTTTGAGGTTGTACCCCAGTACTGCCTTTCCTACTCTTTTATTGACTATGAGAGCTACTCCATTTCTTCTAAGGGATTCTTGCCCACAGTAGTATATATAATGGTCTCCTGAATTAAATTCGCCCATTCCTGTCCATTTTAGTTCACTGATTCCCAATATGTCGATGTTCAATCTTGTCATCTCATGTTTGACCACATCCAGCTTACCTTGATTCATAGTTCTTACATTCCAGGTTCCTATGCAATATTGTTCTTTACAGCATCGGACTTTCCTTCCACTTCCAGACACATCCACAACTGAGCGTCCTTTCGGCTTTGGCCCAGCCGTTTCACACTTTCTGGAGCTACTCGGAATTGCCCTCCGCTCTTCCCCAGTAGCATTTTGGACACCTTCCGACCTGAGGGGCTCATCTTCCGGCGTCATATCTTTTAGCCTTTTGATACTGTCCATGGGTTTTCTTGGCAAGGATACTGGAGTGGTTTGCCATTTCCTCCTCCAGTGGACCACGTTTTGTCAGAACTCTCCATCATGACCTGTTCTTCTTGACCTGACTTCATTGAGTTACGCAAGCCCCTTCGCCACAACAAGGCAGTGATCCATGAAGGGGACAAGGTATCTTGCAAGGTAGACTTCAGCAATTCATGGAGCGAGAATTGCCAGAAGTACAAGCTGGGTTTAGAAAAGGCAGAGGACCTAGAGACCAAATTGCCAATATCCGCTGGATAATGGAGAAAGCCAGGGAGTTTCAGAAAAACATCTATTTCTGTTTTATTGACTATTCTAAAGCCTTTGACTGTGTGGATCAGAACAAATTGTGGCAAGTTCTTGGTGGTATGGGGATACCAAGTCATCTTGTCTGCCTCCTGAGGAATCTGTATAACGACCAAGTAGCAACGGTAAGAACAGAGCATGGAACAACGGACTGGTTTAAGATTGGGAAAGGAGTATGGCAGGGTTGTATACTCTCACCCTACCTATTCAACCTGTACGCAGAACACATCATACGACGTGCTGGGCTTGAGGAATCCAAGGCTGGAGTTAAAATCGCTGGAAGAAACATTAACAATCTCAGATACGCAGATGATACCACTTTGATGGCTGAAAGCGAGGAGGAGTTGAGGAGCCTTATGACGAAGGTGAAAGAAGAAAGTGCAAAAGCTGGGTTGCAGCTAAACCTCAAAAAAACCAAGATTATGGCAACGAGCTTGATTGATGACTGGCAAATAGAGGGAGAAAAAGTGGAGGCAGTGACAGACTTTGTATTTCTAGGCGCAAAGATTACTGCAGACGCTGACTGCAGCCAGGAAATCAGAAGACGTCTACTTCTTGGGAGGAGAGCAATGGCAAATCTTGATAAAATAGTTAAGAGCAGAGACATCACACTGACAACAAAGGTCCGCATAGTTAAAGCAATGGTATTCCCTGTAGTAACCTATGGCTGCGAGAGCTGGACCATAAGGAAGGCTGAGCGAAGGAAGATAGATGCTTTTGAACTGTGGTGTTGGAGGAAAATTCTGAGAGTGCCTTGGACTGCAAGAAGATCAAACCAGTCCATACTCCAGGAAATCAAGCCAGACTGCTCACTTGATGGAATGATATTAAAGGCAAAACTGAAGTACTTTGGCCACATAATGAGAAGACAGGATACCCTGGAGAAGAAGCTGATGCTAGGGAAAGTGGAAGGCAAAAGGAAGAGGGGCCGACCAAGGGCAAGATGGATGGATGGTATTCTGGAGGTGACGGACTCAACCATGGGGGAGCTGGGGATGGTGACGGCCGACAGAAAGCTCTGGCGTGGACTGGTCCATGAAGTCACGAAGAGTCGGAAACGACTGAACGAATAAACAACAACATTCAACTTGACCATTCTGGGCTCCTCATGCCATCACCCACTAATGGGGGGTGGGAAAAAAAGACATCATAACAACAACCAGCAGTGCAGGATAGGGAACCTAAGAGTCAGGGAGAGAGAAAACCCATTTATGGTTCAGATAGGATTAATAATCAAAGAAATGCACATTGAAGGCTAGATTTAAAGGTTATCTCAAATATGATGTTTATATGTACACAAGATGATTTTGGGTTGAGGTTTATTCTTGTGAAGCCTTTCTCAACCTTTTGACCCTGGACGAACCCTTGAAATATTTTTCAGGCCTCGGAGAACCCCTGCACATTCAGGCTCAAATATAGGCCAGAAGTTACGAAATTATTATATTCGTTTCATGGGTAGGCCTGTATATATGCGTTAACAGTGTTCTTAAACTAAAAATAAAGAATGAAACTTACCTCTTTAATGTGAAGTTGCCCAAATTTGAAATAATTTTTTAAATAAATCCTGATCTCCCAGGGAACCCCTAGTGACCTCCCGCGGAATCCTAGGGTTCCATGGAACCCTGGTTGAGAAACCCTGGTCTAGTGTATGACCATCATCTGAATACATGAACAGGTAACAAAGTGGACCGTTTTGCACAGGCAGAAGTGCATGTTTTGTGCACAGATGTTTTAGGACACGTGACTATTCAAAGCAGCCGGGAAGAAGCAAGCTAAAGCAAACGCTGGTCTCAAATAAGCACTTATATTCCATTACACTTGCCTTTCTGACACATGTTCACTAAAAGCATCCATCCTGACAAGATAGTGAAAGCAGCACCATTTGTTTTAATTGCTGTGTTGGGAATTCAGACGTAAAAACAGTATCACTTCAAGCTGGTCCAGCATTTAACTCTTTTTAGCCTGCAAAAGGCCAACTTTTAGTGTTTAAAACTGTAAAGACAACTCACTGGGTAAAGCAATGCAACAATATTAAACAACTTTACCATCTTCTCCCTCCAGCAAAGGAGATCGTTACCTTGTCGTGGTGCTGGAGCTTGAGCACCTCAATGAAACCATGAGCTAAACCGTGAAGGGACACCCAAGACGGGAAGGTCGTGGCAGAGAGGTCAGACTAAATACGATCCCTGGGGAAGGTAATGGCAACCCACCCCAGTATTCTTGCCATGAAAACTAAATGGATCAGTACAACCAAAGATATGTCGGTATACCATCGGAAGATGGGACTCCCAGGTCGGAAGATGGTCAAAATGCTACTGGGGAGGAACAGAGGATATGTTCAACTAGCCCCAGATGTGATGACGCAGCTAGCTCAAAGCCGAAAGGACGGCTAGCGGCCGACGGTGCTGGTGGTGAACGACGAATCCGATGTTCTAAAGATCAACACACCATAGGAACCTGGAATGTAAGATCTATGAGCCAGGGCAAATTGGATGTGGTTATTGGTGAGATGTCAAGATTAAATATAGACATTTTAGGTGTCAGTGAACTGAAATGGACTGGGATGGGCCACTTCACATCAGATGACCACCAGATCTACTACTGTGGACAAGAGGACCACAGAAGAAATGGAGTAGCCTTCATAATTAATAATAAAGTGGCTAAAGCAGTGCTTGGATACAATCCAAAAAACGATAGAATGATCTCAATTCGAATTCAGGGTAAGCCATTTAACATCACAGTGATCCAAATATACGCCCCAACCACAGATGCTGAAGAAGCAGAAGTAGATCAGTTCTATGAGGATTTGCAGCACCTACTAGATAATACACCAAAAAGAGATGTTATTTTCATTACAGGAGACTGGAATGCTAAGGTGGGTAGTCAGACGACACCTGGAATTACAGGCAAGCATGGTCTGGGTGAACAAAATGAAGCAGGACATAGGCTGATAGAATTTTGCCAAGACAACTCACTGTGCATAACAAACACTCTCTTCCAACAACCTAAAAGACGACTTTATACATGGACTTCACCAGATGGTCGACACCGAAATCAGATTGACTACATCCTTTGCAGCCAAAGGTGGCGGACATCTATACAGTCGGTAAAAACAAGACCTGGAGCTGACTGTAGTTCAGATCACGAACTTCTTATTGCAAAATTTAGAATCAGACTAAAGAGAATAGGGAAGACCCACAGATCAGTTAGATATGAGCTCACTAATATTCCTAAGGAATATGCAGTGGAGGTGAAGAATAGATTTAAGGGACTAGATTTAGTAGATAGGGTCCCAGAAGAACTATGGACAGAAGTTCGCAACATTGTTCAGGAGGCGGCAACAAAAAACGTCCCAAAGAAAAAGAAAACCAAGAAGGCAAGATGGCTGTCTGCTGAAACACTGGAAGTAGCCCAAGAAAGAAGGAAAGCAAAAGGCAACAGTAACAGGGGGAGATATGCCCAATTAAATGCAAAATTCCAGAGGTTAGCCAGAAGAGATAAGGAATTATTTTTAAACAAGCAATGTGCGGAAGTGGAAGAAGACAATAGAATAGGAAGGACAAGAGACCTCTTCCAGAAAATTAGAAACATCGGAGGTAAATTCCAGGCAAAAATGGGTATGATCAAAAACAAAGATGGTAAGGACCTAACAGAAGCAGAAGAGATCAAGAAAAGGTGGCAAGAATATACGGAAGATCTGTATAGGAAGGATAATAATATTGGAGATAGCTTTGACGGTGTGGTCAGTGAGTTAGAGCCAGACATCCTGAAGAGTGAGGTTGAATGGGCCTTAAGAAGCATTGCTAATAACAAGGCAGCAGGAGACGACGGTATCCCAGCTGAACTGTTTAAAATCTTGCAAGATGATGCTGTCAAGGTGATGCATGCCATATGCCAGCAAATTTGGAAAACACAAGAATGGCCATCAGATTGGAAAAAATCAACTTATATCCCCATACCAAAAAAGGGAAGCACTAAAGAATGTTCAAACTATCGAACAGTGGCACTTATTTCACATGCCAGTAAGGTAATGCTCAAGATCTTGCAAGGTAGACTTCAGCAATTCATGGAGCGAGAATTGCCAGATGTACAAGCTGGGTTTAGAAAAGGCAGAGGAACTAGAGACCAAATTGCCAATATCCGCTGGATAATGGAGAAAGCCAGGGAATTTCAGAAAAACATCTATTTCTGTTTTATTGACTATTCTAAAGCCTTTGACTGTGTGGATCATAACAAATTGTGGCAAGTTCTTGGTGGTATGGGGATACCAAGTCATCTTGTCTGCCTCCTGAGGAATCTGTATAACGACCAAGTAGCAACGGTAAGAACAGAGCACGGAACAACGGACTGGTTTAAGATTGGGAAAGGAGTACGGCAGGGTTGCATACTCTCACCCTACCTATTCAACCTGTATGCAGAACACATCATGCGACATGCTGGGCTTGAGGAATCCAAGGCTGGAGTTAAAATCGCTGGAAGAAACATTAACAATCTCAGATATGCAGATGATACCACTTTGATGGCTGAAAGCGAGGAGGAGTTGAGGAGTCTTATGACGAAGGTGAAAGAAGAAAGTGCAAAAGCTGGGTTGCAGTTAAACCTCAAAAAAACCAAGATTATGGCAACCAGCTTGATTGATGACTGGCAAATAGAGGGAGAAAAAGTGGAGGCAGTGACAGACTTTGTATTTCTAGGCGCAAAGATTACTGCAGACGCTGACTGCAGCCAGGAAATCAGAAGACGTCTACTTCTTGGGAGGAGAGCAATGGCAAATCTTGATAAAATAGTTAAGAGCAGAGACCTCACACTGACAACAAAGGTCCGCATAGTTAAAGCAATGGTATTCCCCGTAGTAACCTATGGCTGCGAGAGCTGGACCATAAGGAAGGCTGAGCGAAGGAAGATAGATGCTTTTGAACTGTGGTGTTGGAGGAAAATTCTGAGAGTGCCTTGGACTGCAAGAAGATCAAACCAGTCCATACTCCAGGAAATCAAGCCAGACTGCTCACTTGAGGGAATGATATTAAAGGCAAAACTGAAGTACTTTGGCCACATAATGAGAAGACAGGATACCCTGGAGAAGAAGCTGATGCTAGGGAAAGTGGAAGGCAAAAGGAAGAGGGGCCGACCAAGGGCAAGATGGATGGATGGTATTCTGGAGGTGACGGACTCAACCATGGGGGAGCTGGGGATGGTGACGGCCGACAGAAAGCTCTGGCGTGGACTGGTCCATGAAGTCACGAAGAGTCGGAAACGACTGAACGAATAAACAACAAACCATCTTCTCCATAGGACATATGCAGGGAGGGAGGGGCATGATGGCTAAACATGGCTTAATCATAGGCACAGGTTGTATTTACACAACTTGCTTGACTTGGTTATAGGCTTAAGTCATTTTCTAGCATTGCACAATATACTGAAACACAGAATCATGAATTTGGAAGAAACCATTTAGGATGTTGCAATAAATATAAATATAAATATAAATATAAATATAAATATAAATATAAATATAAATATAAATATAAATATAAATATAAATATAAATATAAATATAAATATAAATATAAATATAAATATAAAGTAGCATCTATAATAAAAGGAGTACTCCATACCAAACAAAACAAAAATCCCAACACTACAACCCCATTTTAAAAAAAAGCAGCTCAGGAAATGCCATGCAAAAGAAATTAGTCTTCAGGGTATTCCTGAAGAAACCCAGACCCCAATCAGCCAACGAAGAGGGAAGCTCAAAAGTAAAAAGATAGCAAGTTAGATAAGTAACCGACCTCCTTGCAGATTTATTTGAAATACAGTATTACTTTTCTACATATACCTTCAATATCTACAAGAAAAAAATGAGGGAACATGGCACTTGTCAACGAATTCTCCCCTCCCTTGACTCCTTACTTTATTGAAATCTTTTAAAATCTTAAATAAATCATTTTGAGTATTAACTAGGCAAGAAACTATATTGTATATATTGCCTAATAAATCAAATGAATGCCATGGACAACAGCCGGATAGTCCATCAGTTTTCATACGTTTTCATATAGGTTGAAAAAAGTTCATACCCATGGCGGCCACCCAAGAATGTGCCCATCACTCACCCCCAGAATTGCATACAGTATTTATATTATAACCCCATATAAACATTTTTAAAAAGAGTACAAATCCTTGTTTTATGACCAAGGCTGTAACTGCTCCAAAACATTTAAAGCTCTTTTTAATAACTTCCATAAAACTATATTACAACCCTGTTATCCTTCAATGAAGTAGATCCTTTCCTCATAAATTCTAAGTTCTATAAAACATCTTCCCCAACTTTTTTGTGTATTTTGGAGTACAAAATAGGTATCAAATTTTTCAGGCGGCATGGCCAACACGTTCCGGGAACAGCACATGCTTTGAGGGCATTGGGGAAGGCTGCTATGCGTAATACCACATTGTCATGCTATGCTTCAAGATATTACGTTATGTACTATGACTTCATCCTGGGTACACTGATTCTTAGGACACACATCTGGCCTCTTACGTGGGCAATTAATGTGGAAACCTTCCCTGACACTAATACCAGGAAGACTGTGTAATCACATTCAGTCAGTGACTATGCCCAATCTCTTTTTGCTCTCTTTCCCACCCCTGCAAGACAAGAAACACAAGATGAAAGAGCCTCACTATGTTCATAAGGGTGAGAACATAATTCTGGACATGCTCCTTCCCATGGAACCGTACAACCGAATCATCCACAGCCAACAGAACCTCTATATTGTAGTCATCCTTCTTTGCATGCCGCCTCTTCCTATCTGCTTCGCCAATCTGATCTTCAATCAGATTCAGAGTTTGGGGGAGCTGACCCAAGATGAAATCTGGAATTAGAAAAGTTAAAAACAAATTACAGCTTAAGAAATGAATGAAATAGGATCACCTTAATAAGCATGCTAGTGTCTCTGAAATGCATTGCTCCGTAACACGCACAAATGCAAACACTCAAACTGCACTATATATATGGCATATACTGTGGTTTGATTTAATACATTATATGAATGCAGGCAACATGAGTTATTCAACAAACCATGGCTAGAACAAACCACAACTTAGCACAATGGATAAAGATAAACATAGTGTGTATTTAAATGCGATGAATGGGTCTACCACAATGATATTTGCATGAAGTGTCAACCAATACCAATGTATATTTAGGTTTTGATATAATTGCTCTAATGTCCTTGGAGGTCTTAATTATCAAAATTTTTGGGAAGAATAGAGAATCAGTTAAAGCAACATTTACAATATGAATGTGAAAGGTAGAAAGTTCTGAGCACTTTAGCTAGAACAGATGCTAAGACATAATTGGATGCTTGGGGCATCAGAGACAAGATTAATAGTTACACTACCTACGTTTATGATGTTCTGCTTGCAAATCTGATAATAAAGCAACAAAACAAATACTAGACAAGTCTCCAGTATTCTCTCATCTACAGATGTAACCTTGGACACCGTCCATCCTCAGCACTGGATGGAAGTGCTAAGGATGGAACCTGGATCCTTTCCTCCTTGGCACTGCCTGCCCTCTCCTTTGGTTCCCATGCTGATCACAGTACGGAATTACCTTTTTCCAAACCAGTACAAAAAAATCAGGAAATTGCCCGACATAGATTGACATTTTGGAGTCGTGGATAGGAGAATTAATCTCTTTGCTCCTGCTATGACCTCAAATCAGGGAAACACCTACTATTTGCAATATTAAAAGAAGCTTCATTGAAAATTGCAAATGTGAGTGGAGTGATACCAATCAGTGAGGTCAAAGCTTAAATCCTTCTATACTCCACAACAGGGGATTGAGGCTAATGGATAAACATCAAGCACTAAAGCAGAGCTTTCCAAATTGTGTGTCGCGACACAAAAGTGTGTCGCCACACACAGTCTGGTGTGTCGCCACACAACCCGGAAGCGCTGATCATCATCAGCGCTTCCGGGTTTTCCCGCAGCGACACACCAACGGCGGCGCGCAAAAACTTAAAAGCGGCAGCAGCGCTTCCGGGTTTTTGCGCGCTGCCGCAACGGCAGGACTTCCGGGTTTTCCCGCAGCGACACACCAACGGCGGTTGGTGTGTCGCCACGGGAAAACTTTGGAAAGCCCTGCATTAAAGCAATGGGATGACAAGAGTATATTTTTAACCTACAAGTTTGTTAAGCCATAGATTTTTAGCTATGGTTTGTTGAGTAAGTCATAACTGGCATGAAAGCCAGCTGGGTCGGTCACTCTCTCTCTCAGCCCAACCCAACTCACAGGGTTGTTGTGGAGAAAATAGGAGGCAGGAGCATTAGGTATGTACGCTGCTTTGACTAACCAAAAACAAAGGTGCTATAAACATTTAAAAATAAATAAATAAATACGTGGCTGGATTCACACATCATATATAGCTATAAATGGTGCTTTGCAAACCACAGAGCTACTGTAGGTTTACACAGCATGCTATACCAAAATCAAATAAACTATAAATTTCTGTCAATGTTTCTTTGCCTTGAGCCACTCAAGGAACAGGTATACCTTCTTTGGGGAGCCCAGCTGCTATGCAGATTGAGATCACATATGCATGTTGTACAGCCACCTAAATAAGATGCATGCATCATTGCGTTTGTTTCTTCAGTCATACCTTCGTTATGATAGTCTTTGAATGCTTCTGTTCTCTCTTGTTTGATAGCAGACCTGCGGTAGACCACGTGAGCTCTCCCATCCCCTTCTTTCTCCCTCTGCCCTCTCTCCAGAGGCTCAATGAAAAATTCGCCATTGTCTGTTCGAATGAGACCAGCCTGGAAAACCACAGAATAAAAGAAGGAAAGAAAAATAAGAAGTTAAATATTGGTCATTGTCAGGATGCATATTATCAGGAATGTTAATTTTTCTTCTTGTTCCCACCCCCCCAAGTCCATTTGCTTATGAACCGCATAAGTCAATTAGAATATTTCTGTGAATTCCTCAATCTTGAAAGCCAGTCTAAGTTTCTTTCTGCCCCTCTTATACTACACAAAATCAAGGTATGGTTATTTTGAGCTTATTTAAATTTATATGCAGCCCTACTCCCAGTGACTCTGAGCAGAGTTTCTTTCTCATGTAACCTTCAATCTCCAGACTGTGTAATCTCTTGTCTAAGTCCTCCTAATCAGCTCTTTTATACCTTTCCCAAGGTCACTCTAAATTCCTTTACACAACTCAATTGATTTGCTGCTATACGTGATCAATCATAACCTACCATGCAGAATTCTCTTCAAATGAGCAATTACATTTATCTTTGACAAACGGATGTGCCAACTCCTCCCATCTCTGCAACACACACAAAAAGGTAAAGACACCCTCAAGTCACCTTGGTGGTTATATGGACCTAATTATGATGTAGTTTTCTTGGCAGCAAATAGAAATCAGTTATTCTCTAGGATTTTTTTTATTGCCCAATTTAGCCTACAATCTAGCCTGGGATCCACTGATGGCCTCTCATGTACTAACCAAGCCAGGTACTTTCAAGATTTTCAAAGTCTAAGCAGGATTAACCAGATGTTTGCCACCTACTGACATCTGCATCACGATACCAAGCCAAATAGTGTGAATGTGCACAAATCCTAAAATGAAGTTGTACATACCCAATGATTATAAACCAGCTTGGAAACCTATCTTTAAAAAGGGGGGGCACCTGTGTTCAAGTCCTCTCCCATATGACGGAGGACCTTATGGCCATCTCCAGAACTTCTGAAATGAAAAGCTATGCTTTGTGCCAGTAGACCAGTAGCACAAGCAACAATATACAATTGCTCAGGGTGAAATGTATGTTCAAAGGCACTAATATCATTATATTCTGAAAGATGTGTTCTTAGAACCCTGTGAATTATTTCAGCAGCAGCCAGGACATAACTTCCAGATCAAATCTCACCATGCTATAAAACCATCCTATACACATTTTAAACCAACATATACATTTACTTAATAATATTCATTATGATTCTATCTCCACAAATCCCCTTGTGTAGACTAAATACTGTCATAATAAAATAGGTCTAAAAATAACCTTTCTAAAGAATATATTGCCATATAATTTTACTTAAAAGAAGAGTCTGAACCAAAAAGATTCCACTTATTAACATTTATTCTTGGAACAGTGTCTGTTTTTCACTTCTATACACATTCAACACTGCTATCTCTCAGTACTTTTTAGTTTAACTTCCTTTTTCAAGAAGAAAAATAGGACTAATGTCTATTATTGAGTCTGAACAGCAGAAACCAAAACAGTTTCTCAAATGTATAGTCAAAGGCTTTCACAGCCGGAATCCGATGGTTGTTGCGTGTTTTCCGGGCTGTGTGGCCGTGTTCTGGCAGTTTTGGTTCCTAACGTTTCGCCAGTCGCTGTGGCTGGCATCTTCAGAGGATGTAGAATGAACTCTACTCAACCACAGAAATATACAAACAGCTGACACAATAGATGTGCTAATCCCACACATGACAGCACCACACCCCCTAATCACCACAAAGAACCCTCTCCTAATCTCTTGTAAATGACCCACAGAAGACACACACCCTCTCAGCAGCTATAAACACCAGCAGGAACACACACCCTCCACTTGGGCACAGAGAGAATCTTCTAGCTGTGCCCCTGTCCTCTGAAGATGCCAGCCACAGCGACTGGCGAAATGTTAGGGACAAAAACTTCCAGAACATGGCCACACAGCCCGGAAAACCCACAACAACCATAGTTTCTCAAATGATGATCTTTGCTACTGGATAATCTACCCATTAAACTTACAACTTCTACCGGATGCTAGATGTTATTCAAAAATAGCAAGTAATACAATGCCTGGCAAATGATACAAACAATGCCTGGCACAGCCTGCTGAGATCTTGTTTCACATGGCAATGTGCTTTCCAGGCAGGCCGTTTCAGAATACAGACAGTCCTTTAAATCAGTTTGCAGATCCTGCAATCCTTTCTGGAATATTTTGCAACTCTGAGCTCACGATTCTTTAAGATTTGCCAAACATTTTTACAGCAGAATCGGAAAGTCAAAAGTCCTTCTGCATCATTTTTCTTTGCCAAGATTCTGCCCAGCTTGAACCTAGAAGAGACCTTCCTGAAGAGAAATTCAGCAGTTGAGGGGCTGGAAGAATTTGATACCGAACCAAGGCAGCTCAAACATGGGAATCTTGCCAGCTAACTAATCTCAAAGCCACCCTCCGTGCCAAATCCTCTTGATACTTGCAGATACTGTCCAAGCAAAATCTGGGGGAAGTTTTGAGTTAGCACATGACTGTGCATTTGGCTGCCTGGAAGTTTTATCTCCAGAATTCCCACTGAGAGGAAAGAGGAATCAGGAATCAGTTGTAAACAATCAGATCCAACAGTGTCAGTGACAAGAACAACTGGCAATGAATTCATTGGAGACTTTCTTGCATTAACATTTCCCTACTGAGCTACTTTGCTCAGGCCCTGCTTTCACACAAGATGCCGGGCATTGGCCAATGGAATAAGAAGACATTTCCCCAAATGTTGTGATGCTGCAGATGCTTACGTAAGAGTCCTATTCTGTCATCCTTATCATTTGAACAATTTATACTTCATTATGGAAGAAGTTATCCAGGCCGATATGTGACAACAGATGTTGCTATGAGTGAATACACTTTGGAAATAGTCACGTTTTGTGAAATTTGAAAGCAATTCTTAAGGGCACTTCTCAAAGCCAGACACCACCAGCATCACTGCTTCCTTTCTAGAGGACTATCAGTTAGTTTGTTAAGAAAATTTAAAAGATTAAGATAATATTGTTTCAGCTACAGCTCTAACTATTGAAAAAAGAAGGGGCATTATGGATTGAGACTGTAGGGTACAGAAGGTTTTATCTATAAAAATGCCCTATACTTAAATAGATTACAAAACTCAAGGTTTGCATCACCAATTGTTTGATGGATACACAGCAGTGGAATCAATCAGCTAGAAATATCTTCTAATAATCTTCTAACAAGAAGTCAAACAATTTTACATAAACATTATCCATACCATTATGGATGTAATTACTGTCCTTTCTAGTATCTTCTCAAATAAATTAATTGAAGGGGAGGAGAAGAGAATGGAACTCTCCAGAAGGGAAAATCTGGCATTGAAACATGATAAAACTGATAACATTGTTCACTTCTTAAGGACAAGAATCCTTGATTACAGAAAAATGCTCCATTATAACTTTATCAGTCAGATAAAGAGGATCTGGAACCACACAATTATATAAAGAAATGTTTTCAAACATCACAAAAGTCAGTCCAAATGTATTATTGCCCAGTAAGGGCCTGTTCCCATTTGTACCTACCCACAGCATAAACATATCCTGGACACATCTGTTTTCTGCTGTGTCCCATGATGATGCCTACATCTTGTTCCCAATCCATGAGTGAGACAGTCTTAAGGTAAAGGTAAAGGTTCCCCCCGCACATTTGTGCAGTCGTGTCCGACCCTAGGGGCCGGTGCTCATCTCCGTTTGTTAGCCGAAGAGCCAGCGTTGTCCGAAGACGCTTCCACGGTCATGTGGCCGCATGATGTGCGTGGAACGCTGTTACCTACCCACCAAAGTGGTACCTATTAATCTACATGCATTTGCATGCTTTTGAATTGCTAGGTTGGCAAGAGCTGGAGCTAGTGTGGGAGCGTACTCCGCATGCAGGGCTAGGGATTCGAACCTCCGAACCTGCAATCTTCTGATCGACAAGCCTGGCGTCTTACCCGCTGAGCCACCACACCCCTCTGAGACAGTCTTAAGCTGCCCTTAACTATGCTGATGTTAAGCAATCTTTATTCTTTAAGCCCTTATTCTGACAGCATCCAAGGGTAGCCTCTAGAGGTGTTAGTCTTTTTTACCCATTTTCTTAGAGGGATATTAGTGACTGGCAGAAGAGACAGGATAAAGTCCTCAACAGGGACAGTAAATTTTATACCAATATTGTTTTCTGATGATTCACGGATGAGTGAAAAGCACTTCAAATGAGTAGTGGGATAGGCCTTAAGAAAATTCTTCATAGTGTTTTACCTGCTTATTAACAGAAGGTTGAGCCTCATTCAAGCCAACAGATAAAGCAATTCAAGCTTCCCATCTAAATGGGCTAAACGAAAATGAAGAGGTTAAAATCTGATGGGAATATTTTCATGTACCAATTTAGTGTTAAATTAAATTCAGTTTTAATTGTACATTTTAAAGTTCTATTTCCATGAACCCCTAATTTAATTAATGTGTATTGTTACCATTCACAATTATGCTTTGATCCAATTTAAGTTCTACCATACTTGCACCAACTAAATTAAGTATACTGTAGATACAGATCTCCTTCCTTCCACATGTGTGTCTCCTCCACCCCATCTCTTTTCCTTTTTTGATGCATCTTTTATATTTTAAGTCTGAGAGTAGGGAATGTTTTACTAATGTGTTCCGGAACAATACTATGTAAACTAAATTTTAGATAGAAGGAACACAAACCATCACTGCCATAATACTGGAAACATGGACATCTCAATTTTGCCACAGAAACATGGATGAAAGCCAATTTCTCCACAGAAGTATGTTGACCGCACAGCACCAGGATTTGCAAAAGGATGAATGTGGTGGTAGGAACAACGTGGCCAGACAATCCCCTTTAATGTAGATCAAAGCCATCAAATGCTAGTCTAACTTTACTGTTGTTGCTATCCAGAAAATCGAGCTGATTGGCCAAAGCTCGTCCAAACTATGCTCCAGAAGTCTCTACCTCAGAGCTTTCCAAACTGTGTGTCGCGACACAAAAGTGTGTCGCCACACACAGCATGGTGTGTCACCACACCACCCGGAAGCGGCGGTGTGCGCGTGCACGGCGGCCGCCAAGCATGGGCGTGCCGCCGCACGCCCCTACGCCGCCGCACGCCCCCCGTGCCGCCACCGTGCGTGCACACGCCGCCGCATGCCTCCCTGTGCTGCCGTGCGCGCACGCCGCCGCACGCCCCCCCACACCGCCACTGTGCAAGCGCGCCGCTGCACCCCCCCCCGCGCCGCCACTGGCGTGTCGCCAGCGGCGGCACTTTGGAAAGCCCTTCATTTTTTAATGAAAGCTAATTTAAAATTCCATATCTATATCACAGATCATTTAAGACAACTTAAATCCCTCATGAAACTATAATAAGACCGCATCTCCTGCAACTCCTAAACAGAAATGTCACTGCTCTTTTCCATCTACAAACACAAAAATACTTTATATGTGTAAAGAAATGAAGTTGAAGATTATATTATCTCTTTTTAGGAAACAGAATGGGGAGTCCTCCAAATCAAGAGGATTTGGATTATCTTCTCTGTCTAATCTACCGTATGTTCAAACTCACACAAGATAGGAAGCAAAGTGTAAAATTATTTCCCCAAAATCCAATTTAAATCCTAACCTTCAATATTTCTATTTGTTCTAGCACACCACTCTATTTCATCTATCAAGTTTGCCAAAACCATTACTTTTATGGCTATTGTTCTTAGAAAGCAGATGGCCAACAGTAATTTTGCATGCCAAGATGAGGCAGCACTTATGCAAAGTCTATTAGCCAGCAGATATTTTAAATGATTAGAACTGTAGCATGGCTTGGAGTACATGTTTGCATGCAAAAGGTCTCACACTAAATCCCCTGCATCTTCACAAATGTTCGGAAAGGTACCGGTCAGAATTGCTAAAGAATTGCTGTAAACCAGTGGTATAAAGTAACTTCCCATCTTCCCTGTTTAAAACATATCTGCAATTCTAAAAACGTAATAAAATGCTTTTCCCCAATCATCACTGCCAAAATCTACTTATTTGTTTGATCTTCAACCTGGAAATCATTCAGGGAATAAAATTCAGCAGATTTCTGGGCAGTCAAATGAAACTTATGGGATACAAGAAAAAGGGTGTTGATAAGATGACCTACAACAAAGGAGCAGAGGAACCATAGATGTGCTCTTTTCAAACTGGTACAAGACTTACGCTTTTGGTTCCATGGGAATTACAACTTCTAATTCCTAAAACAGTTTGGAAGATTTGGTCCATGTGCATCATTATATGATTGAAAAGTATAAAAAATATTTTCCCCATATACTGTATGCTGCAATTAACTGTTGATTGCCACCTGATCTTTTACCTTCAAAGAGAAACCACTCTTTGTATTTTTATTTTTATTTTTATTTGAGATGCAGTATAAAGAGATGAAACTTTTTCAAAGAATAAAAAATAAATATGCAACTTGCATATTTCTACCTGGCAAGTTAATGCTTGCCCAGATAAAACCAGCCAACCTACTTCTGGAAGATAATCAGACTTTACTTTGGCACACTCTAGAGGGAAAGAAGTTCCAAAATTAATGATTAGCCAATGTTAACATCCCGATGTTTAGTTTTACTGTCGGGACAACTCTATTTCTTCCAGTCCTGAACAAGCCCCTACATATTAATATAAATATAGTTATACTAAAAGTATTTATTATAAGAGGCCTGTAGAAAAGTAACTTCAGTACAACTTGCTCCACCCTAGAATATTGATGATTTATTCTACCTTTCAGAGACTCTTTTCTTGTAAAAAAAAATGCTATCTATGAATATCTATTGATTGACTAATATTAACTCTATCGATTGAGTAATATTACTTAAGTAATATATATGGTAACTAAATGGTTTGAGTCAGAAAAATATTCAGAGCTAAAGATCTGATACACAAAATCTCAAGAACCTTGATATTCACTGAAGTTCCTTAAGTTATTTAGGTGAATACATGGTTACAGTCCAAATTTACTTAATATTAAGTGTTCCATTATCATATCAAGTGGAATCAGGAAGGTTACCCAGTGAGTAAGCTGATACTTTTACCTATTATTTATTGATTGATTGATTTAATTTTATCCCGCCTTTATTATTTTTATAAATAACTCAAGGCGGCGAATGTACCTAATACAACTTCCTCCTATTTTCCACACCACAACAACCCTGTGAGGTGAGTTGGGCTGAGAGAGAGGGACTGGCCCAGGGTCACCCAGCCAGCTTTCATGCCTAAGGCAGGACTAGAACTCACAGACTCCTGGTTTCTAGCCCAGCACCTTAACCACTAGACCAAACTGGTTCTATTAAACAAGAATGTGCTAAAAATAGGATAATGCTTATGGAAAACTCAATTTTCCCAGTCCCTTGGAAACAAAAATGTCCATATATATTTATTAAATGGAGAGAAAGAAACCTCAGGGGACTCCAGATATAGAGAGGACAAAACATAGCCATGGAAACTGGACAAAAAGGATCAGGTATTTCCAGGTTGACTATGCAATGGATAATAAACTTCAGTTGCCAAGAAAATAGCCAAATTTCCCAAAAAGGCCTTTGTGCCCATCACTTTAATACCAATAAAGGGGCCCTGGAAAATGTGGTGTGTAAGATTTTGACGAGATACTGCCATTCTTAAAATATGTTGCTTCTTGTGCTAATCTTACTCTGCTCCCAGAAAATAATTCAATGTGCAATTATTTCAAAGGTTGCATGTCTTTATTAGTGTATACATGGAATTTCTACTTGCAAAAGTCAGGATAAAGTGATCGTGGCCAATACAAGAGGGAAGTCTAAAAATCCCTCTGGTGATAAATAGAATGAAATGAAATTGCCTTTTGCTTACCAATCCATCACAATTGCTAATAGCCACAGTGGCATCTGGCATGCCCGTGATGCCTCCTGTGAAAATGCATTCCTGCTTCAAGGGTTCCTGAAAGACTTCTCGGAAATCCTCTTGCCACTCAGCTAACGCACCAGGAGACACCAGCCTCTGGTTGGGCTTCAAGCGGAGATGCAGTTCCTTTCCCAAAACAGTAACATTGAAGAAGTGCAAGTGATTCCCAGACATGCCTTGTCTCGTGGGGATGCTGCGAACCATCCTGCCTCGACTTGAGTGATGGGGGGGAGCCAGTGAGTCAGACACCACGTGTGATAGGAACCGTCCCTGGTGATCTGCACTGAAGGGCACAATCACATCATATTCACTTAGCTTTCCAGACAGGAGCAGCTCTAGTGGAAATAAATACAGATAGACAAACTTCAATACATTCAAACCAAACATCTTTTGCGTGTGAAAAGAAGCCTTTCTTCCCAAAATGTCTACACTTGTAACTCCAGCAACGTGGAGCTTTGTTCGTCAGCTCTTCGCTTATAGCAGATCCTAACAAGGTTGTGTTTGCATGATGTCACTAAACCATATTTTAATTTAGCATGTGTGGCTAGTTTATATTTCTGTATGTTGTAGGTACCCAGGGAGAAAAAAAACTAGGATAAAAAAAGGGTGAATTCCCAGATACATTAATGCAAATGTAGTAATTCGCAAAACTCATATGTAACTATTTTTCCCTTGTTTACTCTGATTTTACTTCTCACTAGATATGACGAAGAATGATGTAAGCCTTTTGACCACTGAAAATACAAAACATGTATTCAACAAGGAACTGCTGCACACTTTAAAGCAGAGCTTTCCAAACTGTGTGTGGCGACACAAAAGTGTGTCGCCACACACAGCGTGGTGTGTCGCCACACCACCCGGAAGCGGCGGCGCGCGCGTGCACGGCGGCCGCCATGAACGCGCGCGCCGCCGCACGCCCCTCCCGCGCCGCCGCCGTGCGCGCGCGCGCCGCCGCACGCCTGGGTGTGTCGCCAGCGGCGGCACTTTGGAAAGCCCTGCTTTAAAGCATATTTTCACATCAAAAGCCTTTGCCAAAGCAAACCTTTATTGCATACATTCCTGCTTTTTGAACTGAAAAAGCTCAGAAAGGTCCATTCTGCACCACTCTACCCCCCAAAAACGCATTTTGCACTTCTTCTCTACACCTCTGCAGAACTGCACTCTATAGATAGTGGTACAAGCATACAGTCACCAAGAGCTAATGTTTCGATGATATATTGCATATTGTACAAACCTGGGAGAATGATGAAGAGATTGTGATTTGACTCTGATCTTTCACCCTCATTCTTATAGCGGCTGGGCATTCATATAGATAAATGTAAACTTCAGGCTTTTGTTTTCAAGCACGTGTGTGCGCACACACACACACACTTGATTCCCCCTACCCCTGGTGGAGGAGATCTGAAGTGAATGGGAACCATTGCTCCATCTCCAGTTGCAGAGCAAAGTATTTCCTCTTACAAACTTCAGTTTGTCAAGCAAATACAGTATGTTCAACACAGCAGAAGAGAATCATGCTGACACACATTTATGCCACTTATCTGCCTGGCTAACATCAAGCATCTAAGCGATTCATTCTGCAGTCCCCAAGTAACGCAGAATGTAGATTCTCCAAAAGGGAGAAATCCTTTGAAATGAATCAGTGCATCAGCAAAATAGCAAACACCAAAAGGCCTTGGAATAGAATCCTCTGCGTTCACAGCAGTTTCCAGTTTCTCACCCCAGCAAAACCAGTGCTGGGACAGATATCGCATGTCAAAAGAAGACTAATAGCCTCACATTTAAATAATACATACCAAGAAGATGATCAAACAGTGTTCCTTTATAAACAGAGTTCTCTTGATTGGCATGCTGCAGAAGTCCTACTGTGTATTTTATTTTGCTTTATGGCCTACTGACTTCCACATCAGGAAGGCACCACAAAGATCTCTAAAATGAGATCCACTGTACCTGTAACAAACTAACCTGGTAGAAGATACCCCCAAAAAAGTCAACCCTTCCCATGAACCATCAGTCAACAGTCCAGCTGAAGTCCATGAACCTGACTCGTGCGATCCTATGTTTATTAAAAGAAGTTTAACACTACTGAGAAAATCTGATTGATAGAGACTGAAAAGTAACAAGGAATGGTCAAGTTTAAATCTGCTATTTATGTCCATGCCCAACCTGTATAGCAAGGTTGATGGGTGGATTTGTAAAATTTTCTCCCTTGTAATAGAAGAAAAGTTCTGTCTTCCTTTCCAATTTAAAAGCATAAAATCAGGAAAGATAGAGCTGGGCAGATCAGACATAGCTTGAAATGGGAAGCTGGTTCCTAGAAATTTGGGGGGCCAGTTGTAAAAAAAGGCTCGAATATCGAACCAGCAACATGTGGGAGACAGGGAGCTGTTCCAGATCTACAGGGATCAAGGGGTATCATAGAATCATAGGGTTGGAAGGTCTTCTAATCCAACCCCCCCAGCCTGCGAACAGATAGGAAGTAACTTGTCCTTTGGGCAAAAAGGCAGCTTTTCAATGACATAGGTCCCCACCACCCCAGGAACATTTAAACCAGTGTTTCTCAGCCTTGGCAACTTTAAGCTGTGTGGACTTCCACTTGCAGAATTAATTCCCCAGCCAGCAACGCTTAAAGTTGCCAGGGCTGAGAAACACTGATCTAAACTGGAAAGCAGCAGCAGGAGTTACTCTCATTGATCCCTTTCCCCGGGAAGTTAAACAGGTCCGATTTTGCAGAATCGCACTGCCCCCCAACGGAACTCCGTCGCAGCCTGGAGGAGCACGGTCCCCAAACGCACGCCTGCTTGCAACGAAGCTCTTCTTCTCCAGCAAGCGGCTCTGCCAGATTTGGACCAAGAGTCCACCTGGCGCTGCATCTACCATCCGCGCCAGCAGACGGGGCAACCCGGCTTCTCTCCATCGGGGCGTCGCTCCCGCGCCCGTCCGCGGGGAAGCGTCTCTGACGGCCACCCTCGCGGTCCCCTTCTCCCTCCCTAGGTACTCAGTCGCGCCCCGAGGCCAGGGAGCGCCGCTCCTACCTTGGACTCTGGCTTCCCGGCCGGGGGCGAGCCAGCACCGCCGAGGCACCAAACAGAAGAGCATCACCACATGAAGAAGATGAGAATCCATTCGGGGAGGCTCGCGACGCGCTTTCCGGCCGTTCCAGAGCCCGGCGAAGCGAGAAAGCGGGGGGGGGGGGGGAAGTTGCTCCTTCCGATGCGCTCCTCTGGGACGCGAAGGGAGCCCGCTGCGCCTCCTTCCTCCCTTCCTTCCTTGCCTCCCGCCGAGATGGCTGGACTCTCAGCAGAAGACCCGAGGGAGCAGAGACCAGTCCGCCAGCTGGTCCACTGAGCCCGACCCCGAGCCGGGACGCGTCCCCTCCATGCAACGCAATGCAAAGCGGCCGGGGGCGGAGGAGGCGCTGCTTTCCCGCGGCGAGGCTGGTGCCAGCTGAGGGGAGCCGCGGGGCGGGAGAGGAGGGGATGGAGGCCCGCGCGCGCTCCCTGACGACCTCCTCTGAGTGACAGCCAGGACGGCAACCTGAACCGCGCGACGGAGCGGGGGCTGGAGAGACCTCCCGCCTTCTCCTCTTCCCCGGGAGCGCCGCCGAGAAAGGACTTTCCATTGCACGTGGCGCTTTCACCGCGGCTCGGCTTGCCAATGGCCAGCCCCGGAGCCAAGCTCCGCCTTCTGCCTGGCCGCCGCGGAAGGGCCCCGGGTGGTTTCGCCCGGGGTCCCAGATCCGCCCGGACGCTGGAGTGAGGACGTCGCGCTCTTCTCGCGCTTTCTTTTGCGCTGCTTCCTAGAGGGTAGTAAAGTACGCTCGCAGCGTCCTACCTGCCCGCATCCCGTCTAGAAAGATGGCTCAGACCTTAATGCAACGCGGGGCAGGTTCCTCCGAATTGCTCCGAGGGGAGAAGCTGTGGCGGCGTCTGCTTTTCCCAGCCAAGAGATGTTGCTACAGAGAACTGGAGTTATTTACTTTCTGTAGTGCGTCTATCAGGGGAAGGTTTCTAGCATGTAAGGATTTGTGGAGTTGCCTAGTTTTCTGAACTCTCTTTTGCCTGGGGGTGGTGGGATGTGTGCATAAGAGTTTGTAGATAAACAAGTCTCACGTTGTGATTTGTGATGATCACTCCATTGCAATTGTAGTCCTCACTTAATGACCATTCGTTTAGTGACAGTTCAGACGTACGACGGTGCTGAAAAAAGCAACTTACAACCGGTGCTCACACTTATGACCGTGGCAGCATCCCTGCAGTCATGTGATCACGATTTGGGCGCTTGACAACCGGTTCGCATTTACGACCATCGCAGCATCCTGTGGTCATGTGATCGCCATTTTCGACCTTCCCAGCCAGCTTCTGGCAAGCAAAATCAATGGGGAACCACGTGATTTGCTTAATGACCGCCGCAAAAAAGGTTGTAAAATCGGGTCAGATTCGCTTAATGACTGCTTTGCTTAGCAACTGAAATTCCGGTCTCAATTGTGGTTGTTAAAAAGTCAGGACTACCTGTAGATGATGCCCACAGCCATTAGCTGGTTACTTCAAGTACCAGCTAGGGGATAGCACCTAGACCATCTTGGCTAAGCAAGAGGGAACCTGGTTAGTATTAGGATGGGAAAACACCAAGACATCTCAAAACTTTAGGCAAGTGGGAAGTGGAATAAACGTCCCAGAAAAAATGGTGTTCATTATGGAGGTAAAGCTATACCTGTTAAGTTAGAAAAGTCTCTTGATCCCTCTTCCCTGAGGGATCAAGTTCAGGGCAGTGTTTTCAAGAATCTTTTTTCCTTCTACAGAAAAAGCAAGAGAGTTCTTTATGTGCTTATAATAATTTTGTTTCTACATGTGTCAAACTGGAACAAATGGTTGGCAGCAACTGTTGCTCACATCCCAGAAGAGCACCTGAATGTGCATCTGTTGCTGAAAATGGCAATGGTGCAGACAGTTTCCCTGCCCTCGTCTCTAGAAAAATTTCCCCCCCCCCAATCATCTAGGAACCATGGGAATTGTAGTCCAACAATCCAGTAGACAATGGATTGGGGAAGGCTGAGCGAAATTATTTTGTTGTTCATTATTTTGTTGTTGATTGATCATTCCTTGTGTGTGCTTAGAATTCCCTAGGTTCCAGGGAAAAAATCATAAGTAGCTTCAGTATCCTAAATCAGATTAAGGTCCAGGGTTTAGAAGTTTTATTCCTAGTTGGAGAAGCCAGGGTTCAAACTTGGGTCCACAAACAGAGCAATGTTGGAAAAGCTTGGGCTCAACCCTACCAAGACCAAGTGGCTGTGGGTTTGGGCTTTATGGAACCTGCAACTGGAGAAATTCCATTCTTAAATCTGTGCAGCGTTGCCTTGCCTTGCCTTGCCTTGCCTTGCTTGGATTAAGTGTGCAATTTGGATTAACACCTCCTGCTTGAAGAGCCGGTGACAGCTGGCAGCCTTGCAGAATTTGGTCTTGTGCATCAATTGTGCCACTTCCTGGATGGGGGTCACTCATGCCTTAGTCACTTCCCAACTGGATTATTGCAATGCGGTCTACATGGGGTTGCCCTTGAAAACCACCCGGAAGCTTCAATCATTCCAGAATGCAGTGGCGCAGGTACTTATGAGCATCCTTCACTATGCCCATGTAACACCTCTATTCTGCAAGCTGCACTGCCTTCGATTAGGCTTCCTGGTGCAATTCAAGGTGCTGATTATCATCTATAAAGCCCTACATGACGTAGGACTGGGATACCTGCAGGAGCGCCTGCTCCCCCGGGTATCTGCCCATCCCACAGAGAGGGTATACTCCAGGTCTCATCACTGAAAGAATCATCTTATGGAACTCGGGAGGAATTGCTTCTCATTGGTGGTCCCTGCCCTTTGGAATGATCTTCCCCCAACATGTAGTTGGCCCCAACCCTGCAGGCCTTCAGAAAGGTGGTCAACACCTCTCTCTTTCCCCAGGCCATGAGGTCAGGATGGCTGGAGTTCCCAGTGTGAAAGATTTTAGGAGATTTCAGTTCGGATCACCTTGTTATTGTTCTACTGTTGCAAGTTTAATGAGATACGCTTTTTTGTATTGGTTGATTATGGTTTCTCTCTCTCCTTTTTCCCTTTTATTACTCTACCCAGAATCATGTTTTCTGAGTTGGGGAGCCCTATAAATGCTTAAATAAATAGTGTTATCTACCAGTGAGCTACAGCTCATCTAAAATAAACCACACCACAGGAAGCTTCCGAGGAAGGAAAATGCTCTCCCTTCTGTATGACAGAGATCTTCCTTTTTGTGTACAATTATGTGTTGAGACTTGACAACATCTGTTTTTGCACGATGCCAATCAAGAGTAGTGAAGTATCATTACCATATGATCTTAAGTGCAAACAGTTGCATGGAGAGGAATAGTTGGAGACGGGGATGTTCCTGGAATCCTAATGGGATTTTTGCAGCTCCTAAGGTTACGATTACCAAATTGGACAGTCAAAAATAAAATGTATGATGGAGTTCTAGATATTTTATACATTTTATGGGTTGTAACTCTCCACAAGTAATTCTGATTAGAACCAGGATTTTATGAAAAAATCATAAAACTACTTTCACCTCCTGTATACCATTACATTTGTTCAGGCCTTGCCATAGGACAACCTTTCCCCAAACTGATACCTCATAGACATGTTGGACTACATCCCCCATAATTCCAGTTTGCATGTTCCAAGACTGTATGGATTGGATAATATAAATTATATATAAATTATAAATTATAGGGACGCGGTAGCTCAGCAGGTTAAACTGCTGAGCTGTAGGCTGCAGATCAGAAGGTCTGCAGTTCGAACCCCGCGCAATGAAGTGAGCTCTCGTTGCTAGTCCCAGCTCCTGTCAACCCAACAGTTCGAAAGCTTTGCAAGTAGATAAATGGGTACCACCTTAAGTGGGCTAATTTGCTGGCATCCTGTCGGGAAGTCGGCACCACCGGAGGAAAGGATCGGAGGAAGATCGAATGGCGGCAGTGACGACGGACCCAGATGCAACAGCTACAGGACATCAGCAGCCGGCTCAAGGCATCCTGGGAATTGTAGTCCAGAGCCTGAAAGATTTGGTTCCCTTACCCCCTCCCCTCACGCGCGGTTAAAATGGTGAATTGTATAACTAATGTATATATATGCTTGTAAGCCGCCTAGAGTCCTCCATTAGGGAGGGGATAGGCGGGGTATAAATACCACAATAAATAAAATAAATAAATAAATAAATAAATTGTAAGCCAAACCATGTATAGGGGAAATCTGTGGGGGAGGTTGCCGTGGTGGAATGAAGTTTTCAAGTTCAGAATTTTAAAAATGGACCAATCAAGCATCCAAAAGGATTTCAGGTTCCCTGCAAGAAGGAGTTGCCACTAACACTGAAGAAAAACAATATGCTGCTCCATAGACTAAGGTAAAAAGGTAAAGGTTTTCCCCTTCACAGTCGTGTCCGACTCTAGGGGGCGGTGCTCATCTCCATTTCTTAGCCGAAGAGCCAGCGCTGTCCGAAGACGCTTCCGTGGTCATGTGGCCGGCATGACGCACGCGGAACGCTGTTGTGTTATGTATGTTATTTTATGTATGGGGAACGCTGCCCCATAGACTACTAAAGTGCAAATTTCCCTTCCTATGAGAGACTAAGAATGTATTGGAAAACAGTTGAGGGCACTTTTGTAACATCTAAAAATTGAAATTTGGTACAGGTCACACTCAAGACCACCCAGAAAGTTGCAGAACAGGAGATGTGGTTGCAAATTCAGTAATTACGCTGTAATAAGAAGGAAATGTCTGTGTTTTCCCTCGCTTGTGTCAATTACCATGCAAAATGATAAAATTACTGCAAACCAATGTATCATAGATTTTCCATCCCTGAGGCAGGAATGGCACAGAAAAATATGCAATTGACTTTATCTTTCTTGATTCAATTATGTATTAGTACTGAACAGTTAAAATAACTCATGAAGAGTTTCAGAAGAAAATCCACTGTTGTTGCTCTTATTAATGTCCTATCTCTTTTTGCAGCTTGGGATGCAGAAATTCAAGCAACTGCCAGACAACAGCAAAGCATTAGGATTTTCTCTGCCCTTCTGCTTCTATCTAGTGGTCATCTGGGTTTTTGCAGCCCATGAGAACCTGAAATCAGACCCTGATGATTGAGGGAAAAATATATCACACTTTGAGGACTATTTCTCTTGGAACTTCCTCTTCCCAGCAAGCTATTATTTCTTCCAATTTTATTCTTTTAAAAAATCAGGGCAAGCACTGACCAAGGGCAATGGAAAACAAACTAGGAATCTATTTCTCTGATGCCATAGTTGTGATCCCAACTGGGAACAGTCACCCCCTTCTGTAAATTAACAACCAACACAGGCAATCAAATACTTGTTTATCCATGTACTTAAATCTGCCCCAAAGGATATTGTCAGCCCCACTAGGTAGACCAGACCAGAAAATCCATTCCACAGGAAGACTTGAGCTATATAATTGTGTTGTAGCTCCCCTCCTTCTTATATTCAGAGAATCGGGGGCATTTCACTGAATCACCTCCAAATATTATCTTGTTTCCCAGGCTTAAAGAACGTTTCATCCTCCTTTGCCCAACAAACAATTCTTGGGAATTTCTGTCAAAGTCACCTCCTTTACTCTCTACAGATATCTTCAAATCATTAAGGGATTTATAAACCAAATAGAAAATTAATATTTCATAGGAGGGCATTTTACATTAAAATATTAAATAATTCAGATCCATGGATGTGACATTCTCATAATAAAGGTAGCATTGCAGCAAACAATGAAGTCCTCTGGAAGTTCTATTATTCTCTGATTTCTTGCATATGGGAATATTTCAAGCGGCACTCAGGAATGTCTATTACTACATAACACACATTTCTATCCACATTTTGATTTCTGCTTTCTGTCATTTGCCCTCAATAGATATGCCTATTTTCAGAGCTCTCTATGTTCTTTATAGAAATAAAATTGTATAAATATTGAGCACTTTCTTACCCAGGTTTTGTAAGTCACTTGTATTTAAGAATTGGCTGATTAATCATAAATCTGGGACATTTGAAAAAAATGTACGTCTCAAATAAGTATATGACCTTCGCCCAGTGTTGTAAGGATTTTGCATTTGTCACATTTTTACCAAGACCTAATTTAGAATTGTTAAAATACTTCTTAGTTTGTGCCTTTTTTTAGCGTCCTCATCTGTGAAATCCATGATCTTCAGTCTCTCCTAGTTTAGCTGTGTGAGTCCCAACAAAAGAACGTTTTCGAATTAAATAGTTTTCCTATCTGAAACAATCTCATGAATATGGTCTAATATCTCTATACCTCTGATGTAAGAATGGAAAACAGTGAAAATTGTATTTAAAAGGTGATAACAATAAAAGGTGCTCTTAGGGATAATTTTATTAATGTGACCTAGGATTACATTAAAGCAAACTCATATGTCTCATTCTACGTACCATAGGTTTCAGTGGGAGAAGCCTTTATAGTCCCCTCTTTTGCCATGACAATTTGAACACTGCAAAGAAATGGTTTATTATATGATTTAATGGCTGTATTGTCCTTATGTACTTACAAAGATCAGACTCATGCAAGCCATGGTATTCCCTGTGACACTCTATGGAAGCAAAAGATGGACTTTAAAGAAGAAGCAGAATAGGAACAGTATTGACGCTTTTGAATTTTGGTGTTGGAGAAGACTTCTGAGAATATCGGGACAGCCAAGAAAACAAACCAATGGATCATCGAACAAATCAACCCAGAGTTCTCACTCAAGGCACAAATGACCAGGCTCAAATTATCCTACTTTGCATACATTATGTGAAGGTCCAGCTTTCTGGAAAAGGCTCTAATGCTGGGAAAGATGGAAGGAAAGAGAAGAAGAGGACGACCAGCAGCAAGGTGAATGGACTCAGTTACAGTGGCGATGAGTGCACTGAAAGAACAGGTTGGAGATAAATCATCATGAAGAAAAATCTATGTTGTCACTAGGAGTCAAAAATGACTTGATGGCACATAATCAATCGTGCTTATGTCAGACTATCAAAGATAGTATGATGGGAAAAAATATTCCTTTGCTGAGGAATCAAAACAACAGTGCAGCTATTGGGAGAAAAAGGAAACATCAGTATGGTTCAAATTAAAGTTCTAGTATGATGCCAGCTTGAATTCTGGAGGTCCAAGATTATTTTTTCTCAAGTCTTTAGTAGTATGGTTTGTCAACAGAATGTCTTCAGTTTCAATAAAGGTAAAGGTTCCCCCCGCACATTTGTGCAGTCGTGTCTGACTCTAGGGGCCGGTGCTCATCTCCGTTTCTTAGCCGAAGAGCCAGCGTTGTCCGAAGACGCTTCCACGGTCATGTGGCCACATGACGCATGCGGAATGCTGTTACCTACCCACCGAAGTGGTACCTATTCATCTACTTGCATTTGCATGCTTTCAAATTGCTAGGTTGGCAAGAGCTGGGGCGAGTGCAGGAGCTCACTCCGTCACGCGGGACTAGGGATTCGAACCTCTGAACTTGCGATCTTCCAATCGACAAGCCTGGCGTCTTACCTGCTGAGCCACCACACCCCAATCAATGTTGCAATGGTTGATGGTAACTTCTAATCACTGAGAGTGTCTTGTATAGGACCTGAGTATGGGCTGAAAAAGATGCACTTTTAGCTGGCTGAGAATATAAGAAAACATAATGGAATTGTGGAACAACCTGGAAAAACGTAGCAAGTGGAGCTATCCTGTCTATGAAGGTTCTCAGTCATCCAGGTGGAATTGTCTGTAGCTTGAATCATGTCAACTGGATTTCTATTTTCTCAGTGGAAACGTTTCGCTCCTTATCCAAGGAGCTTCTTCAGTCTGAGTCTGAGCTCAGACTGAAGAAGCTCCTTGGATAAGGAGCGAAACGTTTCCACTGAGAAAATAGAAATCCAGTTGACATGATTCAAGCTATGGAGCTATCCTGGTGTGGAGCTGCGATTTATGGAATTCCCTTCCCAGAGAGACTTGACTGCCCCCACATTGGTGTTGTTTTGGCAGCCGGTGAAGACCTTTCTATTTTCCCAGGCTTCTTCATTGGCTTTTAAGTCGTATTGTTTTAGATGTTGATTGCTGCTTCCTAGTTTGTATGGTGTTTCCATTTTGCATTTTATTTGGTTTTATTTTGTATGTTGATTTTATTGTGTATGTTTTTATTCCAATTGTATCTTTTAGTGGGCTTTATTGTAAACTACCCAGAGAGCTTCAGTCATTAGGCATTTTAACATTTTAAATAAATAAATAAAATAATAAATAATAACCTTGTATTGCCTGTCTCTGCCCCTGCTTCTTTATGCCCGATTGTGTGCAACTTTGTGCAACTTTCAACAAACAGCTCTAATATGGCAGCGTTGTACCTATAGTACTTTGAATGAATGAATGAATGAATGAAACTGGATACTGAAAAAGGGTTGAAGCTTCTCATCAAGAAAGTGAGGGGCGCAAAAGAAGTATGTTGAGTATCTGATGCTAGTAAGCCTATCAGATTAGATCATGAAATGTCCTTTTATCTTTAAGATCTTTTATGGTCATTAAAGGGACCACTGAAAAGCTGCTAGCACTATCCTCCATGAATAAGAGTTACTTCATCTCCCAAATATGCAAAGCTAGGATTATATTAGAATGGAAAATATTTATGGCTGCTCTAACAGCAGAGAGAAAGAAGGGTCCCCCATCCTCTTCTTTAGACAGACATACTACAACTGTGGTAAATGTCATCATTGTGAGCAGTCATTTTCAAAATATGTGCCACGAGAGAACTTGCTAGAGTGATGACCAGTTGTCCTACAGAAGAGGATGCCCAGCTGTTTTTCTGGCCTCCATTTGTCAGAAAAATCTTGAAGTGAGGAGCAAAACCAGCATAAAGTCTGTTGAGTCTAATCCTGAAGATTCAGACTTCATATAAATACCATGGCAGAACCTGCTCCAGTTCTGTGACTTGACTTCTACTCTGACATACCTCCAAGCCTTCAGTGGCACCAGACTGAGAGTCAAAGAAGGAAGAGAGCTATATGAGTAAGTTGGAAATCAAGAGGTACTTCCAAGTAACCCTGCATCCTGATTCAAGATAATTTGATCCAACTGGGTATAGATGGATGCCAGGAAACCTGCTGTATAAAAGACACACTGGTATTAAAACAACATCTACAGCAATCTTTTGTATCTTCTGAACTTTGAACTTGACTCCCTGAACAACCTTAAGATCACATCTTGCTGCTCAATAGGGCCAAGTACACTTCAAAAAAGGTCCTTAAGAAGCCCTAAGACCTTGTGAGGAAGTCTGAAATAAAGTATTCATGCTTTAATATACAGCAGAAGGGTTTTGTGTCCGTATGAAGTCCAAAGCAATTCTTCCAAATCTTTTTCAAAGCATGCACACTTTCTCTGCTCAGTCCTGTATTTTTGACACTCCTGCTTTGTCTGTGTAGCTTAAACCCTGGACTATTTCTTGACCATATCTTTTTCCTACTAATTCTGTGATGTGTGAGGTTGGATGATTCAATTCTGGAACCTTGGTTTATGCTTTTGCTTGAAAATTTAGTCCTGGAAATCTGATAGGGCAGCAGTCCATAAGCTGAGATGCAACAGAACGAGCTGTCCTTAGAGGAGACATTTCTAGTACAACAACTCAGAAACAAAAGTGGGGGGAGGGCTTCTTTAAAATATAAGGAGAATGATATCCCTGTACTCAGTAGACTGGCCTTTATATAGTCAATGTTTGCTGAAGGACTTTTGTGGCTTACCTAGAACTGGATGAGCTGGAACTCACATCCTTGCCACCTTCCAGCTGGGTTACTGTAATTCACTTGATATGGGGCTGCTCTTGAAGACCACCTCAACACTTCATCTGGTGCAGAATGTGGTTTCCCATTTGTTCAGCGGTCCATTGTAGTATTGTCACATACCACTTTTACTACAGGAGCTTCACTGGCTACCGATTTCTTTCCAAGTGCAACTCAGGGTCCCAGATGTCGCCTAAAAAGCCTTACATGGTTCAGAGCCTATCTTAGAGACCAGCCTTCCTAAGTAAATTCTGCCTTCCTGACCTGGTGAATGCAGGGTGCCTACTATCTCTATCTACAATCACGGGTTCTCAGTGGCTGCTCCTCTCCCATGGAACTGTTTATTGAAAACAGAGCTATTTAGGAGAGCTTTCAAACTACAGTATGAATGTTGTCACCTATTTATTAGTTATATTTTTGCTTGCTTTGGTAATTTTTAAGTGATTGTGTTACATGGTCGTTCCCTCATTTTTATTTGCTTCGTTGTTGTTGTTGTTGTTGTTGTTGTTTTGTATCATGGATGCTCACACACCAAATGTCTTTTGACTGTGCTGGGAAAAAACTGAATAAGTAAATAAGAGGGCTTTTCCCCTTTTCTTTGTAAAGTGCCAGGTTGGCTGACAAACATCCTACTTCGCTAAATACAAATGCTGTTTGTCGTGGAGGACATTGTGCTAACAACCATCTGTACTAGCTGTGTGGGCTCTGCTCCTTTACTAGTTTCAGGGGTAGCAAAAGATCCAATTAGACAGCAGAGTTTCCAAGCTGTGCCACCAATTAGCTGAGAGCTGGTTTGGAAGGAAAATGAAATAAAAGGGAGTAGTTGCTCAGAGAGTAAACTCTGAGGTAATAGGGACCACCAGGAATAGATCAGCAGGAGATTAAAAAGAAAGAAGAACAGAAGCAGAAAAAAACATCCTAAGGGAAAGGAGCTGAAGACAATAGCGGTTTGGGGAGAAATGATGTTTTACCATAGCAAATTGGAATTTCCAAAGGAATACATACACAAGCAAACACCAGACAAAGAGAATATGTTTTACTAATCTTCCTGTGGGGAAGAAATGTAATTTTCTTTTTATGTGTTAAATCAACTCCTTGGTGGAAACTTTAAAAAGTGAGAAGTCTGACCTGAATTTTAATGTAAGACTTGAATATTTTAAATCATTGCTCCCTCAAAATGAACTTGTTTTGAACAGTAACAAACCAGGCATCCACAAAGAACTTTTGATTTTATTTACTTCTATCTGTGCTTTGTTTTGTTGCTTCATTTGTTCCTCAATTTATCTTTTGAATCCTTTAAAGTCTGTCTAAACGTTGTGTCATCCTATTCCCATCACCAGTTATTATTCATTATTCACGGTAAAAGGGTATTGGGTGTTCAATTTCTTTTCAGTCAGTTAAAATGATAACAATAACATAACAATAACAGGAGGGGTGTCAAAAGAGTCAGGGTGGCGGTGCAGTTGTATGATTGAAGTCTCACTCCTTTTTATCTGTGATGCAGATATGGCTGCCATCTTGACTTTTTTGACTCCTTGCCCCCTTGGATGTTCCTGAAGAAGATGCGGGTCAAGCAACATTACAATATTAAACTATAAATGGCTGATCAAGTAAGTTTCAAATTAGTACTCTCTACCAAGGCAAGATTGGAGGGAGTGTTCTTGGAGCATAAACATGGAGTTTTGGATTCAAATGCATTGAGGTATCTCCAGAACTTGCAGACAAAAGAGTGCGTATTCCAGGGCTTGTTGCTATGAATATCTCTGTGGGACTGGATTTTTATGATATGCTATCTTGAGGTTTATTAGAGGGAGAAAACGTGGAGGCAGTGACAGACTTTGTATTTCTAGGCGCAAAGATTACTGCAGACGCTGACTGCAGCCAGGAAATCAGAAGACGTCTACTTCTGGGGAGGAGAGCAATGGCAAATCTTGATAAAATAGTTAAGAGCAGAGACATCACACTGACAACAAAGGTCCGCATAGTTAAAGCAATGGTATTCCCTGTAGTAACCTATGGCTGCGAGAGCTGGACCATAAGGAAGGCTGAGCGAAGGAAGATAGATGCTTTTCAACTGTGGTGTTGGAGGAAAATTCTGAGAGTGCCTTGGACTGCAAGAAGATCAAACCAGTCCATACTCCAGGAAATCAAGCCAGACTGCTCACTTGAGGGAATGATATTAAAGGCAAAACTGAAGTACTTTGGCCACATAATGAGAAGACAGGATACCCTGGAGAAGAAGCTGATGCTAGGGAAAGTGGAAGGCAAAAGGAAGAGGGGCCGACCAAGGGCAAGATGGATGGATGATATTTTGGAGGTGACGGACTCGACCTTGGGGGAGCTGGGGGTGGCAACGGCCGACAGGAAGCTCTGGCGTGGGCTGGTCCATGAAGTCACGAAGAGTCGGAAACGACTGAACGAATAAACAACAACAATCTTGAGGTTCAGGAAGAGGGTGAATGCTGAATATTGGCATGAGGATAAAATGGGTGGATGCCACACAGACTTTTGAAGAACTTGGCTCACAAAAGCAGGACTATATGGTACATTTTCAAAAGATGATTTCTATATGCTCTCCTTTATTTGTAAGACAAAAAGTAGGATTATATACTACCTAAATCCCCAGAAATTTGTCAATACTTTATGGAACTCTGATCTAAATATAGCAAATCTATAAAGGCAGCAAACATTATTTCTTCATTTGGTTTATAAACCACCCATCACTGAAGACCCGGGTTGGTGTACCAAAAGTCACAATTTAAGATATATAAAAAGATATAAGACACACAAAAATAGTAAAACCTTATTTTAAAAGAGAATCAAATTGTCATTTTTGGAGGAGGATTAAAATATTCTAAACAGCTAATGTAGCCTTTTAGGCAATTGAGAAATATTTGTAAAACTCAATATAGATAGCACCCCCCAGCATTGGAAAGGGAACAGACAAGGGGAGGCAGAGAAATCTCCCTTCCAAGTACAAGCCAGAGAGCCAGTCACGGGGGACAAGCTCCTAAGAAATGCAGAAGGCAATTCTTCCAAATTCACACATTCTTAAGGCATTTCCAGATCAGATATTAATAACAACATTGTGGAAAGGAAACCGTGACGTTCATAGTGAAATCCCCTCAGTTCCTCCAAAGTTCATTGGACAAACATGCATTAGAGCAGGGGTCCCCAACCCCCGGGCCATGGACGGGTACCGGTCCGTGGCCTGTTAGGAGCCGGGCTGCACAGCAGGAGGTGAGCGGTGGGCGAGCGAGCGAAGCTTCATCTGTATTTACAGCCGCTCCCCATCACTCACATTACCGCCTGAGCTCCGCCTCCTGTCAGATCAGCGGTGGCATTAGATTCTCATAGGAGCGCGAACCCTACTGTAAACTGCGCATGCGAGGGATCTAGGTTGCGCGCTCCTTATGAAACCATCCCCCCCCCCGGTCCGTGGAAAAATTGTCCTCCACGAAACCGGTCCCTGGTGCCAAAAAGGTTGGGGACCGCTGCCTTAGAGCGTAAGCCGTCTGGTTTGGCAGCAAAAATCAGTTTCTGGTATGGAATCACACCTGTTCTCTTTTCTGGAACATTTGAATCTGAAAGAATTTTGATTTGGGGGATTCGTAGACACACTGGCACTGATTTTTCTGCTATATTCTTCCAGCTCCTGATGAAGACAGGGCAGCTGTATTGAGGTTATTAAATACCCAAGAGTTGCTCCCTTTTCTTCCTGAACTTTTCCATTAAAAAAACCCCACACTTGGCTATTTTGGTTGTTCTCTCTTCCAAGTGTTTATAATACGATTAATTAGAATTAAGCAGAGCAGGATTATTACTTCACTGTTTACATGCTCTATTTTTGTAATCCCATATAATGTAGGAGGATTTTTTCCAGAAGTATTTTGATCATGCTCTGATCAGTGTTGATTCATGTACAGTTTTTCTTGACTGTCTTTTGCTTGGTCTTTCCCCCCCCCCAAGCCCCATGCTATAGTTGTAACTGCCATCTGTCATTCAGCCTTAGGAAAACCTCTTATATGAATCTTGATTTAGGTACACGTTTTCTCATTTATGAAGAGGTATTTATGCTGCAGTTTTAATCCTATTTCTATCTTCTCAAGAATCCAAGATCACTCTTAATTTCTACCAGTTACAAATTGGATCAGACCAATCTCTGGTCTACATTCCTTGATGCAAACGAACAAGGACACTGAACTGTGATGGCGTAATACATTAATTTATGATAAGAACAGATACTACACTTGATCTTAGCCAAAAGGCCGAGAAGCGATATGTGGAATGTTGGATATGTTCCTCATTTATGTGGAAGCCTGATGAATAAGCCAGCGTCTAGCCGTCCTCATTTTGAAGGCAGCATAGCTATGACTCTGCTAAGTCATCTTTGAGTCATCAGTTTCTAAATCTTAGATCAATCAAGGGATGATGTAATCTCCAGTTTTAGCAATTGGGAAAATCACCCTGAGTTTATATTTCATAGGGGTCAAATGCAACTATGGTGGAAGCAATGTGGAAGTGGTATAAACCATGGCAAAATGAGATACATCCTTCAATTTTAGCCATGTTCCCGTCATGTTTCCTAGGACCAGTTCCTGCAAGGAACTATTT
The DNA here is from genome assembly GCA_023362775.1 of Charina bottae. Lineage (NCBI taxonomy): Eukaryota > Metazoa > Chordata > Lepidosauria > Squamata > Charinaidae > Charina > Charina bottae. Next base: position 74,639,563 of record JALMGJ010000005.1, on the reverse strand, counting down.
TTTATATAATTTCATATACATACATACATACATACATACATACATACATACATACATACATATTATTTATATTATTTCAATGGCCATTCCTCAGCAATAACAACCTGAAAAGATCCCTGTCTAAAATACTAGAAAACTGTGCCAGTTAGCATTCAGACAATACTAAGATAAATGGATCAAAAAGTTGACTGGGTAAATGCATGTCAGGGTTCATGTCTATGAATCCTGCCATTAGAATTAACCATGGCATAGTGCTTGCATAGCAGTTAGGAGGGGGGTTGGCAGTTGAGTGTTATGTCTGCTGCTGGAAGCTAGAGACAGCTCGGCCAAGGTCACGCACCTGCAACGGAGTGGAGATGGGACCGTTTGCTTCATGAGATCATCCTTGTTGAATTGGCGCGCAAGGGGGATGGTTAAGAGGGCATAGTTTGGCGGGAATTAGCATTCAAGTCTTTAGGAGTGCTTCAATGAACATGTATCCTGAATAAAGCTTTATCTGCATTTCAATGAATTGCATGGAGAAGTGTTTATTGGGACATTGTTGTTGAGATCATCACAATGCAGTGTCCTTCACTCCTATATACAGACATGATTCTTATTTTAAAACTGTTCCAATTATCCAAATTATTCTGACATCCAAGCCTAGTTCACAGGATTTACTGAAGATAACAGTAGTTCTGTTGGTAGTTCTGAAAACCACACTATTCACGGAAAACACTAATAGTGAACCTTAAGCTTAAATATTTTAGATGCATAGTTTAAAGGCAACAAACAGCCTTTGGAAAAGATGCTGATGCTTGAAAAAATCAAAAGCAGTGGGAAAAGAGGCTGTTAGGCAACAAGTTGGCTAGGTACTATCACTGAGGACACAAGCAGGAGGTTACAAGAACTCGAGCAGTTACTGATAGGCAATCCTGGCGAAGAGATGTACATCAGGACACAAGGAGGCAAAAACAACTGAACCATAGTAGCTCTCTTGGTCATAAGAGAAGAAGAACGCCATTTCTCTATTGGCCAACTCAAGGTTACAAAATGGTGTGCAAGCATTCAAATTTTATCAAGTGAATTGGTTAAAAAAATCTGAAAAGTTTGGGGGTGGGCGGGGGAGAGCTTAAGTAATAAATATTGGGACTGTTCCCGCCATCTCTGCCCTGATGGCAGGGACTTCCTCCCTCAACCTAGGGGTAAGACTTCTGCAGTGTTCTCTGTATGGACCTGCCTTTGTCAGAAGCTTCATCTGGTCCAAGCTTAGGCAGTCTGTCTGCTGATCAGTGGTAGCAGATTTAGCAGTGCCATGTCAATGCCATGGCTGCTTGCAATGGTTACCAGTTTGCTTCTAGACCCAACGGAAAGCATTGTCTATTGCCTATAGCAGCGGTCCCCAACCTTTCTGGCACCAGGGACCGGTCGTGGAAGAAAATTTTTCCATGGACCAGGGGGTGGGGGTGGGTTTGCAGGCAGGAGTCAATCACATGCACCGGGGGGGGGGGTTTGCAGGCGGGAGCCAATCACGTGCACCGGGGGGGGGTGTTTGCAGGCAGGAGTCAATCACGTGCACCGGGGGGGGGGGTTTGCAGGCGGGAGCCAATCGCACACACAAGGGCGGGGTAATCGCACGCACCAGGGGGCAGGGTTTGCAGGAGGCAGCCCCGCGGCCCACTTCCTAACAGGTTGGGGACCCCTGGCCTATAGAACACTATATGGAACAGCTTCCAGGTACTTATACAACCATCTTTCCCAGGAAGATTCAACCTACCGTACCCTGTGCATTCTTCTATAGGAAGGGATGCTGAGTGTCCCCACTCTGCACGGACTGAAGGAGCTTCATGACACTCCTTCAAGAAGCATTATTATTTTGCAGGGTGTCAGGTGCTTATGGTGATAGGCCTATATCTGGTCTGTTTACATTGGGATACTACTGTATTTTAACATTTTATTTCTGTAATTATAAACAGCCTTGAATCCTAAGCAGAAGGCAGTATATAAAGTGCAAGAGTAAGTAGCAGAAACTGTTTTGATTAAGTCTGATTAAGAGTTTTGAAACTTGGGAGTTGGTGTAACTTTCGTTGGGCCCAGTAATGGCAAGTATCTCCAACAGATTTAGGAGTCTCAGAATCTCAGTGGTAGAGCCCCCGTTTTGCATACAAATGTCCTGGGTTCAAACTCTGGCATTTCTAGTAGGGCAGAGTAAATGGCCTTTTTCTAAATTGGTAGATTTGTCCTAATATTATGGTACTCATCATCCCAGAGATAGGCAACCTATGGCCCATTTGTTTATTGGCTTGGGAGCCCTTCCACATTGAGCTGTTGAAATGTGATGGCAGATGCCTTGATTTTGAGAAGTGCATTTATTTGGGGTGGTGTTTGACCTCACACACTCCAAAATAGGTGTGTGAAACTTAATTTATCTTTTGCTTTCTAGTACATAGCTCCTGGAAATTCAGTCAAAATAGAAATGTTCTGACAATTACAAATGTCATTAAGATAAAGCATTAAAAAACGTCTTGTTTTTCTTTAAAGAGGTAAAGAAATGATTGGAGACTGTGCATTGCAGAGGTTGGCGTGCTTCCTAAATATCTCCATTTACTTCTCAACCCTGTTGGTCAATTTATTAAAGTGACAAGATTCCTTTGATGAACCATCAGAGGCAGGAACCACAATTCAATCAAACTTGGGTGGACTTTATATTTTATCTTAATTGCAATAGACTTACTATCGGCAACACTTTTGATGTACAGTAAATATGAATGTGTATATTATCTATTGTTTACTGTTTTCTCTATGCATCGCAGATTTATCTTTCTTACTTACTTACTTACTTACTTACTTACATACATACATACATACATACATACATACATGATAATCTTTGTTAATTTCTGTTCAACGAAAGTAAACATTTATTTAAAAAGTTCCAAGATACTTCATATTTCTTCACTCAAGAAAAGCAAGCTAATGCCAGCATGCCAAACCCTTTTAAGTGGTTTAGCTGAGCAAAATCTCCAGAGTTTGAGATTACTCAGAATTTGCCTAAGGAAGAGTGATATGAGTATGTAGTGGTTAAAAACCAAGACTGGTCCAGACATACAATCCTCCTGCCTCTTCCTTCCCCTCCCCTCCCACAATCTAGCAGCAGATTTACAGATTGTTATTTTTCCTTCTTGTGGTTTTTGCTATCAGAGGGGATGCAACACAATATGACTAAGCTGCAGGCGAAGAGGAGTTTCATATGGCTCTTACCGGCTTGGCCAAGACTTCCTTCCATCCACTCTAAGTCAGGGTCAGGAATGGCAACATAAACACTCCAGCTTTCAGGAAACTGTTTACAGTGAAACAGGAGTTGCTAAAGTCATGTTTTCACTAGGGAAGAATGTAGCATTTTAGATAACCTGTTTTAATAGACACACGTCATTATGATTCCACAGGAAATAATTATCACGAAGATGGCAAATTTTGGGGGGCTTCTTCCTAGAGGTGTGTAGTTCCTGAAGAAAGTGGATCAAACCTAAAAGGTGTATGCCTATCTTATTTATATGTATTATTTAGACACACACACAAACACTCATTGTATCATGGGAAGGGGCTTTGTGGAATAGTTGAAGCCTTTAGGAAAATCTGAACCTTTTTTCAGTTGCAGGGGAAGTTATGTTATTAATAACAATAGCAGCAGCAACAATAGGTTATGGCCACCCACTTTAGAAGAGTCTGAACAGCTTACAAATATGGGGTGCATTGGGGTGCACACACTTCCTTTTCCAGCTGCAACCCTCCGAGTCCCGACACATCCTTCCATTTTAGTCTTGGGAAGTCTTCTGTTGAAATCAGTGGAAGGTTTTGTCCAGGACTAATAGCTGCTAAAGAGAGCCAGTTTGGTGCAGTGATTAAAGGCGCTGGACCACAGGAGACTTTCAGTTCTAGTCCTGCCTTAGGCACAGAAACCAGCTGGGTGACTTTGGGTCATTCTATCTCAGCCCTAGGAAGCAGGCAAGGGCAAACTACTTCTGAAATATTGCTAAATAATTGTGATTTGCAATAATAATTGCAGAATATTGCCAGGTCATTATAGGAGCCAAGACTGACTCAAAGGCAATAGCAATAGCTGCTGAGGGACAGAAAATTAAAGAAGCTCCATTGATTCATTTGGGAGGTTTAATGGGTTATATTCAGCCTATGGACCACAGGTTCTGCATACATGAATTACACGTTTGCTAAGCAGAACCTCTAGCTTTTATTCTGGATTAAATGTACTGGTTACATTCCACTTGCATTCTCATTGCCTGCTGCTTCAAGCCCATAATCCCATTTTATGCATTCTCAAATTTTTACCTGCCTTTTGATCCAGGGTAGACTCCTAATTTTACTCTCCAATGCCATGGAATGAAAAGGAGTTGTTTGGTTTGCTAGAGGTGAATTATTGTGGGAAGACGTAAACTGGTGTGTTGGATGTGGGGGAAATAATGGAAGGACTAGAATGACAAAAAGGGGCTGAGAGGGAGGGGGAAAAATACTAACGAAATTCAGAGGGACAATATCATGCACCACTTGATATTATCTTTAAGTATTTAAAATCCTGGCTCCAAAGAAATTTCTTAATTATCATATTCTTTTGCTCTTCAATGCAACCCAGATGGCTTTCCTGTGGTTTTGGCCAACGTTTGAATAGGGTTTCATGTATAGTGGGACATCACAGAAGTAAAAATATGGAAATTATTTTTGAAGAACAGTCTCTCCCCGCCCGCCAACAATAATTGAGTGGCTGTGGGCCAACTTGTGTATTCTGAGGGATGACTGTTTCATTTTAGACTGCTTCTTAATGCCAAAGTTGGATTGTAGGTTGTAGGCTTAAGTTCCTTCTTGATCTCATTTGACTACTTGGCAAGGGGCTAACAGCATCCATCCTACTTTAGCTGCCAAAACCAGAAGCAGGAACTATGATCCAGTATGTCCTACTTCACCATCATGATTTCCAAAGTGGAAAGCTCTGGCATAAATTGAATTTTCTCCAATATCCTGTAGGGGTCTTTGAATCCAGCCTTTCCTAATCTGATGCTCTCCAGAGAGGTTAAGCTTCCATGATTCGTCAGTCAAAGGTTGTATCAGCTAAGGATCATAGGAATCAAAATTCAACACGTTGGGGTGGGGGGAAGGCTGGGTTAGAGTAAGTGGCTAGGGCCAAGGAAAACCACTTCCAGTATCTACTCAGCCACAAAGTTCTCTAGGCAATTTGGGGCCATTCTTCCATAAGCTAATGTACCTCATGGGGTCATTGTGCACAGAACTTGGAATGGGGAGGTCCTGTATAGAACTCTGATTTCACTAGAGAAAAGGAATAAATTAACCAATTAATGCCATACACATTACGCCTATAAATGTTCACCTATCAGGATGTGCTGTTTTCTCTTACTGAATCCACTTGATGTTACTTCGGAATTCCAGCAGTTTAAGGAAGGGGACTCCTAACACCTAAGTTGTTCCTTCTTCAGCCATTCTGGCCAGGCTGGACTCTATAGAGTTGAAACCAACTCATACCCACACTTCTTCATATAAAACCAACTCATACCCACACTTCTTCATATAATTTAATGAGTTTTGAATGCATTTATTCAAAATGTTTGGGAATTTATTGACAATTTTTAAAAGCAGAGGCAAATATGGAAATGGATAGTTTTAAAAGGTTTGATTTGAACTAACAAGAACAACAACATGTGGCACCAACAGCACACACTTAAAAAAATATTAAGGGCCTGGAGAATAGTAACTATTTTATCTGGTGCCAGAGAGTCAGGAAGCCAATCCCAAGTACATTTTGCTGAGGAGGGCATTCCAGGATGGGGTGAGGGACCCTGAAAAAACCCAGCCCACCAGCATTCAAAGACCAACTCTCATTGAAGCAGAACTACAGGTAATGTCTTCAGGGAATGGCATGAACATAAAAGAGGAGAGGAACTTTCCCACACAGGGTGGGGAACATGCATTTATCACTGCATAGTATGTGTGAAAAGGCTGGTAAGTCAAGGCCAACCCATGGAGATGGAAGGCAGTTGTCATTACCCTTATTTCCTTTTCCGATTTCCAGAAGCCCAACCCATGGTTGCTGATTTGTGTCAGTCTTGAACTTCCCTATAGCACTGCCATTAGAAGGCAGAATGCTGAATATTTCACATCAGGTTATTGGCATAAGCTATTTTGATTGCTTAAGCATACTGTCAACATCTGGAAAAGCACATGATACACATGAAACAAAGCTATTTGGTAAATCTATCCTGTCCTGTTTTCATAGTAGCGATACATTCTATATTTAATAATTCCCATGTAAATGGTCTGGGGTCAAGCTGGGCCATGCTGGCAAGGTCATTTAGTAAAGTTCAATATGGGAAAATTAAATATTAAAGCCTGTTTGAACAAAAAATGGTGTTCCAAGAGTTTTCTTCTAGCAGTAAATGGTGCGGCAGAGCTGGTGTGTTTGGGGGAGGCCGGAGTACACACACTGTGCAGACAGCTCCGTCATCAGCCGGGGAACAAGGGGCGGGGATGGGGGGGATGGAGGCCCACCACTGCCCCAACCCCTCGGGCTTGGCGGAGGGAGGGAGGAGAGTCGCTGCTGCTGCCACCGCCGCAGAGCAGGAGAAGCAGGAGGAGCCGGCTGCGCTCGGCTGCTTCAGCCACACCGCTCCGCCCCTTGCTGCCCGCTGAAGCTCCCCAGGGTGGCCGGCTCCTGCTTCTCCTGCTCGGCGGCCCGACAACTCTCCTCCCTTGGCCAAGCCCGATCAGATGCACATACACACACTCACAGGACAGACTGCCCTCGGCAGGAGCCGGCCACGCTGGGAAGCTTCAGCCACACCACTCCGCCCCTCGCCGCCCACTGAAGCCCCTCATGCTTGTGTGTGTGCGCGCGATTACACTGAGCAAGTAATCCACACACATGTACACACACACACGCACACACACACACACACACACACCCTCTTTCTCCAGCCTCCCTGCAACAGGTACGGGTGCATTTGGTCATGGGGAGGCTGGAGAAAGAGGGTGTGGGGTGCGTGTGTGTGCATGATTACTCTGAGCAAGTAATCTGCGTGCGCGCGCGCGCACACACACACACACACACACACACCCTCTTCACACAACCTTCCCGTGCCTGCTTTCCCTGGCCTCACCGCTGCTGGGCAGACAATCTCAGGATCAGGTAAGGAGGCAGGAACCTGGACTGTGGTGCTGTGTCTGCTGCTGGGCTCGCACGTGGCAACTGGGCTTCCAGTTGCCGCGCTGATAGCGCCTCTTCCGGGCTGCCTCCAATGGCAAGTCCGGCTCCAGTTCTCCTTCCTGTCTTCCTGTCCTCCTTCCCGCCGGGTTTAAAAAAGGGACAAAATTGAGATTTTGATCAAAACGACGGGACGGTTGAAAAATGCTAAAATAACGGGACTGTCCCGTTCAAAACGGGATGTATGGTCACCCTATGTTAACTGCACAAAATCTTTACAACATAATAAACATGCACGCCTTTAAGACACCGTAAGATTTGTTGTTTTATTGCACTACACTAACAAGGTGACAAGTTAAATTTCAGAATCTCTCTTAATTAGGTCAAAGTGGGGTGATGGTAGTGGGAGTGAAGTATGGGAAAGATAGATGCTCTTAATTAACCTTTCCAGCCTGAATTTTTGTGTTTCCAAGAATCTCAGAGCCATGTTTTCCACATACTATGTGGAACAAATCTGAATTTGAAACCAAATGTGCACAATGATACTTTTAAAAGCCGCATTGGCCCATGATGTAAAAAATCTAGTACAGCAGTTTGGTTGATATTGTCCTGTTGCGGCTGCTGGATTTTAAAAAAAAATCAATGTGTTTTGAGAGAATACTGGTCTCACAATTATATTTTTACATATATGCTTAAACACAAAATCTTAGGAAGATGCCTGAAAAGATATACAAACATGTACTTAATAACCATGAGCAGTAAGAATTCTTCCTTTCAAGTTGCTTGGCAAACACATCTTTTCCTGACCAAGAGAGGAGAAAAATTACAAGAGTTAAAAACGGAAAGCCACTGTAACTCTAGAGACAAAAGGGTTGTTTATTAAGGTGAAGGAGCACTAAGGACAAGAAACTGTCTGGCAAAATACATGTCGCCCTTGTAGTCCCCTTGTAGCGTAAATTGATTCAAAGGTTTCAGTCTAGACCAGCGTTCTCAACCTTGGCAACTTTAAGATGTGTGGACTGCTGGCTGGGGAATTCTGGGAGTTGAAGTCCACACATCTTAAAGTTGCCAAGGTTGAGAACGCTGGTCTAGACAGACTCCAGACACCTTTAAGAATGGAACAACTCACAGCAAAACTCATAAACCAGCTTGAGGTAACTTTTTTTCCCCAGTTCACCATGCTTTGTTTAGACCTCATCTCCTGTAGGACAGGCATATTAAAATAACACTTAATTCTGGAAAGCTTTTTCTGTCGTTCCTTCTAAATACATTTGATTAGGGTTGAGGTAGTAATGCATTAGGCAGCTCTCACAACAGACTCTACACAACAGACTCTACGACTTCAAGGGCTGTTCAGGCTCCTCTTGTGCAAACACTCCCTTAGTGGGAGCCACTTCACTAGCCTTAGGAAGCCACTTCAGAAACTGAGAGCTGTTGCAGAAACCATTTTGATACATTGGGGGAAGGCAGGACAAGTTTGGAACTGTTCACACTAAAAGAAGGAATTCTACTGTACTTGCATGAACTCTTGAATGTATTCCAAATAGCTACTTGCATTTTGGGCACAACAGTTCATTCTGACATTATCTATGAAACCATGTATCGATCAGTAAATTAATCTGAGAAAACTTTCTCACGGATGATCAGTGAATGCACAGATAAAAAAGTTTTTATCTTTATCTGCATGAGCCATGCTCAGATGAAATCAATGCTCTTAAAGCAGGCCACAATTTTCTTTGCGCAAAGAAAATTTCAAGTTTTTTACGGAATCCGGATTATTAGGTCAAGAGATCTGTGAGGCTCCCCCAAATCCCTCAATCAAAACATAGTTTAATTGAATGACCACCTGAAAGATGAAGGCAAATTACTGCTTTGAAAGTCACAAACATAAACAGTAGCAATTGTATTATCACATGGCTACATGCTCACGTATCTGGCCTGCACGAGACACTTGCTCTCAAGGAGGAACTGGAGATGGAAGACCAGAATCTTCTTAGCAGCAGGACAGCCCCCGTGTCAAAGTAAAATAATCAAATATTTATTATGAGGTGACCTTGCAATGTTTATATACACATATACAGTATGCCACAGTAATCAATCTACTCGTGTAGTCTAAAATGGGGTGGGGATTTTGGCCTAATTTTAGGAGACTTCTGCCAAGTCATCAGCTCTGACCTTCAACAAGGCTGATCTGTTTCTTCCTTGGCATGCCTTGGAACAGGTAGAAGACAGAGAAAAAGCATTTCATGTCACAGTAGGCGGAGGAGCCCGTTAAGTTCACAAGGGTCTTCTCAGAAGGTCATCGGTAACAGAGACCAAGTTTTAAAGCAGGATTTAATGGTACCCCTTACTCAACTTTTAAGCCCTCCCCTCAAGAAAAATAAGGTAAAGGTAAAGGTTTCCCCTGCACAGTCGTGTCCAACTCTAGGGGGCGGTGCTCATCTCCGTTTGTTAGCCGAAGAGCCAGCATTGTCCAAAGACGCTTCCGTGGTCATGTAGCCAGCATGACGCGCACGGAACGCTGTTACCTTCCCACCAAAGTGGTACCTATTCATCTACTTGCATTTGCATGCTTTCGAATTGCTAGGTTGGCAAGACCTGGGGCGAGTGCGGGAGCTCACTCCGTCATGCGGGGCTAGGGATTCGAACGTCTGAACTTGCGATCTTCCGATTGACAAGCCTGGAGTCTTACCCGCTGAGCCATTGCGCCCCGTCAAGAAAAATAACTCCATGTCAAAAGAACTTGAGTTTCTTATACTTCAAAAAGGTTTTCAGTAGTCACTTTTTAAACAGATATGTTCATGAAAATTGTTGATAGCAATATTCATTTTATGTATAGGAAGGAGTTGATGAGAAATATAGATAACTCCAAACAACAACCACAATAGTCACAGAAAAGGTGGGGTGGGAAACTAACTTTCTTATTTTTCTAGCATTTCAGCTAGTGGAGGTCAATGTCATTCATCAGTTACAAATTCCTTTCCTGGTTTGTGAGAAGGGATAAACACTTTCTTCAAAATATTGAAATGCAATGTCATAGGATTACTTACCATGCCATGCTTTTGCTGAAACATGCTGTACCTGGTATTTTTCAAACTGATTGCTATTTGCCTTTTTAAGAGAGACTCTAGTTCTCAACTGTGTATTTTGGTAGCATTTATTCCTTGGAGGTCCTAATGTCAAAGCAAGTATTAAGAAATTAAGCAGTCAGAACTCTGAAATGCCAGTCTGAAGCTGTACGGGCAATGAGAACTATTTAATTCACTGCAAGATTCTTGCTAAGCTCCAAGGATATGCTTTGGACACAGTAGTTAGAGGAAAGTTAGGAAAGGCTAACTAGGCTCTGAGATGTACAAACCAAAAAAACAGAAATTGAGAGGACACACTTTGAATCAAAGTATACTTGGTACTGAAAGAGTGCGCTTTAGGCCACAGTTCACGATGCGTGGCCAAGCCTAAACATCTCCCAACTACAATATGATGGGGAATTAAACTGGCCTTCTTTGAAGATTTTTGTTTTCTTTTAATCTAATTATTATTATGACATAGTACATGTGAAACTTGCTGAACATGAAGGGAAAGCACTACAGGTTAGAACAGGCCAAGTTGATCCTAATCTAATTTTGCATTTTTAAAACCATCCTTCATGCTTGGACTTGCTTACCAATGCCAGGTATTATTGTCCACCCTTGCTAATGATTAGTGAATTATTTTCACTAATTAAAAATTGTCCCTTCCTGTTCTTCCCAGTTGACCTTACTTCTCTTTATTCTCTTCATGCTGTAATACATAACCACGGGTGTCTTAAATTTTTACCAAAATAAAGAGAATACTTCTGGCATAGATAAAAGTTTCACTGATTTCAGAAGAATTAAATTATTACTAAGTTTGGATCAAATCTTATATAAATAGCAACCACCTCAAATACTAAGTGCTAAGTAATATGTAACGATAGGAACTTTTATTGTTTAACTATTTGTGAGTATTTTACCCATGTCCCACCTCACCATTTCTCCCTGTTGGCTGTAGATACTCTACCTCCATCATGCTACAGTACTACCCAGTTGTCATCATGGTTAAGGACTTTTTCATTGCACAATTTAAAAAACAATTGATCAACACAATAAAAATATTAATTTTCAGAGTATTTAATCTAGTTCGGAAGAGGGGGAAAGAATCGGTATTCGCTCAGAATTCAAGCCTCTCCTATTTTGGCCTGAGGTAAAATTGGACCTCACAGTTTGTATTAGCTTTTGCCTGAGTGTGTGACAATCAATGGAACAAGGTGTTTCCTATCAGATATTTGCAATGAATGATCCTACAAAGTCCTTGTAAGATTTGTGGACATGCAGCGTTAAGCTTATAGAAAGCCATATGGGGAATGTCTGGACTTCCTCCAGCCAACTTGTATTTTCTGAATATTTGATGTTATGTTAAAAATAAGTGGCAAAATCCAAATTTAAATTGAAGTAGTTCTTTGATGAAGGTTCTCCGAGTATTACCACAAGGGTGGGGAACATCTGGTCTTCCAGATATTGCTAAATTCTAACTTCCACCACTGGCCATGCTGGCTGGATGTTCTTAGATTTGTAGTGCAGCAACATCAGGTTTTCCATCTCTCCTTCAGAACTGGATGATGAGACATGTCCACGCAAATGCATTAAGTTCACCTCCCAAGTATTTATACCATCTCCCCAGTCCTGGTTTGGTTCAGTGCAAAACCACAAGGAAAATGTGAACTCCCCCCCCCACACACACACAAAGCAAAATTGCACACTTTCTGATGTGCCCAGGCTATGCATAATCCTCCTCTCCTCCCCCAGTGTATGTATTACTAATACTTGGTTACTGAAAAACTGCCATTAAAATGTGGCAAGCATAGTCTAACCAAATTCTGGATACACAACTAAAGAAGATGCAGGGGTCTCTCAGTGTTAATCCTGCTATGACTTTTTAATAGTAGCTATTATGTTAGGATCAAAGGTGGCTTAATTTTAGATACCAGAGGACAGGGTAGCACTTAGCTGACTTCATCCGGGTTTAGAAACTAAATAGGGTTAAGCCAAATTAGACAGGGATACCACCAGTGAGTATCAGGGTTGTAGGACTGATTGGGAACTTGACACAAATTCTAAGAGGCATCAATGGCCGACCACTTCTAGACCACTTCCAAGAACATTAAATGGTTACTCCATGTAGTAACCAGGAGTTAAAGCTGAGCCAGAGGTGTATTTCTCCTCTTAACAGACAAGAATAACTAACTACTGACACCTCCCATTCAACTGGGCCTTCTTTCTCAAGATAAGCTCTATTCCAGGTTTCCTGATTTGGCATTCCCAAGATGTCCAAGGTAAGAGTTCCGTAAGCAACAAAACAAGGATGGACAATCAGACATTTTAATCTGCTATTGGCAGCAGACCCAGAAGGTACTAGATTGCTCACCTGTTCTTGGAAAATGCCAAGTAGTGCTGGTCTTCTTGGAGGAAGACTGCACAACCTCCCACCAGCGTTGTGAGACTGCCACACCGTAGTAATTTCCCAGTACCCATACTTGGTGTTGTTGTTTTTTTAAAAAAATAGATCAAATCTGAATTTAGTCTTCAGTAGAACTGTAGTAATAATAATTTGTTTCAATCCAAGATCAGATCAGGAGTTGTATTGTAATGATAAAGCCAAGTAACACTGTAGGAGCAGCTGAAAGTTCAAGAAATGTTTGCTAAACCACCCTATAGTTTTGCAACCCACTGAATGAAAAGAAAGAGAAGGCGGATGGTGTCCGGTGAACTTCTAGTTCATGCACTGATATGATCAAAGGAGCGAAGTTTGATGCAATTAAGGTTGAATTAATTACATACTGAGGCATCCCTCAGATAGTAAATGAGATTTCTAAAGATCTGTGTTGATTGATGAGCATACTCTTTCATTTCACAAAAGAACCATTGTCGGGTAGGTTTATAAACTGCTCTTTTTGTTTAACTTATTCCTTGCGCTTAACCATCCACCTCCTCGTTTAACTCCCCACAAAATAAATGTTCTAAGGAAAGCTGTGTGCTTGAACATTTTATTAATACCCTCCTCTCCTGTCCCATTATACTCAGACGTATACATGGCCTTATTGGAATTCAAGCTAGACTATCCTCTTCCAGGGTTGCGGTTTTGTTTCACAGCATCTTATTCATTAAGATCTTTTTCTTATAACAACACACTTCTACCATGTTTGCACAGGCTGACTGTGAAGACAAAACAGCACCCACAGAAATGATTCAGTATCATTCTGGTGCACGTCAAAAATGCAAGTTTTAAAGCATGGTGTGTTGTGAAAGCCCTTTCTTGCTCGTTCTGCTGAAATTGCAACTTCAGCAAAGGCTTGCAAGCGTGTAAGTTCTGTTTAGTCAGGGACAGGGAACGTGTAGCCTTCCATATGTTGCTGAACTACAATTCCCAGCATATCCTACTAAGGGTAGGTTGTGCTAGGACTTGTACTTCAGCAGCGCATGGAGGCTCACAGGTTCTGCATCTCTGTGTTAGAGAAAAATGAAGCAGGAAAAAAAAACTGTGGAAACAAAGCAGTAAAAAAACCCAGAACAAAACAGAAATAGTAATTAAGGGGGGAAACGATACAATATGAAAGATGTGCAAAGGGCTTTAAATTCAAAATATCCTGTCTCAAGCGCAAAGTAGCCGGTTCAAGTTTAATGGAAATAACTCAAGCTTGAAGCAGGGTTCCATGCAACAGAGCTGCCCTAAGCAAAAACCACTTCCAAAATGTTTGCCACAGCCCTTCCCACACTCAAACCAATCGCTTCCCCCTCAGAATGGAGTGTTTTGAATTCAAAATGGTTTGCCTGGAAACATTTTTCATACCACAACACTCTATAGCACGTTCTGTAGACTAGCATCATCAAGAAGTACAGAAGCAGAGCTGGTGTCTTCCAGAGTTGGTGCCTGGAGTTAAAGGGTAACAAATCAAAATTCTTGTTGCTGTACCCCTTAAAAGTAACCTTTTGTTGTAGTTCAGTAGAGGACCTAAATTTAATTTCCAAGTTAAAATATTTCTTCTGACAACTCACAAGTGTTTTGTTTTGTTTTTTGAAGTGGTAGCTCTTGATTTAGGATATTCTCCTTAGAAACAGCAAATACTGTTTCTCCATACTGCACTTAGCCTACTGTTACAGAGGAAGAGACTGATTTTAAAAATGCTATCATAAATGTAGGGCTATGCATATTCAGAACACATATGGTTGCATAATCCAACACCCTAGAAATTTCCACTTTTGGTTTTAAAAGTGATTGGACAGACCTGGTGCAGAAGGATACGTACATTTCATTATTGCTGGCAGCCTGCATTTGAGAAAAAAGGCCAAGATTTGGAGCTGGGGACCCCAGGAATATAGGTGCTGATACTATTCAAAATTGGCTCAACCTATACATTTGCACATTAAATCAAGTGCAGAGTAGTCACAGAACCTAAAAATATTGTCTCGAAGGAAGCATCTACACTAAGATGAGGAACCTACCACCTTGTAGATGTTGTTGCACTGTAGCTCCTATCAAGAATGCCAACATCAAGAATGATGAGCTCTAGTTTAACATCTGCCAGTCTATAGGTTCACCAACCCAGTTCAGATCAAGAAGGCAGGATAGGTGAAACTAACCATTTGCTGTATTCAGATAAGCACCAAATATATATATGTAATCCCAGACACTCTAGAAATTTCAGCATCCCCTTATGTGAAAAATCCACAATGGGCAGTGTAGGTAAACTTCTCCCATTCTTAGCGTAGTACAACTGCCCAACAATGGTGACCACCAACCATATCATATATGTACATTTCAATCATCATAACTAAACAACGAGATTCAAGCACAAGAAATACTTAAGCCATATGGAACTGCCTATTAAATGCTTGCTACATCTGCATATACATAATATACAAGTGACCTTGGGCACCAAGTCCTCAGAAAAAGTCTTTGAAAAGAGGCTTTTGTGGCACCCTAGGGGCCAGGAGAAAGTATAGAGCATCTGCTTTGTTTAAATTTATTTTATTCTATCTGAAAGACCCTAAAAATGTCTTCAAGGCAGTTTTACCTCTTTTTCTTGGAAACACAGTCCTTCTTTAAGGCACATATTTTTCATATATACAGTATATATATGAAGTTAAAAATCCACTCAGAAAAGTAGAAAGTGATTTGGCCACATCTGGAGAAGTGAAGTCCTTCAGGCCCTTAATAACGTTGGGTCCTAAATGAATTCTCCTCGGAAGGGCAGGGAGTTGCGACTTTGCTCCTGCCACCGGTAGCGTAGCCGGGAGAGTGGCCTGTTCTCCAGAATTTCAAATTCAGAAAAACCCAGCTGGTTCAGGATCTCATAGACACCTGCCTTGGCTGCCACCTGAAAAGAGGAAAAACAAATCAGGGATTGGGAAGGAAGGGGGAATAGAGAGAAAGATGGTCTTAACAGGTTTTTTAAAGCAGAAAAAAGGTATCTGATGTTTTAGATCAGGGGTACCCAACCTTTTTGACACCAGGGACCGGTCGTGGAAGACAATTTTTCCACAGACCGGGGGGGGGGGGGGTTTGCCAATTGCGCGGACCACCGCTCGCCTGCTGTGCGGCCTACTTCCCAACAGGCCGCAGCCCACGGCCCACAGGTTGGGGACCCCTGTTTTAGATTACCAGAATGCTAAAAAGAGGCAGCTCGTTTGCAGCAAGCATCAAAATATGTGCAGGTTTGTACATGTGTGTGTCTTTTTACGTCAGAATGGTTAAGGGCACATTGAAGGAATCCTTACTCTTTTCTAAAGTACTTTCAGATATATTGTATTGTGTTGTATTCATTTTATTGTATTTATATTGTATAGTATTTAACTGTGTTTTTATTGTAAGCCACCCTTGTGGGGGAGATGGGTGGTGATAAATTAGATAGATAGATAGATAGATAGATAGATAGACAGACAGACAGACAGACAGACAGACAGACAGACAGACAGACAGACAGACAGACAGACAGACAAATATTTGCAATGCTCTGGTCTATGCATTTTCCAACCACTTATTATATCACACAGACTTTGATTCACTTGGGCAGGGTTCTCTGACATTTTGAGCTGGTAGGTGCATTTTGAATTTTGACAAATGTTGTGTGTGCTCCCACAAAATGACTTGGAGAGTAGCAACAGAAGCTTATCCCTGTAGAAACCCACTGCCTGGCTCAAAGCACTATTTCCCAACCAACAAACCAGTGAGATTAAAAGAGAAGGTGACCTGCCCAGGAACCTAATTGCAAGGAAGAGCTCCACAATGAAATGCCCCTTTTTTGAACTCAGCAAATGTTCTTCCCCAGGAGAAGCAAAACTGATGATGAGTTGAGTTGAGTTCCAGTGAAGGAACTTGGCCAAGAAATGCTGAGTCACGAATGCCAAGTCACATATTTGCCTCCACAAAACTAACTGCAAATGACCCCTTTCAAGAGAAGGCATAAGAGCAAATCTTACAGCAGAAGGCTGTGGGCCTTTTTACATGCATCACCTCTGCAAACTAGGGACATATATCAACCCACTAGTATTAAAAGGCTTGCAAAAGAACATAAAACTTAATTTAGTACTGCACTTTAAAAATAATTAGAGTTTAATGGAATCACAGTAAATGTATATTTGCAGTTATCAAGTTACACAGGCAGGACAAGCCTGGGTACATAAACAGAGAGCAAGTCCCACTCCCTTTTCGCACTGAAGATGTTGCCTAGCCTGGCAATGAAACGTCTGCAGGAAAACAACAAGGCTCAGAGAGCACCAAGGACTCCACAGTTATCAAGTTATTTGTCTCTCTATATCAGAGCTTTCCAAACTGTGTGTCGCGACACAAAAGTGTGTCGCCACACACAGCGTGGTGTGTCGCCACACCACCCAGAAGCGCCACCGCGCGCGTGCACAGTGGCCGCCATGCACGCCCACGGCGCTGCACGCCCCCCCGCGCCGCCGCTGTGTGCGCGCGCCGCCGCACGCCAGGTGTGTCACCAGCGGCGGCACTTTGGAAAGCCCTGCTCTATATAAATATATGCATCCTTCTGTACAGCGTTAAGAAGGTGGCTGGGGAGGCAAAACAAATGGAAAAAAGATAATAACAATGGTTTATAAAAGTAAGAAAATGTTTCTGGAATATTTCTCCCCAGTCCACATCAAATAAGTACAAAAGTAATCCAAAAACAATTTGAGAGAATGTTTCATCTAATTCTGCTGGAATAAGACAAACATAAATATGTTTACATTTTTTCTCCTACCAAATAATTCAAAATGCACAGTCCTTATTATTTCCCCTGAAACTTTTATTAATAAACCTCTCTCCATCAAGCATTTAAAGCCACTTTGCAAAGCAGGTCTCTGACCAGCCGAGAATCATAGAGTCACAGGGTTGGAAGGGACCTTGGAGGTCTTCTAGTCCAACCCCCTGCCCAAGGCAGGAATGCTCATACCTTCTCGGACAAATGGTTGTCCAATCTCTTCTTGAAAACCTCCAGCGATGGAGCACCCACAACTCCAGGAGGCAAGCTGTTCCACTGCGTAATAGTTCTCACTGTCAGGAAATTCCTCCTTATTTCCAGGTTGGATCTCCCTCTGATGAGCTTCCACCCATGGCTTCTTGTCCTACCCTCAGAATGTACCCACAAAAATTGCATCTACCCCGTATTGGGAAAAGAGGTCTGCAGTCCCTAAAAAGAAGGCAATTTAAACTGCTTTAGCCTCCTAGAATGTATGTATGTATGTATGTATGTATGTATGTATGTATGTATGTATGTATGCATGTATGTACAGTATGTATGTATCTTTGAGCGGATTCCGATGACCAATGAACAATTCATATTTGGCTTGGCCTTGCTGACATCATGATTATTGAATAGATGTCTAAACTATCACTATCATATGACTCTCAGGGATCTACAGGATCCTAATTATACACATCAATGTCAAATGGTCAAATGCCTATAGTACACAGACACAATACAAAAATGCAAATCTCATTGGAGCAATATAAATATTCCTGTTGCAGTCTCTCAACTAACTAAAAAATTCCCTCTGAAGGCCTCCTGTCTTAACTTGCTTCCAGAAGACCAAGAACATGAAATCAATCTAGCTTCCCAGGAAGGCTCTCCATATCATATGGGCCATGACGGAGAAGCACCTTCTCCTGGCCTCAGCCCCCCAATACCACAGTACTGAGGAACTATGAACCGTTTTTCCAAGATGTTCTATTGGTTGGGTTGATTGTAGCTGAAGGAACCTCAGTGAGAAGCCATCTAAGACTTGCTTTACATTTGCCAGCACTTGAAATTGCACTTGGGGTAGCACGTTCATAGCATCTAATGGCTTTGAACCAGCGTTTTAAATCAGCTGCATTTTCCAAGTGGTCTTTAAAGGCTGATGTCGGCCTTCCTAGGTAGACCAGACAGAAAACACGACCAGATGAGCTAATTCTACTTTATTGTAAGGCTACATTAACAGAATCTTGCAAGTCTGAAAGTACAAATCTCCTGCCATCTCTTTTACAGCCTGTTAAGTCAAGGAGGTTCCTTTCTGTGTTTCTTTCTCTTCCCGTTATGCAGCAATGGGATATGCCCTCTTTTATCTGATCGTTCAGATAGGCAGCATCTCTCCCCCCGCTCTGTTTCCCAAGGTCATTCCCACGTACCATTACAGCAGCCCATGTACTGTACATTGTGGTGGACCAAATGAGTTATGAGGAGACCCTGAATTATGAATTATGGTCTGCTCTGTTTTGGTTGGAGGAGAATAGGAACAGGGGGTCTTTTCTTTATTATTATATCCATGTACAAGGATCAGGTAGGTGAGGAGAAGGTTTAAGCATGTCTCTAATTCATATGCAGTGGTCCTGACTCAGTTTGGGACACCGTGTGCTTACACAAATACTAATCTACTCCAAAATGCTTGCTCATAAATCATTAGGCATGTCTTCAGTACATTTCCTTTTTAACCAGTAGATCTTGAATTGTATCTCTAGTGGGGTTCAAAATTCTAATCACTTTCAATATGAACCACTAACACCAGTTATTATCTTAATAATTTTTTTTCACAAACTTATGACTACATAAAGGTAACTACAGAAGAACACCAAGCCTCCATGGTTACTCTAACACTGCCATCCAGATGGCCAAATCACAGTATATATTTTAAGTAATGCAATGCATTAATGCACCAATTTTTGCACCAATGCAAAAATACTAACTTCATCAATTAATTGCCACTGCTAATAAGGTCCTCATCACTGAATTTCCTGCATTCCATTTCCCTATGACCCCACTGTTACAATTCCTAATCAGGGGCATATGTATGGTTTATATTCCACGGAAACTTGTGTCATAATAATTGGTTATTCTAAAATGCCATAAGACTCTTGTTGTTTTTCTTTTTATGGAATGAACCATTTTTTTCTTGTTAAAACGAGTTAAATTTATTCTTTGTTTACTTACAGGTTTTCATAACCTGTCCTAATGCCAAAAGACTCTGGGCAGCGTAGATCAAGGAAAACAACATCATTACAATAAATAACTAAATCCAAATAAGTACCAAGAACAAAAGATAATCACTAAGAAAGGCAGGGATAAAATGCAAACAAAACCCAAGAAAGGGGCCCACAGTCATTCAGCTGATTCTAACATGAAAGTAACTTTTCTGAGGCTTACTGCATTATCAATAGCATCTTTTACAAATGTTATTTTCTTTTAACTTTAGCTACTATACCTGGAGTCTCATAAATGTACATGCTCCTAAAATCAGTAAATGAGGTAGTCCTCATTTAACAACACTAATTGGGACTGGAAACTCTGTTGTTAAGCGACATGTAAGTTGAAAAACCACATGACCGGCTGCTTAGCGTCAGCAGTTCCAGTTGCTGTTGTTAAATGAGGACTGTGTGGGTCGTTAAATGAGGACCTCACATGACCGTGACTTGCAACTTCCTGCCGGCTTCCCATTGACTTTGCTTGTGGGAAGCTGGCAGGGAAGGTGGCAAATTGTGATCACATGACCACAGGACGCTGCAACGGCCGTAAGTATGAGGTCTGGTCACAATTACCACTCGTTCAGCTCTGTCCTAAGTTTGAACGGTCAAACGTTGGAAACAAGGCCTCATTCAGATTTAATGCTACAAGACAAAACTGGTTACACACATGCAGATCAAAGAATATATTGAAAAATACTTCAGTTTCACTGGAAGATTAATGAAAGACACTTATGTAAATACCTATGTAACATGTAGCTGCCTTTTCATTAACTAAGAACCACAAGAGCTTGCAGCTTGATGAGATAACCTAGAAATTACATGCTTGTTGTTTGTTCTTTAGCGTGTGCTCCACTTAGTTGCAGGGTCCACTTCTTCTATAGTACACTTGCCTACTTCTTACAGTGAAGCTTATCAATGCAAGGCCCCATTCCACCTCCCATTAGCTTGTCTGCAGAGTCTGACACTGAATAGAGCTGAAAGGGAGTGACTGCCCCAAGGTTGCCTAGCTGGCTGCTGGAGTTAAGGGAGGACTAGAACCTCCCCAATCCTAGTCCAGCACCTTAACTGCTACATCACCCTAGAAATTATATTCTTAAACCTGATAAATCTCTTTGGGAGGATGTAGGACTAAGGGCGTGCAACATCAGCCTTTTGATTGGGTAGGCAACATAAAGAAATTCAACTTTCTGTATCAGGCTTTGAGGAACTCTTTTAGAGTTTAGTAGAAGAGTGCAGGTTGCACATGCAGAGGGTCTCAAATTATATTCCCATTGCTCCAGAAAGGGATGGGAAGCATAAACTGTGGGGAGGTAAACTGGTACCTTCCAGGTGCTTTGGACTAAAATTCCCAAAATTGTTGGGCCATTTACAATGCTGCTTGGCACTAACTGGAATTGATGTTCAAAACATCTGGAGAGCACTGCCTTACCTCTTTTTAGTTAGATGGACCACTGGAGCTATATTTCCATAAATTCAACCAAATGTACTCATAGCTCTGGATGGATCTTAACAACAGCCCATACCTATTTGTTAGATGTGGCAAATAATTAGTGAATCAGGAGGTTGGAAGTGTGACTCACAATATGGATCACAACATGGCTCCCAGAAGTTCTTGACAAAGGGGAAAAAAATGGTTTCCATAACAGTCAGCAAAACAGGTGTGCCACCCTTACACAATCTGTTTTATGGCACAGTAAGCTCTTTTCTTCAAGTGCAGGATAAACGTGTGCAGATAACATTCTCTCTCTTCCTGCTCAACCCCTTTCGTGCTGTACGTTTCTAACCTGTGCATTTCAGCTCCATCTCTCCTCCACCCACTGGATTAGTGTCATTTTCCAGCAAATCTCTTCAATCGAGAATAGCCAGACTGTGATCGTAACCACAGCTGGCAGATTCCTCTTTCATCTCTCACCAAGGAGATCAAACATGCCAATATGAATTTGCAAAGCTAGCTGAGACACAGAGGAGATGAGGCTTTCCCATCATACTCTTTGCTTACAGCTTACACAAGCAAGAAAAGGAGAGAGGCTTTCAAGGGAACAGATAAAATGTGCTTAAGCAACCCATTTCCTGCCGTTTCACCTTCTCCTATTCCAAGTAATTATTTGCATGGTACTTCTGCTGTGCAATTCCACTGTAAAGTTAATAATCGGAGCTACATTTCAAGTGCTGTTAAGCCTACTAAGAATCATTTAAGCCACTGGAACATCCTACTTATCAAAGGGTGAGTTTTTTTGGAGGGTAGTAGCTCTTTATGGACTCTTACTTGAAGTGAATGCCTGAAATGCAACAGAAATTGATGGTGCTAATTTTATTTTGCAAATTCCATTTCAATCACACCAATTCCATCCTCAGCTAATCTTCTATCAATCCCTTTTTGCTGTTCTTCTATTTTGACTGCAAAGGAATAAACAGAGCTTGGTGAAAAAGCATATGCTTTGCACTCAGAATGACTGGGCATCTTTAATGAAAATGATCTCAGACAGCGGGAGATGGAATGACCTTGGTGAGCCACTGTCTATTAGAAAATTGAGGGAGGAGACAAAACTCATATACAGCAGGTTCTAACATTCATTCTAACAAGTCTCGCAGCTACAGCCTTTGTTATTTTCTCCACGTTATCACTTTATCCTCTCTGAAGCAGTCAGGAATCCAAATTCCATCCCTCAACAGATCAAATTTACTTAGAACTTGCCGACTGTTGATCCACAGAAGATCTGCTGAACTTCCTGCCTTCCAGATACCTTGGTTTACAAATCCCGTAAATCTCAAATCTCTAGCCAGCATGGCCAACAGGCATGGTAGGCCAAGATATCTGGAAAGCACCATATTCGATGGGTACTTTAGACTGTGGGTTATTGATGGCATTCAACAGTTGCAGCAGATCTTTTTCTGGACCTTGTCTAAGCATCAAAAAAGGGAGTGAGATATGCCAGTTTTTCTCCAGAGACATTTATATCTTTTTCTATATGTAAGTTTAGACAACTTTAGACTGACATTATAGGTATGGGTATTTAAGGAATAATGCTCGGTTTCCCTTTCTTGCTGTCTCCGAAAGAGGAATTCAACTCATGGTCAGCGGTTTTGTTTCAGAGTTCTTGCTGCTGGAGCAAGTTTTTATAAAAATCACTATAACAAGTTGGTTTTTTTTTCTCTGAGAGTAACCATTAAAAGGAAACAATGGAACCTCTGTTTAGACCTCTCTAAAGGGAAGCATTGAAATTATGATTTTTGTTCACGCGCAAAAAATATTCAGTTATCTTTTGGAGGAAAACATTCCAAAACTGAAAAACCAGGGGAAGGGATTGGAATTTGCTTATGAATGTAGGCTTAAAAAGTATTCCAAAGGTTAAAAAGGTTAACCATTTTCATAACAAGCTTTTCTCAAATGCTCAAGTAGATTTTTGTTTGCAAAATGCATTACTCTCCCAGCAACTCCGCATATCATGGCATCATTAAGATAACCGCCCAGGGTCCCTCCTTGTGGGGGAGATGGGTGGGATATAAATGTAATAAATAAATAAATATCCAAGAAACAGTAAGTTGGATTGTGTTACTTCTCTAGTCTAATGGCTTGTAAAATAATAATTTTTTAAAAATAGGAAGGTGCCAGGAAAATTATTTTACTTTGGTTACAGGTATTTGGCTTAAAAGAAAAAGGAGGAAACTGTTATCTAAATCAAAGGGAATCTATTCTCTCACTCTTTCCTTTGCAATGCAATTATTACTTCTGGTTATGCTGTCATTTTTCACTGAAAGAGTGTGATGCATATTCTGAGGTACACACATGAATCACTTGTACAAGCTTGGGCACTCTCTTTCAAAGATTGGTGGGCATATTTGGAATTTTTGGAAGCATTTATGAATGCTCCCATAAATTGATTGCCATGGGTATATATAGAGAACTGCACAGGGTTCCTGTGAGAGTAAAATAGAGAGTGGATAAACCACAAATATTGCCTTCAGTTCCTTAGGAGCATAAAAATATAACAAATGTTTCTATTTAATTTTTTTTATGTTTATCTGTTTTTACATCCTTTTTGTGGCCTTCAGAGCCCTTTTAGTACATAGTCTTAGTATTAAGAATTTTTATACTTTTCTTAGTGTTTTAATTTTATAGTATTGTCTAGCAATCACAGCTTTTAGTTACCTTTTATTTTATTTAGTTTCAGTGTCATTATTGAAATAAGTGTAATTTTTCCTGATTGTATTTTAAGTCAGTCTTAATAAAAAAATAATAAAAATATGACAAATATTTAATATCAGATATACAGCAAATAGTCAACTATTTAACACACGTATATTTAACAAAAATATTTCACAAAGACCTAATAATATATCTTCAGTTCTTCTGCACCTTATGAATAGCATTTCCAGTCCATTTACATGAGTATGTACAAATACGGGGATAATCTCCACATTATATGTATTTTCTTCATGAAATGCTGGTGAAACATTGCCCCACGTGGAATAACCATGCTGGTTACATAAAATATCATCCTGCCCTCTACATCTCTGGTGGATCAGACTAGAGGTTAATTTTATGAACACATCTTTCTTCCAGCTAATAGTTCTCACTGCAATTCTCTGCACAGACAAAAAAGTTTCAAATTAGGGGAAGAAAGAGAAGAAGTAGGAGACGAGGACCACCCCAGTTGCTTCCACAGAGCTTTCCAAATTATAGCATGGGGGTGACAACAGCTCAGAAAGGTTTGACTGCTCACGGATAAGAGAGAGAGAAGAAAGCCAAAGATGCAATGAAACAAAGACATCAAAAGGTCTTCTGTGCAGAATAATACAGTGAAGAACGATACTTTAAAGGGCTGGGGGGCAGGGAGAACAATTGTAAGCCTCACTGTCAAAAACAGCAATGGGTTGCAGTTGACCTCACTCATTTCCCCAATTAGAGCTCCTCCCAGAGAAGACGGTAGAAAGCATCCTTGGGCTCAAAGGCCACACTAAGTTTTTCATGTGTGCCAAGGACTGTATTCCAAAAATAGGGACAGTACTTATTCTGGGATGTGGATGAGTCCTCCACCACCACCACCCACAATCTAGGGGGGTCTGGAAAAAAGGTCATCCTCTTATGGCCCAAGGAACACACTTCTTATATGTCTGTTCTAGGGACTGTAACCTCATCCAACTCTGAAGAGTTGAATAACTTCCTGTCCTGTTTTTTCAGAAAGCTAACTCATCTCAGAATAGGAGAGTTACTTCTCAGTGTACCTTCAGCAGAGAAAAGAGGTAATTGTCTTTTAAATAGTCACATTTTGTAGATACTCCTTCTTCAAAATAGAAAAATATACCTGCAATAATAAATTATCTAAACTAATAGGGAAAATAAGCAAAATTAGTTTCTAAAAATATCTTTATGAATCACATATCCCATATTCATGTCTTGAAAATACATACATGGAACTAAATCTATGGAGTCTTTTGCTTGTTCTGTATACTTATCCACACTGATTGTCCGTAACTGGAACAAAAATTAGAGTATTTTGTTGACAGCTTTTGTGATTGATCAGTGCAAAGCCTACATGTTTATTTAGTGTTCCTATTATGGATAGGATGACAGCCTAGGCATATTAGTAAGAATTGTTTATACTTATACAATATCTCTGTATAAAATACTAGAGAATGAATCTGTTATTATAGAAAAGAATCTGGGCCACTTTACTGTCATTGCACTGTGACAATGCATTCTCTTCAGCCAAGGTGAAAAAGATCAACGTAACACGTTTAAGTGGTAAGAGCTGATCAATTCACTATAATTTGTGAAGAAGGTATTCAAATTCCATTTCCTACTATGTACGTCCATCTGACCAAATGGCATGGAGATTGATTCACTAGGATACTGACACTATGACATCTTAGAAACAATAGACCAGAGCTTTCCAAACTGTGTGTCGCGACACAGTCTGGTGTGTCGCCACACAACCCGGAAGCGCTGATCATCAGCGCTTCTGGGTTTTCCCGCGGCAACACACCAACGGTGGCACGCAAAAGCCGAAAGCGGCAGCAGCGCTTCCTGGTTTTTGCACGCTGCCGCAACGGCGGCACTTACAGGTTTTCCCGCGGCGACACACCAACGGCGGTTGGTGTGTCACCGCGGGAAAACTTTGGAAAGCCCTGCAATAGACGTATCTTGGCACATTCTTACAAGGACAGGGAAATCTTTCCTCTGCTTCCATATACCATAAATAAAATCATGATAATATTTACTTTTACGGAGTACTGACAGAGAAGAATGGGAAGCTGGAATGGGGGAGAAATGTGAGGGAGATAACTGGCGAAGGAGGGGGCTCCCTCCAGGGGGAGAAACGCATGCGTAGTACTGAATCGCTTTGCTTTCCTCCCAAGAGGCTAAAGAAGGCCCCACCCTGATTTCTTGGGCCCTTTCTCTGAGCATTACTAGTTCATTTTAGTTTAGCTGGATTCTGTCTAGTAGAGTAGGACAATAAAGCACTAGAACCTAAACACCAAGTCTCAGCATGTTTTCCTTCACTCGAAGTCAGGACAAGAAAAGAGGAAAGCAAAGCTCTCTGAGACCAGATCTCAGATACTGTACACCAACATGTAGTGGTCAATTGTAACTACAGTAAAAACAGTCCAGAGTCACACAGTCCTTCAGAGATCCTGTGACCCATTATTTTCTCTCTGCCTACTGTCCTCTAGTCTAAACTTCCCCCACATAACACTCTCCAGAAATTCTGGACTCTAACTCTCATTAGCTCAAGACTGTATAAAAACTGTAACTGGGCACAATAGGAAGCATTAAGGTTAAGAAAAGATGGGTCAATCTCTAGGATATGGGTTGTATTCTGTGCCTTAGGCGATAACCATATGAATCATTATCTTTCTTGCTGGAAAGAGAGAAAGACTTATTTCATTTAAGTTCCTTTCTTTCCATGCCTGTCGCTATGATGGGACTATATTGACCTCAATATAGGAAAAGTGACAAAGCTAATTTGCAGCATGAAATGAAACATGGAGGACCCAGTTTGCAGCATGATCATCACAGAAATAAGGTTTCTAGACCCTGGATTAAATTATACATGGGTCTAAAAACTAACCAAGAAATCAATCTGGTAAATCACGTATTATTATATATTATTTATATATGAAGTGAATATGGGAGGGTTTGTGCCAATCCTGATTTTTGAGTAGATACAGAAATTCAGTGATAAAAAAAATCTTACAAATAGAAACTGCCAAGAATGTCCCTTATAACTTCTTACTTTTTACCGGATATTGGAGTCACTGCCTGCTTTACTAGATAAACAGAAAACATTGCAGGTATACGATGGCTGAACATATGAACTGAACATAAACTGTTATTATATGCTGATTATATTGCTATATTTTCTATACAAAAACTTAGCAACATTGAAGGTGTTACTTTGATACCTTATCAGGTTATTCACGTACCTGGAATAAGTCCCATATGCCTCCAATTCAGTTCTACTGTTTCTCTGGAAATTAACTGGGGCTTTAAGTGTGGTTTGAATTCTTTAAAACAGTTAGGAAGAATTATTCCAAGGAAACATTCCTCATTTGTGGCTCTAAATATGTCAAAGTGTTCATCTCAAATGAAAATCAATGGACAGATGGTCAAAAATTCCACTGAGTTTGGGCAAATGTAGCAAAAAAGAATACTAATTCAAGTCAACTGGATTTCTATTTTCTCAGTGGAAACGTTTCACTCCTTATCCAAGGAGCTTCTTCAGTCTGAGCAAAGTTAGTAAGGGAATCCTAAATATGTTTCTAGGTAGCTGTGTGACCTTACACCTGGGGCTAGGTCATGGTTATATTGAAATGTTATTTTAAGTCCTTTTATCATCTAAAGGAGGATCGTTAAGATCACCATGCTGCTGTTGAGCTTGTGAAATGGTCTTAATCTTCCTAGGCACAGAAGACAAAGCAGGGAGGAAGATGGGGGAAAGATTGTGCCTGAGGCCCCCACCTCTATTCAAGGAAGGATTTTCCAAGTTGGCATAAATGGATTCCTTGACCCTTCTCTCAAACCACCTATCTTCTCTGTCTAAAATGTGAACATTAATGTCCTCAAATGAGTGTCCTTTTTCCTTTAGATGAAGATAAACTGCTGACTCTGGTCCTGTGGTGTTACTTCTCCTGTGTTGGGCCATCCTCCTGTACAAAAGCTGTTTGGTTGTACAGGAGGATGGCCCAACACAGGAGAAGTAACACCACAGGACCAGAGTCAGCAGTTTATCTTCATCTAAAGGAAAAAGGACACTCATTTGAGGACATTAATGTTCACATTTTAGACAGAGAAGATAGGTGGTTTGAGAGAAGGGTCAAGGAATCCATTTATGCCAACTTGGAAAATCCTTCCTTGAATAGAGGTGGGGGCCTCAGGCACAATCTTTCCCCCATCTTCCTCCCTGTTTTGTCTTCTGTGCCTAGGAAGATTAAGACCATTTCACAAGCTCAACAGCAGCATGGTGATCTTAACGATCCTCCTTTAGATGATAAAAGGACTTAAAATAACATCTCAAAAAATAACCATGACCTAGCCCCAGGTGTAAGGTCACACAGCAACATATTTAAGGATTCCCTTACTAACTGCTCAGACTGAAGAAGCTCCTTGGATAAGGAGCGAAACGTTTCCACTGAGAAAATAGAAATCCAGTTGACATGATTCAAGCTACAGACAATTCCACCTGGATGACTGAGAACCTTCATAGACAAATACTAATTCAAGATTTACATATTATGTATGTAAATGGCATTCTTATGTTAGTTAATACATGTAGCTTATTTCAAGCAGACTGGTAAGATAGTAAGATTTTTTAAAATATAAATGACAACACCTTAGATTTTCCTTATCTGAACTATCGTTATCAATAATCATTAGGTCTTCAATACTCCTGATTTTTAGCTTTACTGCTGGGAATGTATTTTGATCTCAATTTTTTAAATGAAAACTTCAAGTCTACTAAGGCTTACATCAATATTTTATTGGAATGAATTTTTGGAGGGACAAATTGCCATTATGGGCTAAACTGGAAAGTTATTGTGCTTACCCATTTAAATCTTGGCAGTTGTTAAGTACAAAGTTTGTTAGGATTCGACAATACACTTTGTTAGGATTAATTTAGCATTTCCAACTTTGCCAGCAGTAAGAAGTATTTAGGCCCTGTTAAGCGAAAGGTTTAATTTTGATACGGAATCTCATGTACACCTAACTCTCTGGCATAATTCCACTCTAAAAATCAGTGCTAAAACTTTTTACTGGAAAGAATGGGCATAATTACACTAGATCAGTTATTGTTTAATAATCACTTTAAATCTTTTCAACAACTGCAAACAGAATTTTCTTTACCATCAACCCCAAAATGGGGGCATATCCAGTTAAAACATGTTTTGTTAGCCCACTATGGACCTGACGCTTTAGGTGGATATTAGTTATTTGCAAGAAATCTGGTATAACTAGTTACATTTTACTATAATATCAAATCAATGGAAAACCATCTTAACAATATTAAGTACCTTTCTTATATTCTATAGAAGAAGAAATTAATTCAAGAAAAGATTGGTTTTCATGATTAATGGATTCTCCAGATAATATTTTAAAAGGGCTGGTCAATTTCATTATGTTAGAAATACAAAATGGATGAGGAGACCCTTAAATTTGGTACTGGCTTATTTTACTAATGCTCTGTTTTGGTTTGACATCTGTATGATTGCTACTGTGGTTTTACAAAGATCATTATGGTTTAATTTTACTATTACTAATTTTACTATTGCAACTTACTATTATACAGATTTATTAAGCAAATACAGGTAGTCCTCACTTAACGACCACAATTGGGACTGGAATTTTGGTTGCTAAGCGAAGTGGTCATTAAGCAAATTTGACCCAATTTTATGACCTTTTTTGCTGCGGCCATTAAGCGAATCACTGCAGTCATTAAGCAAACCACGTGATCATTAAGCGAATCATGAAGTTCCACACTGATTTTACTTGCCAGAAGCTGGCCAGGAAGGTCGAAAATGGAGATCACATGACCGCAGGACGCCATGATGATTGTAAATGTGAACCAGTTGCCAAGTGCCCAAATCATGATCATGTGACTGCAGGGACGCTGCAACGGTCGTAAGTGCGAGAACGGCTTGCAAGTCGGTTTTCCCAGCACTGTCATAAGTCCGAACTGTCACTAAACAATCGGTTGTTAAGCGAGGACTACCTGTACTATTGGTCAACACTGAAAAGACAGAGCTTAGGTTCAAGATATGTGTTTACATTCTGCCTAGGAACTGGCTCTTTACTGACATAATAGAATGCATATTATTTTGTAATCAATGTTTATTTTTGTTCTCTTTTCTGTTTGTACTTTCTGTGGTACTTCAAAGCAAAAGAAACGAGGAGGAGGAGAAGAAGAAGAACCACAGAAATTAGCTCTCAAACAAGAGCTAGCAAGTTTGTGTAAGGTATTCCGCATTTTCTAAGTCATACAGTGAAACAATGGGAGAGTAGACATTGAAGCAGCAATGAGTTCATATGCAGACAAACCACATTTCTTTCTTTCCGGGACAAAATTAGATTTTGGACGTGACAACCAGGGATGCCTTAAAAAGATTGACAGGAGGGAAAGCATATGAAAGCAATTTGGGGGGATTCTAGAGAAAATAGGAAAGGGTAATTGTGTGGGAGGCATAGACACCCAAGCACAGAGCACAACCGGGGATAAATTGGGAACGTAATCAGAGGAAGCCCCAGATGGGAATGTTTGGTGGGGAGAACATGATAGGGTAAGGAGAATCAGACAGAGAGGTGTAGGAGACTAGAAATAAATGGCTTCCTTCCAGCACAAACTGTTTCTATTTAAGCAAATAAATGATAGTTCTAAAACATAACTAAAGAAAATGTCATGAGGCCCCTCAGTTTTCTGTCTGGATGATTCATTCTAAGGCAACAACACTGTGGAACTCCTATCAAAATGTTGGTCAGAGCTACAATGCTTCTGCCATATTGCACGGTATATAACTTTTAACACCTACAGTGTCCCATGTCCTTTTCACATTGGAGGCAGACAGGTTTCCCTGGTCAGGCAGCTATCCTGATATTCTTGAACAAATCAGTTATCTCGACTATGGAATAGTTTTTGTTGTTTATTCGTTCAGTCGCTTCCGACTCTTCGTGACTTCATGGACCAGCCCACGCCAGAGCTTCCTGTCGGCCATCACCATCCCCAGCTCCCCCATGGTTGAGTCTGTCACCTCCAGAATATCATCCATCCATCTTGCCCTTGGTCGGCCCCTCTTCCTTTTGCCTTCCACTTTCCCTAGCATCAGCTTCTTCTCCAGGGTATCCTGTCTTCTCATTATGTGGCCAAAGTACTTCAGTTTTGCCTTTAATATCATTCCCTCAAGTGAGCAGTCTGGCTTTATTTCCTGGAGTATGGACTAGTTTGATCTTCTTGCAGTCCAAGGCACTCTCAGAATTTTCCTCCAACACCACAGTTCAAAAGCATCTATCTTCCTTCGCTCAGCCTTCCTTATGGTCCAGCTCTCGCAGCCATAGGTTACTACTGGGAATACCATTGCTTTAACTATGCGGACCTTTGTTGTCAGTGTGATGTCTCTGCTCTTAACTATTTTATCAAGATTTGCCATTGCTCTCCTCCTAAGAAGTAGACGTCTTCTGATTTCCTGGCTGCAGTCAGCGTCTGCAGTAATCTTTGCGCCTAGAAATACAAAGTCTGTCACTGCCTCCACTTTTTCTCCCTCTATTTGCCAGTCATCAATCAAGCTGGTTGCCATAATCTTGGTTTTTTTGAGGTTTAACTGCAACCCAGCTTTTGCACTTCCTTCTTTCACCTTCGTCATAAGTCTCCTCAACTCCTCCTCGCTTTCAGCCATCAAAGTGGTATCATCTGCATATCTAAGATTGTTAATGTTTCTTCCAGCGATTTTAACTCCAGCCTTGGATTCCTCAAGCCCAGCACGTCGCATGATGTGTTCTGCGTACAGGTTGAATAGGTAGGGTGAGCGTATACAGCCCTGCCGTACTCCTTTCCCAATCTTAAACCAGTCCGTTGTTCCATGCTCTGTTCTTACCATTGCTACTTGGTCGTTATACAGAACATAATGGAATAGTTAAGGACATAGAAAGCTGCCTTCTATGGAATCCCGCTATTCAACCACCTAGCTCTGTATTGTCGATGGAAAATGGCTCTCTATGGCAGGCTGGGGAATTCTGGGAGTTGAAGTCCACATATCTTAAAGTTGCTAAGTTTGAGAAACGCTGCTCTATGGTCTCAGCTGTTTTCTGGAGAAGCACTGGATTAAACCTAAAAACTTTGCCATGCAAAGAATGTTCTCCACCACTAGAAAACACTAGCTCAGAACGAAGGCAGACAAACCTGGAGTGGCTAAATGCTGGCTAGGTTGAGACAACAGAGAAACAACCAGTTTCTCTGCCTTCCATAGTTGGGAGACCAGCCAAGGAGAGTGGTAGCTAAGCCTAATAATTAACACATGCATGGACAACTCAAGCCTACCTGTAAAAGATTAGACAATGAGAAAGGATGGAAGAAATATACAGAAGTTCATACCCATAGAAATATATGAGATACATGGCATATAGAAGTAAGATACACAAGTAAGTTTTAGAAACATATAGAGATAAAACTTAGAAATACACACACACACACACACACACACACAAATATGGAAACAGAAGATAGATAGGTAAGAGTCACAAAAATTTATAGAAAAATCCTGGAAATAAGTGGAGATCTCTTTAATTTTCTGTGAGAAGCAATCTTTCTGGGGGTTTTGGTACAATAAATCCTCCCTTGCAACAAAGGGAGACAAAACTTCCACTTCTTATCTGTGGTCTGTACCACTTCCCCAAAAGAACTCCTGCACACATGCTGCTTCTTGTCCTGTGATGGACATGACTGATCTTTGTCCCAAGAAGTAACATTCTAAACTAGGGAATATATTTCACCACCATTTATCAAGTAACAACTTGGCGCTCTTTAGCCTGCTGCTGTCTAGGTGTGTCAGGAGTACAACTCCCAAAATTTCCAGCTGGAATTTACATTATGTTAGCACTTGTTAAATCAATTTTCTATGGAGTTTTGCCAAGTGGAACAGTGAATTGCAAAGTGCTCCTTTCCAATTGGCAAGGTGATATAGACCATGAAAAACTAAGGGGTTAATGCACACTATGGTATGGTGCTACTTAATAAGTTATGAAAAGCTCATTTGTGGTCATCTCAAAGAAAAACAAAGCATTATACCCCCTTTCATTCTTCAAATCTGATGTACATGAGACTACCATGTTAGATGGAGGTTTCCTAGATCCAAATAATAAGATGTGCATTGCTGTCTGAGATCAGATGTTTTGCTTATACACTCTTTCTTTAGAATCATGGATTACAGCTGAATTCTGGGGCAGCATAATTGGGAGAACTTGACTGAATCCTTTTAGTTGATATATCAGGCGAAAAATCTTAGCCATTTCCCCAAAGAGAGCAAGGGCTGTAGACATCAAGCGGGCAAGAATATGGAGTCTGTAGCCCATCAATTGTTCCCCTACCACTCTCATTAAAATGGCTGTGTTTCAAAAATAGTTACCACCTTGCCTGTCCACAGCTGCTGAAACTTCTGGCTTGCGGTCAGGAGCTCTTAACAGTTCCTGGACAACTGAAGCCACTTGGCTTAGTCTTGCTCTCTGCCAAAGATGCTTACTCAATAAAAAGATATTCTGAGAAATAATAAACATCATCAACAAATTACAAGAACAGCTGTTGTTCATGGGAATGAATCTACAAGGAATGCAATGATAATGCATTCTGCCATAACAATAATGTGTGAAGTGACCAGGGATGGGACCTTTCTTTAGGCCTGTGAAGGATCTCTGTGAAAGCTAGAACCAGCTATGAACAATGATTCAGACTAAGAGAGCAAATGTAAATTTGGAAACAAAAAGCTAAGACTATAAAACGCTGTTCCTATCAAAGTTTGTTACCCACTGTTCCATACTGTACATATATACATTTAAGGAAAGGCTGGGCCTAAGTAACAGTCCAAAAGGCTTTATAGTTTCCCATTTTTTATATAGTCATCCAATGGTCAATAGTAATTATTCAGCAAAGCTATCTAGCTTTGAGGGAAAACTGCACTGCTGCATAGCAGGATCAGGCAGCCTATTGAACATGCATTGTACTCAAGCACCAAGACCCACTTTCTAAATGTCAATTAAAGCCCAGGGGTTAACACTTCTAAAAAAATTAAGCCAATCAGTAATCACTACAAACCTCTCTGAGTTTTATGACTGCTATTGACATAATGTAAATTTTCAATATTTTGGACTGATAACTTGTGATTATATATAAAAGAGTTCAGCCATTACCAGTCATGACCTGAGAATGATCTAAATGGTAAAATGTTCGTCCATTTTATCTTTTATTTTTTACTGATTTTATTGTAACTTCTCTGTGTGATTGTTGTGAGCCGCCTAGACACATTGAGAGTTGAGTGGCATACAAGTTTAATAAATAATAATAATAATCTAGCAAGACATACATATACTTATGAAAGTGGAAAGTCTACTTTAGAACTTATAGCCCAGAAGCTGTTAAGTGACAGGGGGTGCAATGGCTCAGCGGTTAAGACACCAGGCTTGTCGACTGGAGGGTTGCAAGTTCAGCGGTTCGAGACCCGAGCGCCGCACAACAGAGTGATCTCCCGCACCAGCCCCAGCTCTTGCCAACCTAGCAATTCGAAAGCATGCAAATGCGAGTAGATAAATAGGTACTGCTTTGGGGGGTAGGTAACAGCAGGTGCAATGTAGACTAGCCCCCTGTGGTGCACCCCGGGCAAGGTGACTTGTCACGGCTAAATAGTCTACACATCCGGCTGCTGGACCTCACAAGGGATTTCCCAGCAAGAAAAAAAATGTCATACGAAATAAATAAATAGCTGTTAAGTTCCTGCAAGATGCTCCAAGACAGCCTCAGACAGTCCCTCTAGATCCTGCTAGCAGAGTCTGGAGGCAGTGGTCCATCTAATGCCTGCTTTAACCACTCTCAGTCAACCTGCTCTCCCAGCCTGTCTGTACCGTCTCCCCAGCCTCAACCATCATGGTATCCCCCTGACTTTCTTCTGCACAAGGAACAAACCCCTTCTACCTGCTTATGGACACTCAACTGCCTTGTAATACATACATACATATCCATCACTCTGTTTCCTTTGGTGTAAGCAACATTATGCAAAATGCAGCAAAAGGGTGCAAAGTAATAAGCAAAAGAAACTAAAGGGAGGGGAAGGAATTCTAATAAAACCTAGCTTACAACACTGTACACCATACCTTCTCTATATCTTTCAGTCCTTGCAAACCATCCTTGCTTCTATCATATCCATAGTTTGATTCATAACTGCCTTTTGTTTTTTTACACTTGTCACATCAATTCCATCCAATCGCAGTTTATTCAGTCCTTCCTTTCGTCCTGAAACATTCACTCTTCCTTCCTATAGTCATACTGCAATCCCATCCTCACTCATACTCTCTATGATTGAACCACCTCAACGTACTTCTTTCATACTAGTTACCCACTTGTGTATTCCACCCACATTCATTCAGCTCCCTTCATTCTTGACCCTCTCTCTTCCTGTTTTATGACACACACTTCTTCCCAACGCATCCAACTTAATGAATCCAACTTAATTTTTAACAACAACAACAAAAAGAAAAGATTATACATTTCTGCTTCTCTTGACAAGCATTCTTCCTCATAATAGACCATACAGTATACTACGGACTATCTTTCTAAGCAGCTGCAGTGTCTTCTCCATCTGTTTTCCTTTCTTTAATTAACATAATACCAAGGTGTGAAAATTAGTCCACTTGCTTTCATCTTTTTGCTATTTATGTGTAAGTTGCAAGTTCACACCATTTTCCCTATTAAGCCTAATTACCTTGGTCTTTGATACATTGATATTCAGATCCAGATCCTCACTGCATCATATAATTTATCTAGGGAGCCAGGGAGAATGTTACAGCTTAGCAAAATGTGCACACATAGTGTAGGTATCTCAACAAGTTCTGATCTGAAAAACTGTACCCCCAAACTATGTGGCAAAGTGCAGAATTTAGACTGACTAAGCTGGGAGATGGGGAAATAGGCCATGAATCCTGTTTAGAGCAAATTCATCTTCAGATATAGGAAAATTCATTTCCTGTCTGCCCTGACACACACACCCCGCCGCCAGCTAGCATTATTCATCAAAATCAAAAATCTACAAAATGTTATCCAAGTGCTATCTGTTGGTATTGAACACTACTGACCTCATGCATCCAGATGCTGAAAGGCTTTTGCCAGCAGTCTTTTTTCCCCAAGTGAAGATACGCGTTGAACAGAATGAGGTAAATATAGCGTTCCAAGAATTGCAGGCTCCTTAGCTGTAATGTCTGCATCTCGGCTTCCTCCTTTGCGGTTTTCCCCTGAAATCAGTAATTTTGAAAGGCTTTAATGGTGGGAATCAGATGTCCTCCAACTCCTAAATGGGTAGGTTGACTTGCATTTTAACAAAAAGTATCAAGGAAATCAAAACACAACTGTAAGAGCTCAGACTCAATTGTGGGGATTCTTTCCTAATCAAAAGCTGCAGATCAGATGGGATGAGCCTTCAAAGCAGTACTTTAGCACCTAGTCAACTTTGGCTGTTCTCAAAAAGCAAAGTATGGTTCGACTTGACTAACACTTGGATGAGAGAACACCAGGAAAAAGTAAAAAAAAAAAAAAACAGGTCAGCAATGGCACATTGTTGCCAAAATACCTACATGGTCATGTCAATGGGTTGAGTTCAACTTGAAGGAGATTTCACACACACACACACACACACACACACACACACTCACTCACTCACACACACACACACACACACAGACACACAGCATGAAATTCCAGAGTCAGTCTTGACCTTTATAGGAGAGTCAAGAAAAGAATTCAGTCAGACAAACTGTTGCTAGATTCAACTTAGTACAACACAACTTTTTATGTACCTTTACAATCTATGCAGTTAAAATTTGTCCCAAAAGTTGAGTGAGATAAAAGCACAGTAAATGTGTCACATAATATGGACGAATGGATTCCTATATTCAAGAAAACCATTATGTACATAGCCAGCTGCAAGTTTCTCTGGTATTAGTGAAAAAAAATATCTCCATTGGATCAAAGGAAGGCAGGTAGAAAGATAAAGAAAAAGAGCCCACCCTACTGTATGTAGGGATATACAGGTTCCAGAAAGGAAATAGTTCAATTGTTGGAAATGTCTTTCTTCCCAATAAATCTTGGTAAAAAAGACTCGGTGAGAATTGTGCTTGGAAAGAAGCACTTTCAGATTTAGCTTACTGCCTAAAAGCTTGACACGTCCCATAAACATCTGTCATGCAGAATGGCACAAGAATACCATTTAAGTGTTTTGTATCTGAAACATGGTTTCAGATGGTGTGGTGGCTCAGCGGGTAAGACGCCAGGCTTGTCGATCGGAAGATCGCAAGTTCGGAGGTTCGAATCCCTAGCTCTGCGTGATGGAGTGAGCTCCCACACTCGCCCCAGCTCCTGCCAACCTAGCAATTCAAAAGCATGCAAATGCGAGTAGATGAATAGGTACCACTTCGGTGGGAAGGTAACAGTGTTCCGCGTGCGTCATGCGGCCACATGACCGTGGAAGCGTCTTCGGACAACGCTGGCTCTTCGGCTAACAAACGGAGATGATCACCGGCCCCTAGAGTCGGACACGACTGCACAAATGTGCGGGGGGAACGTTTACGTTTTTATCTGAAACACTAAGTCAAAACAACACTTCACAGACAAGGGGCTAAGCTGGGACTGGTGTCACACCTTTGCTTTCTAATAGCATCACAGCTGCTCAGGAGGTCTTCTGTTAAGCAAGGACACACTGCTGGCCAGATGCTGATTTTGGCACTCTCACCCCATCAGCTGAGAGGATCATTAGTCAGTTCAAGGGAAGCACTGGCACTGGGGCTGAGTGACACAAACATGTTTTTTCATTTCTGTTTTGGGTGTGTGTGTGGATGAAACAAATTGAATGGATGAAAGTTCCCTAGGTCAGGAATTTCTGTCCACTTATTTTGCATTCTGAATCCTTCCACACAAAGAAAGCCGCATTCCAGCAAACCAAGCTGGGAGTGACTCTGTCGAAGCTATTACTTTCAGACTTGGTTCAACCTTGCCGTTTCAGATCTGCCCATATTAAATGCTCCACTCTGGAAGCCATTTACAAGCTTCTCCATCAGCCTTCCCCAGACTGGACACCCTTCAGATGCGGATGCCGACTCCCAAACCCCACGGCTGATCATTCCGAGAGAATCAAACCCACGACTCTGGAGTGGAGAAAATGGGCAAGATATTCTGTGGGAAAGTGCCAGGTGCCACATCTCTCAAGCCTGAGACGAAAAGCCTCCCTGTGTGCATTAACTGCGCGTACCCGGAGGCAGGCGGAAGACTGTCCTTCCAGCTGGGCTAACGTGGTAAGAGACGTCTAAGCACTGCAATCCCACAACCACCATCCGAGGGTTAGTTAGCATCCTTTGGGCAACGTTCCCCCTTTAACCTCCTCTTTCGGCAGCAGCTAATAATGAAGCAGCTCCTGTTGGCAACACCAACAACTTTAGGAAAGGATCTAACCCCAGGTCACGTTTAAATTTGGTAAATCCAGGTTCTCATTAAATTGTGCTACAGGCTAAAACTTTCCTCATTGAACACTGAGACCCCTGAAATAGAAAAAAAAATGTTGCAAACATCAACTTTTTTATAAATGTGGGGGCAGGAAGGGGAGGACCAGGGATAGGCAGTTGAGATTTCGAGCTATAAATTGAACCCTTGTTTTATATAGTGCTTCTATTCCTGAAAAACTGTAGCAACCAAGAATTAGCCCCATCCTCTCTTCTGTCCCTGCCTTGACCTCGGTTGAGTCATGACCACACAACAGCAATCACAGAGGTAGACATCAGCGGTGTAGTTGTGTTCGTATTCATAGTTTCAGGATGAATGCAAACACCACCCATCCTCCAACTCAAAGTAACCACTTTGCTATAAGTAGAAATTAGCAATTAAAGCTTTATAGAATAGAACGAAAGGAAACAGGAAAGGGGGCTTGGGAAAATAATGCAGTTAACTGGGAAAGGGTGCCTTCAAACAGATGGCATCAACACTGCCAGACAAAAGGTATTCTATGGAGCCACTCCACCCTCCTCCTTTTTATGGATGTCTTGCAGTAAGAGAAACGATGGAAGGAAGGCGGGGAGAATAGCGGGGAGTCACAAATGGGAAAATGCCATCTGGAGCCTTCATAAAATTCTGTGAATAAGCCACGCAATACACAAGGAGTTCCTTGTCTAGAAATGGCCAGGATAAGGCTACAAAGCTGCGCACACTTATCTTGGAGTAAGGCTCACTGAACTCAGTTGGGCTTACTCCCATTCTAAGCCTCAAAAGGATGTACGTTTTTAGAAACAAAAATAGAAAAAGACTGCTATTCCTTTCTAAGAGCCAGAGTGGGAATGGTCCATTAGGCGGTAACACTTGCAAAAATGGTAAGTTGCTGCTTGGAGGGTCTTCAATAAAATCTGATAGTGGAGATCCACTTTTTTCTGAATTAAGTTTGCATTCATTTAAAGCAGCATTAAGGTTTTTCCAAACCGGAATTCGCAGCACATTATTCAAGCAGGTTTGCTTGGAGAGTACAGTATGTGAGGATGAGAATTGCCTGCACAGAGAAGAGCCTCTGTGGGAATCACCAATCCCCCATTCTGCTGAATTTTGCTTTTGCTGCAATGAAGTAATTTAATCACACCAGCGGAGGGACACAGGACAGGTACTCCTCACTTAGTGTGGTAATTGGGACCAGAATTTCCATTGCTAAGTGACGCGGTGTTAAAGCACAATCTCATGTGACTACACTGCTTAGCAACAGAAATTCCAGCACTTCCCGTTGTCATCATTAAGAGAATCACCATGGGTCGTTAAGTGAGGACGTCATGTGGTTGCCATTTGTGACCTCCTGCTGGCTTCCCCATTGACTTTGCTTGTAGGAAGCCGGCAAAGAAGGTTGCAAATAGCGAACACGTGACCGTGGGGATGCTGCAACGGATGTAAGTACAAGGACAATTCGTAACTACCACTCATTCAGTGCCATCATAAGTTTGAACGGTCGCTAAATGAGTTGTCATTAAGCAAGGACCACCTGTACAATTATATAGCCTCAGTGGAAGCTAAGACAGGAGCCTTTCATTAGCTTCCTTCTTTAAGTCCATTAGGAGTTCCTTCAAAATTCTTTGAATGCCTTGGAACACAGCTGGGGAATTATTAAATTAATCTTAATGTTGCAGTCACATGATGCTCCACTTAGAGACTGCGGCACTTAGTGACGGAGTTGCCAGTCCCAATTGTGGTTGCTAAGCAAGGGTTACCTGTACACTGCATTCTTGAGAAGAAACAGCAACTGCTAATTATGATTTCTTTTCAAGTGGATCAGCACAACGCTTAAAGGGTTGGATGGGTATTGGGAGAGCCAGATTCCAAACCCGCATGTCATAATTTCTTGCCTAGCCTACTGTAGAAAGACAGAGTGCAAAGGAATTGTGAGTTGGGGGTGGGGTGGGGGGGAGAGGACCAGGTTGCCTGGTGTCCTTTGGACAAATAGCAAAATGTACAGTAATTATAAATGTTTAAAACATACTCATTTCATTCAATCAATATTAGAAAAATTGTTTATCCATCGAAAACTAGAAACAGACTTCTCTGCTGGAAAATGGGCCCAGCAACAGCTACCCAACTGGGTAAAAGCCCAAATAGTCAAGAGACATTTAGTTCTATTTCAACACTCATGCAACATGTCTAACTTTTTAAAAAAATCTATGCCCAGCTGTAGCCTTACAAGACAAAGCATTTAAAGTAGAAATATTCTGTGATCTCTCTTGCTGAGAAATTAATGGACCTGTGGGGTAACTGCCAGAATATCAGAAAGAATATCAGAAGAAGAATATCAGAAGAAGAAGATACTGAATTCATTATTTTGTAGCAACCTGATCTTACTGCGCGGTTTCCTATTTAAAGCATCTGCCATCTCCTTCCTCCACTATCACGTCTATCTGCCAGAGTTCTGTCTGGTTTTTAAATCACACATTTCAGCAGGCTTGCAAGCAGGCGTTCACTTGAGACAGTCGAGCAGAGCAACATAAAGAGAGCAACATCTTTCCCTCCATGTCTGAACCTGATGCCCCTCTAAATAGTTGATGCTG
The DNA here is from genome assembly GCA_023362775.1 of Charina bottae. NCBI lineage: Eukaryota > Metazoa > Chordata > Lepidosauria > Squamata > Charinaidae > Charina > Charina bottae. The sequence continues at coordinate 74,598,539 of JALMGJ010000005.1, read as the reverse complement.
CCACTGGATGCCATGCTCCAGTCATACAGCCACAGGATGAAAGGGTCCTTGCGGGAAAACTTTGGAAAGCCCTGATCTAGATCAACCCTCTGCATCTTTCCAACCTCTTTTTTCTATGAGCTTGACTTTTTAGCAAATGGGAATCGCTGGTTTTTAGGCAGGATGTTTTGCTAAAGGAAAAGGAAGTGGCTGGTTTGTTCTTGCTACCCTGCTACAAGAGCCGTGTGTGCGCGCGCGTCCACGTGTGTGTGTGGAGGTGTGTCACCATAATAAGCAAATGAGAGACCTGCAGGTGTTTGTTTTTTGAGGGAGAAGAGATGTTTGCTTTGGTGCGAAACTGGCCAAGCACTCTGGATCAGCCAGCAGATGAGCTCTGACAGACCAAGATGGCCAGGAAGCATAAGCTCTGACTGGTTGTTGGTTCTTGTGAAAACTGCAGCTTTGCAAAGAAGCAAGCATAAGCCTTCCTGAAGTATCTGTAGAATCTGGTAACTTCTAATAGTCAGAATACCCTCCTTAAGGCCTGCTTCATTTAAGCTGTGCAACTGGAAGTTTTGGGATGGTCATCTGGGAATTATCCAGAGAAGGAGGCAGACTACAATATTCACCAGGGGATCCATTCTGCAAGGGACTACATTTACAATAATGACTGACTTTTAGTTTTAAAGCTGATCAACTTGGTGTTCTCGTTTAAATAAAGGAATGTCAGAATCAGCCTTCTGAAATGTTTTGCAACAGCTTCAATTCTTTTGGACAATTTTCTAAGAGTAGAGAGGAATCCACACCTACCTTTAAGTACAAGGCTATCGTCATTTTGAATCTAGGCAGATTTAGCAGGGAATATGTTTTAGTGGGAACTGATAAGACTGAGAATTAATATGCCCATGAAGATAGATTATTTGAATAACCACAGCCAAATGTGGGAACCACTAATGGACAAACAAAATTGTAGCAGCACTTTCCCGCCTTAGACATGAAAGACGGCTGGGTGACCCTGAGCCAATCACATTCTCTCAGCCCTAGGAAGGAGCTAATGGCACACCAGGAGACACTGGGTTCTAGTCCCGCCTTAGGCATGAATGCCGGCTGGGTGACCTTGGGCCAGTCCCTGTCTCTCAGCCCTAGGAGGGAGCCAATGGCAAACCAGGAGACTGAGAGTTCTAGTCCCGCCTTAGGCATGAAAGCTGGCTGGGTGGCCCTGGGCCAGTCACTCTCTCAGCCCAAGTCACCTCACAGGGTTGTTGTTGTGGGGAAAATAGGAGGAGGAAGGAGTACTAGGTATGTTTGCCGCCTTCAGTTATTTATAAAAATAATAAAGGCGGGATAGAAAATAAAGAAATAAAAAGAAATTGTATGAAATCTGAGATGGACCAATCATACAAGCAATTCAAGACTTAATAGTTTGAGCTCTATTCAGGCATTATGTCTCAAGATGGCAAGCGTAGGAAGACGTACTGTACCCCAGATACACCCAAATATTCCCAGGATTGGCATACAGAGGACTTAGAACACATGACTCACATTAACATGAGCAAGAAAGAAGCTTCCACATAACTGGAAACTCCGCAGGTTTGACTAGTGACCTCTCAGCTTAATATAGGAAGGCTAAGGTCCTAAAAAACTGTATGTTGATAAATCTGATGGTTAGAGCAGCCTACTCAGCGTTGTGCTTCTTACAAGTGCTCCTACCCATGGTTGATGGACATGTACATGTAAACAAGTCACATTTCCACATGTGTGTGCTTACTCCAAATAAAATCCTGCTTGAATGCTTCAACAGTTCCATTCTCTCTTTTGGCCGAGTATCCAATCATGGTTAAAACTTCTTATGATGTTTAGTTACCTATGAAAATATGCTCTAAGAAAACGTGTCAGCAGCCACGTGGGAAAACTTACTTGATTCATTTCAAGAAAAATATTAACAGGCTGTTTGGAAGGCAGTTATCCTTAAACCAGTTATGTGATTGTTCATGGTATTTCAAGATTGCTCTAATAGTATGTGACTAGATCTCAAAAACATAACCAGCAAGGTGCCTCTAAGAATCACAGCATTCAAACTGACGGTCTAAAGTGGCAGATTATTTCTGGTGCAGGATGAAGTGCAGGTTGAACTTTAGAAGAACAAATGCTCTGTCACTGTCACCTTGTAAAGTAAAACAGTACTTGTTTCTAAGAGAACCCCTGGACATTTCTTTTCAAATTTCACATTTTATTTAATGCTAAGTGTTATAACTAACACAACAAATGAGTGACTAGCCCCATCCTGTTATTTTCAGGTAGAGCATCTGTAAGCTATTGATCTCAGTAGCACGTAGTACACTTTTGGCCTATAATAAGAGAGTTCTACTTTGGCTAAGTAAGGGGCGTGGTGGCTCAGCGGGTAAGACGCCAGGCTTGTCGATTGGAAGATCGCAAGTTCGGAGGTTCGAATCCCTAGCCCCGCGTGACGGAGTGAGCTGCCGCACTAGCCCCAGCTCTTGCCAACCTAGCAATTCAAAAGCAAGCAAATGCAAGTAGATGAATAGGTACCACTTCGGTGGGTAGGTAACAGCGATCTGCGCGCGTCATGCGGCCACATGACAGTGGAAAGAGCGTCTTCGGACAACGCTGGCTCTTCGGCTAACAAACGGAGATGAGCACCGGCCCCTAGAGTCGGACACAACTGCACAAATGTGCGGGGGGAACCTTTACCTTTTACTTTGGCTATATCTATTCAGCAAGTTAGAAACAGCTGTAGAATGACAATCTGATGGTCCCTTATTTTAATAATCCTCACTGACTTTTTCACGTTTAATTCTTCTGAGCATTTGAAACAGCAACATGGTATCTTGTTGAAGATAAGGCCTTCCCATAGCCAGACACTGTCTCTTTCTAAGCACTATTTAGTATTGCCTGCATTTTATGCTTATATGCATTCATTTGCACATACATATATATGCACATAAGGAATCCATCCATACATTTTTAAGGAATTAGCTTCAACTACCACACAACTTCTGGGAATTACCAGAGTACACAACTGAGCTCACAAGAAAGCAAGAACTGACCCACAGGAATAATTTATAACATGTGAATGCCAAGGATGTTCGATTTAGACAATTAAATCCAGACATAACAAGATATAATTTTAGTGGCATGCTGTAGAAACCCACTGATTATGCCACCTCAGCGTGATCTTGATCAAGTGAAATGCATGTACTCAAGATTCCGTATGTTATAAAGTGCACTTGTTACATTATTATTTGCTCTCAAGTCATTTTCTATTCTTGAATCTTACGCATGAGAGAAGTGGGATGGGGATTAATTACAAAACTGTATGTAGTAATTGAGAAGACAATTTCCCATTGTCAGTTGCATTAAAGGAAAGCCATATGCAACTTAAAATGTTAAGTTACCTAAAAGCTCCTCTAAGGATAAGATTTAAAAGAGTATGTGCTACAGCAATTTTCTAAAGCTGTCTTAACAGGTGGCAAGACCTAGTGACTCTGTCTGGCCTTGGAAGCTAAGCAAGATTATACCTGGTTAGTACCTGGATGGGAAACTGCCAGGAAATTTGAGGGCTGTAAACTGGACTGGGTGGTAATTTAAAAAGCATCCCAGAAAAAGGGAATAGCAAATCTCTTACATAATGTTGCCAAGAAAGCTGTATAAATATGAAGTCACCAGGAGTCAAGCAAAAGGGATTTTTACAAAAGAACTTACCAATGGCCATTTTACATATGACAAGGGGGCAAATTCATACTTGCTACTAAATAGCTGCAAATCCTAACTTGATAATTAATACTTACGGTAGTATACAATATTCCCATAAATGAACTAAGAAGCATCCCATTTAACTTCAGACTTTCTCTTCTTCTTTCAGTGTGGAAGAACAGTACTCATGCTGCAAGAAGAGCTACTGAATCTTCTCCCCCACCCCTTGCTCCTCTTTAGGATACAGTGGATTTAAGTTTGGTGTACTTGGTGATGGTGTCAGATTGTGAGTGGAAGATGAGACAACGGGCTACATATTTGGAACTGAATGTAGAATGATTTGCCAGTCCTGTTCTACAGTCAAATCCCCAATAGTCCTAGAGTATCCATTCTAAACAGTTCTCCAATGCAGCAGACAAAACTATATGCTTTCCCTCCGTTTTTACTGTGGACTTAAACATGAAAATCTTAAGGAAGAAAGAGTTTGGGAAGAAGGGGGGAGAGAAGTATGGGGACTTTTTCAAAGTGACCAAAAACTGCCTTAGTTGTTTTAAGAATTACAACTCTGAGAGCTGGACCATCTGCATTCACTACCAAAACCATATGTTTCAATGTAAAATTGACTTCAATGTCCATGAGTACAATGAGTAAATTATATATCTGTGTTCCAAAAACCAGCAGTTAAATTAAGGAATTAAGTATATTCTCCATCTCATAATTGATTATAACATGGTGGCTAGACCACAGGAGATGATTTCTGCTTTGTGGAGCTTGGTCAACTAAAACACTGATTCTATGCCAACAAGTTGGCGTTGACTCTTAGCAATCACATAGGCAACCCTTCTCCAGGATGATCTGGCTCCAATCTGACCCTTCAGGTCTCCCAACAGTGCACCCATCGCTGCCATGTCCGTCCACCTTGCTAGTCATCCTCTTTTCTTTCTTTTCACCTTTCCCAACATTAAAGAGTTCTCAAAAGAGCCAGATCTTAATGTGTCCAAAGTATGATAATTTGAACCTGGTCATTTGTGCCTTGAGAACTCTGAATTGATTTATTATATCAGGGGTCCCCAACACATAGTCCACGAACCAATACCGGTCTGCGGCCTCCTGTTACGAACCGGGCCGCCATGCAGGTCTCCGAACCCCGCCCCCGGTCTGCGTGATTGGCTCCCGCCTGAAAACCCCGCTCCCCGGTCCGTGCGGTTGGCTCCCGCCTGCAAACCCTGCCCCCGGTCCGCGCGATTGGCTCCCGCCTGCAAACCCTGCCCCTCCGGTCCGTGGAAAAATTGTCTTCCACGACCGGTCCCTGGTGCCAAAAAGGTTGGGTGCCTGTGTTATATGATTCATTTGTCTGTTTTCTTCACTATCCATGGTATTCTCTAGTATCTTCTCCAATACCAAAGTTCAAAGACATCAGTACTATTTCTATCCTGCTTCTTTAAAGTCTAACTTTCATATTGACAGATCTCACAGGGAAAACCACTGCCTGCACAATTCTGACCTTTGTTGGTATAAGCACGTCACAGCATCTGAACATCTTTTCCAAGGTGTTGAAATGAGGCAGTGCACGAATAAAATGCAATTTTATCCATGTACTGACACAGACATGTATAGTAAAAAAATAAAAGAGAGAGAGGAGTTTTTCTTTGTCCACCTCAAACAATCTAAAATGAGAGGTGGAAGAAGTCTTTGTTAAGTGTTAAACAAGATTATCCAATAAATATTACTGCTAAGAAGATTTGAATCTAGGTCTAGCACCTCGATACTAGGCCCCACAGGGAACCCTCCTCTCTGACCCCCATTAGCCAATCCCACATCCAGCATTTCATAATAATACTCTTCAATTGAAATTTGGATCACAGGAATATGATGCTCATAAGCAATGGAGCATTTTCTTAGATTATCTTACTCTTTAAACAATGTAACTCCCGGAGCGCCTTATATGAAAATCATAAACCTAATTTGCCCAGTAAAACCAAACACCTTCTCCACAATTGGTAAGGCAATGTTTTAGTATTTGTTATTTATTTATCTTAGCAAATTTATATGGCTGCCCATCTCATCCAAGTAACTCTGGGGAGCTAATAAACAAACACAGCATAAAATGCCATAAACAGTAACCAATTAAAAAGAATAGTTGAGACTCCTTACAAATTGTTTAACAGCATTAAAAAAAGAAATACACACGCATACCAGGCTCCCCAGTGCCTGGGGGACGAGACAACCCCATAGGGTTTGGGGCCATCTAAATCTCAAGTGAAAGGGAAAGTGGGTCATTATTTCAAGAGAAAGTCGACAAACAGTGAAGCTGCTGGAGGAGTGGTACAGAAAGGGCCCCACTTCAGCCTGTCTTGATCACCCAAATAATCACCCCAACTGAGTCAATATATGAAATATTTCATCAGTGTAAACTGAACGGCAATTTCATTTCACATTGATTTGTAGCTCGGTAGCAAAACAGAGGAGGATGAAGTTTTTGTTTTTTTTAAGTTTCTTACAAGTTGTTAAAAGAATAAAACTAGAGGATTTGTTTAAAAAATATAAGCTAAGCCAGGCAGGGAATATTTAGGGGATAACATCTTGCTATTATTTCAGTCTGCTAAAGCCATTTCTTTTCCTTAGCAGACAACTTGTCGGCTACAAACTAAAGTTATATAGTGTATCTTTCTACGAAAAGGGCTGGAAGCTATCACGGGCCAAGGAAGGACCTTCCTTCTCCCCCTGCCAGTGGGGCCCTCCAATCTATCATTCTCAAAGTACTTTAGGGAATCTGCCCTTTTTGTGCTTTACCCACTAGACAGACAGCGATGCCAGCACAAACCTCCCCACTGAAACATAAATTTTCTATCTAAACTTCGCTTCCAATACTGCTGAAAGTTTCAATGTGAGCTAGAGCTTATTCAACACTTAAAGAACGATTCACTCAGGCACCATTCTCCCCCGCTCAGGATATTAGGAAAAAGAGAAAAGAAAGAACAAAGGAATAATAAAATGTGATGATGTCAGCTAAGATATGGTATGTGACAGTAATTCAGTTACAGCTAGACAGACTCCAGATGCTGAATAAATACTAATGCCCATACTCTGTTTGGGTTTCAACGTGACCCAGACAACGAGGCACTCCAGGACTATTTCAGAGGGTTGGATTATTTGAGCCTAGAGTTGGATTATTTTTGGACTATGGCTTTTCCATAAAAGCACCCACTCTTCAAAAACCAGCGCTTCTTTTCAAATAATGAACTTTATTACCCTCAAACAGAGGGATAAGATGATCAGTCATGGCAAAAAAAAAATAAAAAATCAGTGTAACGATTAACAGCAAACATCTGAAGACGCCACCGACGCCTTCACTGTGAACGAAATGGGACGTCAACTTCTTCCTTAGTGTTTTCTGTTGGTTAAACAACCTCAGCACCAACCCTCTAAGAGAACCCTGTATCACCAAAATTGTTATTAGCCCCTCAGCTTAATGGAAAATTTCTACTTGGATGTGATAGGGGGAATAATTACAAATTTCAAGAGATTAAAATATGCCAAGAATTGGGATTTGATAGAAGCTCAAAGATGGGGTTTACTCCTTTGATCCACAATATTACTGGGGATTTAGGAAGTAAGGCCTGGGCCATGATGTCTCACAAATTCCAGCTTGAGATAACGGTTTAGAGATCACCCTGCCTAGCTTCCAAAAGTCTCTGAAGACCTAGCTTTTCTGCCAGGTTAGGCTAGGAGGTTTTCTAAAGCCATCTTGTTTGTTTCTGGTTCTTTAAGCTGCTTTTGGCTCAGTATATTTTATTTGTTTCATTTATTTTATTATCCGTTACAGGTAGTTCTCGGCAATTGGGACCGGAATTGCCATTGCTAAGCGACACGGTGGTAAAGCGCAACGTCACGTGATTGTGTTGGCAATTCTGGCAGTCCCTGTTGCTGTCAACAGCTGTTGCTGTTGTTAAGCGAGGACCGCATGGGTCATTAAGCAACGACCTCACATGACTGCGACTTCCAACCAGCTTCTCCATTGACTTTGCTTGTGGGAAGCCAGCAGGGAACATCAGAAATTGTGATCACATGACCACAGCTAACTGCACTGTCGTAATTGTGGGTGGGGCGCTGACTGCCTGGGTTGCAATCACATGACTGTGGGGACACTGCAACCACCGAAACTACAAGGACCCCTCGTAAGTACCATTCATTCAACTTTGAACGGTTGCTGAACGAATGGTCGGAACCCAAGGGCTATCTGTATTCTTTTTCTTATTCTTTTGTTGGTTGCTACCGCATGTGCCATACTGAGTCACATGTCAAGTGGGTGGCTATCTAAATTAAGTAAATAAACAAACATACATTTGCAAGAAAGTTTGTTTCATTAGCTTAAGTCATTGGAATGCACATTCGTTTCTGTTACCTCCTTATAGCATCAAAATATGCCATTTAGCAATTCAATAGTTTTATCTATTTGTAGCTGACCTGAAGGAAATCCCTCTTTGGGGTAAAGGCTGGGTTGGATGGTGGTTCCCTGACACCACAGGAATCTGACATGCAGGGGTTTGCTATGGGATGCCATGCCATGCCACACCACATTCATTTTTGGTGTCGCCTTGCAGCATCTACATATCAGCATTTATATGTTACCCACCATCTTCTGAAATTGATGGAACAGGTGATGGAAGGAGGAAAGACAAAAAAACTTTCTTTTTGCGAACATCCTTAAGCTAATTTATCTCAGAATCCAAGCCAGAATGTTTAGCATGGTTGATCTTCAGAAATATAAATAACAGGCACAAAATGACATTTTCCACTACATTTTATTGTTGGTTGTCACCAGGCGTGAAAATTATGCATTTAGAGAGCCCATTTTTTTCAGTACCCATTTGCAAATGCCTTGTGTACTTGACAAGAAAGCCAGACTACAACTGACTGATGCTGGAATTAAAATTACTAATCCATCCCAGTAGGAAACCTTTTAAAAGGAAAATAATAGAAAAAAACATATTAAGCATCTGCAGCTGTAGAAAGGCTTTCTCACATTGTGCTTGGTTGGTAAGGCACAGGATGACTTCCAATTGTGGCTTGTATTCCTTGACTTTATATCCCACCTTTTCTTTGGGACCACTGTACATAGGGAAGGGTCTAACCTAATTTTATTTCCAGAGGTACAACCCCATAAGATAAATTGACTTAAGAGAAAGTGGAGTCCTTGGTGTTCTCCAAGCCTTGTTTTCTTGCAGACATTTCATTACCAGGCTAGGCAACATCTTCAGTGCGAAAAGGGAGTGGGACTTGCTCTCTGTTTATATACCATGGCTTGTCCTGCTTGTGTTGGAGGAGGTGTTGTTCTCTCCTTAGGAGTTCCTTGATTGGGCTGTTGTTTGCTACTTGGTTGATTGACTGAGTTAATAGTTCCTTGATTAGTGTATATTGTGCTGTTTGATTGTTCCTCTGGTGCTAATCCTGGTGTTAATCTTTGCATATCTGGGTACTGATTGCTGGCAAGGAGGTGTTCTGTTCTTTTGGCTTTTCTATTGTCTCTTATGAATGGTATGTAAATGTTGTTTACGTCTATGTGTCTGTTGATGGCTGCTTTGTCTGAGTGCCAAGCTTCCAGGAATTCTCTAGCATTTTTGGACTTGGCTTGGTTTAAGATGCTCACAGTTTCCCAGTTAAGAGAAAGAGACAGACCACACTCACTCAGCAAGCTCATGACTCTCCTATGAAATGAGTGCATGAATCTCTGGAAGACAACAGCGATGCTGCCAGTGTAAGAGAAGTGTGGGGAATAAGCACTGTGCATAAAGTCAAACTGCCAATGATAGACTTCATAGGAGCATTTCTACCTTCAGATATACTGATGAAGCCACCTATCAATGTTAGGTGACAGAAGGGGAACTGAAGAGAAAACCCTGGCAGGATGGGAATCAGAAAAGGATGGCTTATTTGGAAAAAATCTATTGTAAGGTTTAATTTGGAGATAAAATCAACTGCAACTTGGAATCTAAGTACGAACAATCATAGCGGCTGACAGTGGAACAGGCAAGTGTGCTGAACAGACTAGGAATGCAGCAGGCAATCTGAAGGGTGAACTAAGCAAGGCCACTCTAGTAACTGTCCACTCAGTGACTCAGATCCAGAAATATGTCTTACATTTATTTATTTATATATTTTTATATATATATATATATATATATATATATATATATATATATATATATATATATACACACACACACACACACACACACACACACACACACACACCCCAAGTGAAAAAATAAAGGGCTGTCATGGGTGATGAAGCAATGCTGGAATTGAGATAAATATTCTGCCAAGCTCTTCTTTCTCTACAATGCATCCTTGCAGGGCTCCCCACATTCACAGACCAGGAGGCACTGGCGACAGACGTTTAGACCCTTAAGTTCAAATAACTGAAAAGTTTATTTAGAAAGACCCTGTTTTCAGTGGAAAGACATTTAGAGCTGATGTGGCAGACTTCAAGCTTATAGGCTCTTACTTTTTTGGGTAATTATTGTTTTTATATGAGAACCACACAGTCACCAACAGGAGCACAGGGTAAAATAAAAGCAACAATGGAGCCATCAGTTAGGGCAGGTCCTTTCTAAGTTTCTTTCTCTGCCCGTTACTCAGTTTAGGACTCCTCCCTCTTTTATCAAATTGTTCCTTAGGCAGCATCTCTTCTGCCCCCCCCCCGCCCCCCGTCTTCCAAGGTCATTCTCACATTCCATTACAATTCCAGAGCAAAGCATCTGATGAGCTGACTTGCAAGATCCTTTTAAGATATATGGTTTTGGATCAGAAATGATCAAAACCTAAGATGAGATCCTGGCTTGATGAGACACGCCCCCTTACAGCCTGAATATTGTCTGTGATTTGACTGAAGTGTGTGTGATTATTTCGTATTAATCCAGCCTTTGTTCCATCGAATATAACTAAATTCAACAGAATACACATAGCACCACCGCTTAAAAAATCTGAGTGAATTATAAATAGCACACAAATACAACATATTTATTATTCAGTCATTTTATTCAGCTTGCCCTCTTTTGAATGGAAAGTTAAACAACTGCATACATTCAGATCCAAGTTGACAAGAAGCAGATGACATTATTTATGAATTATGTTTTAGGGTTTCCTCCCAGTGAGTTGCTCACAGATGGTAATGAGAAACTCTTGTTTAATTATGTCTAGATTTATGTGTGGCTAGCAACAAGGGAAGATGAAGCCCTCCCAAGTTATAACCAGAGAATTCCTCTGATCTAAAAGCCCAGTTCAGAAAGGGGAGACTAGAACAGGCTTGCAATCTCTCCTGCAGCTATTCACACTATGAAAAGACAGTGCTGACTCAGTGAAGATGGGCCATCTTTTCAATAAGGTTAGGACTCTGCTATTATACAATCGGTTGCAGGCATGGATAGTTCCGTATGTCCTTTGAAAAACAGCATGCAGAGACCCTGCATTTTTTAGACCCTGGGTTTCTTTTTGAAGAAACATCCTTAAAGAAACCTCCTAGAAGTCACCATAAATTGACTTCTTCATCTAAGCCTATCCCAAACTGTAAGCATTTTGCCACTCTGGTTTCCTTGCACAGTTGTTAGACACAAATATAATTAACATAAATTGCACAGTCCAGATAAGAATCCTTTGTGTGTTGAAAAACTCTAGGCAGCTGAAGCAACTATTAGCTGGAGCAGCTGCTGGGGAACCCAGTGAAGTTTCTTCCAACTTCTGTTCAATGCTCCTGCTTGCTCAGCCTCTTTATAGCTTCTTGAATCTCAGCAGTCAGGGAGACTCAACCAAAACTGAAAAGTCCTTGTTGTTCCCCACTGCTTCAAATACTGTCGGAATTTCACAACTTGCTGCCCTCCAGATGTGTTGAGAATACAGTCTTCAGAATTCGTAGGCATCACTGTCAAGCATTTGGTCATCACAAAGTTGGAAGGCACCAGTTTTAGAAAGCTTTATTACTGCTAAAAAGGTAAAGGTTCCCCCTGCACATTTGTGCAGTCGTGTCCGACTCTAGGGGCCGGTGCTCATCTCCGTTTGTTAGCCGAAGAGCCAGCGTTGTCCGAAGACACTTCCACGGTCATGTTGCCGGCATGATGCACGTGGAACGCTGTTACCTACCCACCGAAGTGGTACCTATTAATCTACTCGCATTTGCATGCTTTCAGATTGCTAGGTTGGCAAGAGCTGGAGCTAGTGCGGGAGCTCACTCCGCACGCAGGGCTAGGGATTCAAACCTCCGAACTTGCGATCTTCCGATCAACAAGCCTGGTGTCTTACCCACTGAGCCACCATGCCCCCCCCCTTATTACTGCTACCCTCAGATAAATACCTGGATTATTAGAGACCTTTCACCCACCCAATATTCATAGATGCCAGTGGGTCCTGGCCCATCGGTATTACAGCCCATTCTTTAAAGGAATTCTAGGTCACCCTTTAAGCTAAAGTCCTTTTTTAATGGACTACGTTAGTGGCAGTAAGTGCACTGTTGGAAGACCTGAAAGACTAGGTTAGGGTCAAATTGTCATGGAGAAAATCCATTTATGTGGTTGCTAAGAATCAGCTCAAATACTTTGGCCACCTAATGCGAAGAGAGGACTCACTGGAAAAGACCCTGATGCTGGGAAACACTGAAGGCAAAAGGAGAAGGGGACGGCAGAGGATGAGATGGTTAGATAGCATCACCGATGTAATGAACATGAATTTGAGTAAACTCCAAGAGACAGTGGAGGACAGGAAGGCCTGGCGTGCTATGGTCCATGGGGTCACAAAGAGTCGGACACGACTTAACGACTGAACAACAACAAGAAGAATCAACACTGACTTGATGGCACAAAATAAATAATTAAATAAATAAATACAGATAGATAAATATATCTAAAACGAAATAGAACAAAACATACATGACATATATATTCACACAGAGAAATGTGTATATAAATTTGACCTAAGTATTTCAATAAATGGTAGCCATACTTCATTGTAATCATCCGTAGCTAATTTACATCAATAAATAATTCATTTGGTGCTTATAACATCAGATCTGCAGACCATTCAGCAGGTGGGGCCAACTATTTATCTCTCCAATGCTGAAGTCCTTTGACTATACGTAGAACACAGAGAATCAAATTTTTCTGTCCAAATATTAATTTCCATGGGATAAGTACACAGTCCAAGGAATATGAACATCTGAAAATATTAAGTCTTGCCTCAAACCTAAATTACTTGTAGCAATTTCCTCCCAAGAAGAAACAAATATAGGACAGTATACACATGCATGCTTCATTTAAGGCTAAATTCCTCACAAGGTAGTTGGCATTTTTAAAAAACACTTTAACATAGAAGGTGTAAAACAATTCTCAGAGCAGGGGTTTTCTTTATCCTGTTGTCAAGTCTTCCCTGGTTATGTATTTTAGCTTTAGTGTTATAAAATGTTCTGCAATCACCAGGCAAATGTAGTAATGAATAGAATTAGCGAAAAGAACTTGGAACAGACTATCAGCACCACTATAAATACCTTTAAAGAAAGCAATCTAAACTTAGTGTGACTTTACAGTCCACTTAAAAGTTTGGACTGGTAGGATGACATTAAAATAACGTGGGAAGAAATTCTAGAAATGTGAAGCACCATTAGAAACTTCCCAACTATCCCCTAGACCAGAGCTTTCCAAACTTTTCATGTTGGCAACACACACTAACAGCAGCAACGGCGGTGCGGCCTGCGGTGTCCTGGTGTGTCACGCGCAAACCCGGAAGTGCTGATGGGGGGAACCAGAAGAAGCAGCAGCCCCTCCAATCAGCACTGCCGCGGTGCTGATTGGTGGGGGTGCCGCTCCTTCCAGTTCCCCCCATCAGTGCTTCCGGGTTTGCGCGCGACACACCAGGACACCGCAGGTGACACACACTTTGGAAAGCTATGCCCTAGACTTTACAGGTGGGCCTTACCTACAAGATAAGCAGGTTTGATACATATATTTCAACTAATGTTATAATTCACCCAAACTTTCCAGGACTCTGTATTTCTACCATGAATAGTGGGAATCTGATGAAAGAAGTCTAGAAATCCAATGTCTCTATACTCTGGAATAAGCTCCATACTCTGGAATAAATATGCTGATGCCCAAAGAAACCTGCAAGGGTGAAATATCTAAGAGCAATACATGAAATATAATCCACAAAAAGAAAAGGGAAGAGATAATACAGAGTCTTGATCAAAGTAAGGAAAAGCAGAGTGACTGAAACAACAGAGCGCACATGGCTAGAAACATATATAGATGTTATGTACTTTGTTTAAATATTATTTATTTTCAGTATATCAAATCTGAATTCAAATGGACTGTTCAAATCACATAAACTAGAAGGTATTTTTTAAAAAATAGAATTAATAATTAATTTTGTGTAAGTTTTAATGTAGAGTATGTTGGTTTGGTCTCGGACCATAAAACAATAAAATAACATTTAAAAAAGATTTTTTAAAAAAAGTCTGAAAAACTTCACCAACAGCAGGGACAGATCTCTCAAGAGAGTTTTACTGAATTTGTGGATTATTTTTAAAAAACATCCTTGTAGCCCTTCCTGCAGCTCACTGATTCTTCCATGTTTTAATGTTTAAAGCGATTAAAAAGTCATAAACAGATTCCCAGGTTTACTAGGAGAGAAAATGCATCATTTTACGATATGGAAGGAGGCCTGCAGTCAAGTACTTTTGAATGCAACTTAAAGGGGTTAAAAACAAAAATCCAGAACTCCCATCAGGAACAAAAGTCATCCAGATAAAATAAGTAATCCTTGCCAACATCTCCATATGAAGATATTACTATTCCCTGACCCATGAAAAGGATCCTGATCATGTTTTAAAACAGAGCTTTCCAAACTTTTCATGTTGGTGACACACTTTTTAGACATGCATCATTTCACGACACACTCCTACAGCACGGCACAAGGCAGGCACTAGGACCTGCACGGAATCCTGGCAGGGTTTGGAGGCGGCAGCAGCCGCGACACACCCAGACACTGCAGCCGACACACTAACGCATCGCGACACACAGTTTGGAAAGCTCTGTTTTAAAAAGTTGTCTATGGGGATTAATTTAATTGCAGATAATACTTGTAAGCTGCCTTGGAAATATCTGTATCCAAAAAAGCAGCATGCAAGTAATGGAAATCATACCTATGAATACATAAATAAGTGCATTAACAACATAAGATGGCCCATCTAGTCCACCAGTCTGTTCTCAGAGTGGCCAACCGACTGCATAAGGAAGCCCGCTAGTTTCCCACCATTAAATACCGTAAACATGCAACCGGGAACCCTATTTATCTAAGGAACTCTTCTCCTGACAAACACATGCAAATCTAACCACATAACTCTCACAACTCTGAGCTGCAAATATTCCTCTTGGCTTTGCTACGTGAAAGCCATGAAAATTGAAAACAGTGACAGCTGAAGAAACAGATTGCTATTGCAATGAGCATCGCCTGTGTACATCTTCCTCCTAGCAGCCTGTCAGAAGATAATCTTGGCAGGACTTGGGTGCCAAGCAAGAATGACCTTATTTAATACAACACATAAGATTGGATAGATACTTTCTTTCGCATGTTACAACAGTCTGTGCAAATGTTAAGGTTTACTGGGAATGTACTTTTATAAAAACCAGAAAGGATCACAAGCCAAATTATGAAAAAGTGGCTATATTTGGGGTGGGGTGGAGGGGCCTTCCTTTATTCAGAAGTTTTGAATACTTTATATGCAGCATTATAATTGAATACATTATAATTATAAACAGAATTGGCTCAAATTACAACCCATCGCCTGCAGCAAAGAACTGTGGCTAATGCAGACATGACACTAAATGCATAATTTGATGCAAGATCAGGATTTAAAGAAAAGAAATCATAGCAAACATGGTTAAACTTTTGGGCTGATATCTGACTGTAATAAGTTGAAACTGAAATTGGTGAAAGTCTGCATTTGCATCAGGGCTGTACCATATGAGGATAAAAGATTTAACCCATCCCTCCCTGTTGGGCTCTTAGACGTACAAGGGAAAAAATGGGCTTTTCTTCAAAAACATGGCTGAAAAGGAAAGAGTTAAATTTTCCTTCTCCTTCCAGTGTGGGTCCTTATGAAGCCTGGAATCCCTGTGCTTACAATTACATTTAAAAACTTTCATGTAATGACATGTTTAGCTCGGACAGCAGGGAAATTGTGCTCCTCCAACAATGCTGAATGACTTTAGACCTTGCACAGATGTTTATATTGTCTGTCTGTTGTTATTGTGTACTCTGGTCTGGTCTGGTTTTAATCCTTCGTTCACCACCTAGAGTCACTGTTGTGAGATAGGCAGCTATACAAATTGGTGAAACAGATGAAATAAAACAAATGAATTCCCCTGCATTCCCTCACCATGGCTTTATTATCTGGCTTGCCAGGATCATACATGGCCAGTATGTGATCCTGGTAATTCAAGCCCCCAAATAAATGTATCTAACAGACAAAGGAAGAGGGATGGGGAAAGAGAATATAACTTGCAAGGTGCTGATATGTTTATTTAGAGCAGTGTTTCTCAACCTTGGAAACTTTAAGATGTGTGGACTTCAACTCCTAGAAGCCCTTCCAGAAGAGCTCTCCTTCTAGAAGGCCAACAATGAGGATGCCAGTCCAATTTCCAGAGGGAGGCTATTACATAATACAGGGCTGCAACTAAAAAGATGCTCCCTGTGAGCCCCTGCCCCCCTCCTCTCACCTACCTGGAGGACCATTAAAAGATGCTGACTGCATGTGCACACTGGTCAAGTTGGGTGGGCTGCTTCTGTGAGCTAAAGGCAGTCCTGTTTACCACCTTGGTGTGAAGCCGTATTTTTGTTTCTCACCAAGATTCATGAGATGCCTCCGGGATGCTTGCAAGCAAGAGATGGAGACATCGTCCTTTCCCAACACTGATCTCCTACAACTGGCATTTGGGGGCCTGCTGCCCCAATTCAGAAGTAATACTGAGTCTTCAAGATTAATAAGGCCTTAAAAGATCTGTGCTAATCCCCCTTTAAAGCCATTCAAGATGGTGACCATCACTACAGCATGAGACAATAAATTCCACATGTTAACTTGTTTCATGCTATGAAACAAGTGCCTTCAACAGAAAACTCTTTCCAATCATATTCATTGGATAACCTCTGGTCCTAGTGGTTTGAGAGAAGGAAAAAGCCTTCTCTCGGGCCAAATTTTTCCATGCCATGCAAAATTTTCTACCCCTCAGTCATACCCTCCCTGCCCAGTTGTCCTTTTTTCCCAAGTTAGAGTCCCAAAGATTCTATGTTTTTTCAGACGGGTAGCCTAGGCTAATCTTAAAAGTAACCACTAAAAATTGGTTTATCAGTTCCGTTTTTCACACAGAGAAAGCCAAGTAACAGGGTACAGTAAGAATGCTCTATATGACAGAATCAGATTAAAAGGCATGTGAACCCTGGTGTGGATTATTTACTATGAGATGGATTATTTGATTGCAAATTATATTCTGTAGAAAGGACTGTCCACTTAGATTTATATTTAAAAAACAAAAAATACTGGAGCAGCCAGCAGAAACTTTCTTATTTTTTACAGGGTAAGAACCAGCTCATTACTAGCAAGACTGCACTCTTCATATCAAAGGCAATCCTAAAGAGGACAGATTACATAGACCAGATTGGAGTTGACTGTAGAGGTGATGGTTTGATATGAATTTGTATTATAGTTTTATTTGTATTTACTCGCATTGACTTGTAGGTTTATAATGGCTTTTTATTTTATCTTCTTTCATACTTGATATGGTCAAAAGACTAAATCAATAATCTATCATCTATCTATCTATCTATCTATCTATCTATCTATCTATCTATCTATCTATCTATCTAGAGTTGGACTGAACTACACACCTGGTTCAAATCCCATTGTTGCCATGAATTCAACAGTCTTCCACATACTAACCTTTTATGCTCCCCTACAGCAATCTAATGCTCCTACCTCTTCTCTTTAGATTCTTTTACACTCTTGTTTTTTATATACACTTTCTGTTTCAATACATATATCTTTTATTCTATGCTTTTTAATTGACTGTACCCTACCCTCCTTATGCTGGTCTATGACTGTAATAAAGATTTGATTTGATTGTTGCCATGAATTCAATAGGAAGCCCTAGACAAGTAGCCATTCTCTCAGACGTAGCACTTCCACCAATCTTCAATATGGGGATACCCTCAAAATAGTTTACCACATCATACTCAGGGTTACTATGATGAGGTATATGAAGGACTTTGAACATCCTACAACAGAAGGTGCAGGGGACAGGAAACCCTGTTTAGGGCCAAAGTCCATGCCTGGCCTTGGAGTGATATATTGGGAGACATATCTCAAAAAGCGTAGTAAGGACTCTGTGTGTGTGGGTATATCTATATCTATATCTATATCTATATCTATATCTATATCTATATCTATATCTATATCTATATCTATATCTATATCTATATCTATATCTATATCTATATCTATATCTATATCATCTATAGAGACAGAGAGAGAGAGAAATCAGTACACCTTGGGATTTTAAGGAAATCTTCCCACACTACCAAATATATTGTCAAAGTTTTATGACACCTGCTGTAACTATCAGCGACCACAAATTAGAGACAGAAACAATGTCAAGGTTAAAAGAGAATCCAGAACAGGTTCAGGCAATCTACTGTTTTTCAGATGTCTGGATGCTAATTGCTTGCACTGATCATTTTTCAAAGAATGACAAAATTACCTGACTACTCATAGAAGAGATACTCTTCTGATATTCCTGAACAGAAATGAGCATTATTTTTTTCAGAGCAGAGGAGTATTGAAACTGCCAGCATTGGGGATCATTAGGAATGCTGGTTATGAAAACATAAAAGAAAAAACACCAGGATGATATAACAATGTTATATTTACTTTAGTGACATAAATCCTAAACAACAAGCACAGGCTACCTGGTAATTTCCTGTAAAGGCCTACGAGGAGCATGCTTGCTATTTTGGAAGATTTCAGATTTTCCAAAACATCATGTGGAAGAGGGTTCATGCAAGGTCACTGGAAAAAAGATCCATCCATCCATCCAATTTATCTAACCACTTGGAACCAACTGGTCTTACAGAATATACATAATAAAGTAGTTAATGATTTGTGTCAATTGCTTTTTATTCTTGTGCTTTGTTTTTATACTTCGTCGTTCATCTTTTGTACTTTGTTTTAAGGGTTGTGGTGATCTACAAATATATTTAAATAAGTAAATAAATAGCAATAGTATCAGATTATTCTGAGTCTTCAAGGGATAAAGGGCTTCCTTAACTGTGAAACACAAGGATCTCTGGATTCCATTTTTATTAAGTCTTACATGACCTTCTTTCTGAGCTTTCTCTTTTCAAACAATATTAGATATACATTCTTCATAATACAGGATATATACTCACATATAAAATTAAAAGTATGTGTGCCTTTCTGACCAGGATACATAAGATTCAGACACAGTGACAATTGGATTTAAAATTATGTTTTCAATGTATTGTCCAAAAATCCTGTCCTTGTAGCCTCAAGGAAAATATTAGCATTCAAACCTGACATCTAGTGGTATTTTCCACACACTGCATACACTTTACACTATATATGTAGACAAAGCCACAGAAATATAAATGGTTCTCCAGTTATACACTGAAAGTACCTGAAGAAAAAGACAAGAGTGACAGAGGAAAATGTGTCCAACTAAGCACTGAGTTCCAGGAAAACACAAGGAGAGACAGATAACAATCAAATGGGAAGGAGAAGAGATTTATTGAATAAAATTACAGAAACCAGTGGAAACTTATGCAAAGATGGGCACAGTAAAAGGCAAAGGTGGCAAACATATACTGTAGGAAGAAGATATAAAGAAGAGATGACATGAATATATAAAAGAATTGCATGACAAACAACCTCAAGTTGATGATATGCATGAAGGTTTAATCATTGAACTGGAGCCAAACATTCTCTAAAATGAAGTTAAATGGGCTTTAGAAGCATAGTTAACATTGAAGCCAGAAATACAGCCCTACAGCTTAAAGCCTTGCAAGATGATGCAGTTAGTGCCACGTGTGGTCTGTAAGCAGGAATGGAAAACACAGCAGTGGCTAAGAGACGGGAAAAGACGGATTTATATTCCAATACTGAAATAGGGCAATACTACCAAGCAATTGTACTGATCTCATACACTAATTAAATAATTTTGCAATCCAGGCTTGAACAATATGTGGAACGAGAACTGCCAGATGTACAAGCCAGATTCAGAAGAGCCAGCCCCCCCCCCCTTCCCGGTTCATACTGCTAACATGCACTGGATAATGGAAAGGACAAGGGAGTCATAAAAGGAGCTTTATTTTTGCCTTATTGATTATATCAAAGCTTTTGATAGCTCTTAAAGACATGAGTGGTACTCCCCTCATTTCCCTATGGGAGAATTTTTACCATGTCCAGGAAGCATTACTCAGAACAGAATATGGAGAAACTAAATGGTTCAAAACTGGGAAAAGAGAGCACTTTGATTACTACTGCCTTATTCATTTGACATGCGTCAAATATATCAGGAGAAATTGCTGAGAGAAACATCAACAGCTTCTCTTATGGCTATGATACAACTTCAATGTCTGAAAGTGAGGAAGTCTTAAGGAATATCCTGTTGAAAGTGAAAGAAGGGAATTCAAAAGCTACTCCGCTGCTCAATCTTTAAAAAACTAAGATTGTGTCAACAGGCAACACCAACCAATTGCAAAGAGATAGAGAGAAAGCTAAAATGGTAACAGATTTTATCTTCCTAGGCTCAAAAATTAACAGGGATGGTGACTGCAGCCATGAAATAAAAAAACTGTTGGCTATTTGGGACAAAAACTACAAACTATCTAGAGAAAAAACGAGTGCAGAAACAGTTGGTTTTCCCAACTGTAACATATGGCTGTGAACTTCCATAATTTCAATTATTGGCTGACTAAGCCCATATCATATCCAAATCTACTTATTTGTCTTAATGGCAGATTGGACCAGAAGTGAGCAAAAATTCAGGAAATACATCCAGTAACTTGTATTTTTCAGTAGTAATGTATGGCTGTGAGAGTTGGACCATAAGGAAGGCTGAGCACCGAAGAATTGATGCTTTCGAACTGTGGTGCTGGAGAAGACTCTTGAGAGTCCCTTGGACTGCAAGGAGGTCAAATCAGTCAATCCTAAAAGAAATCAACCCTGACTGCTCATTGGAAGGACAGATGCTGAAGCTGAAGCTCAAATACTTTGGCCACCTAATGCGAAGAGAGGACTCACTGGAAAAGACCCTGATGCTGGGAAAGACTGAAGGCAAAAGGAGAAGGGGACGGCAGAGGATGAAATGGTTAGATAGCATCACCGATGTAACGAACATGAATTTGAGTAAACTCCGGGAGACAGTGGAGGACAGGAAGGCCTGGCGTGCTATGGTCCATGAGGTCACGAAGAGTCGGACACGACTAAACGACTGAACAACAACAAAACTTGTATTTGTTCTCTCCAAGGTCAACCTTACCTGTCTGTAAGTACTGATGATGATTTCTCTCAGGTGATAGTGCATAGGCGTCATTGTTTCACTCACAGTATCCAATGCCATATCAACCTCCTTCTTCATTCGATGTCCCTCTGGCAATATCTGAACCACTTTCATTACCACCTGGCAGATAAAAGCAAAACTTACAGCTTATCATGAAGCTTTCCCTTCCGGAATCTCTTTTCCTATACAGGGACTAAAACCTCAGTAAAGAAGATGTGCCCAACAGGTGCAAGAAGAAAAACAGCTTGTCTCGAAGTTTAGTACTTACATATCCTTCTTGCATTGTAAAAAAAACCCAACAACAACAGCTTAAGGAAAGAGACCTTGATTTGCATTTGCTAATACAAAACCTATCCCTACCAAAACTCCAGGAATTTGCATTAATTTTCATATATCACACATGGTCAATGCTACCCTTTCATCTACTGAAGACTCACTTTAAAAAAAAATAGACAAATGCCACACTATCCAGTATTTGCACCAATACCCTTTGCTTATTGAACCCTTGTAGTTCAATAAGATCAATTTGTGGACCATTTCTCATGGTAACTGTGTGAAACCCTGTGAGATGGCAGGTGGAATCTCATGATCTAAGACCCGCCCCGTCTGTACATGCACTTACATTGCACACACGCACAAAAGGGTCAGGTCCTGGGTTGCAATGCCACACCTGCCATCTGGCAGATGTTGACCCCACTGTGGACATCCATGCTCCAATGGGATCTCTTGCATTCCTCCAACTACTCTATGACTGTAGAGGCAGCAGCAGAGATGGGGAGATGCTAATTGTTCAATCAAAACAAGCCACAGCCATTTTGAGCAGCAACATTTCAAGTGTTCTGTCTGTTCTGTGTGCTGCCAGTATTCTTTTATTGTCTGGTTAGTAGCTGTGCTACTTCTCGTCAAAGTTTTCCCAGTCTGATCAGTAGAGTTGCTGGGATCAACCATGTCCCTGCTGTTATGGGTTTACACTGGGAAGGTCAATTGGCGTGGAGAACAGAAAGAAATGCAATAGTTAAGCACAAAAGGAAGATAGCTGGAAGCTGCATTATCAGCTGATCTGTCTGGTACGAGACTATTTTTAAAAAAATCTTTGCTAAAAACCATTAAGAGTTTTTTGGGGTGGGTTGCCATTAGAATGCATGTGGGTCTTCATGCACTGTGCAAAGTTTTACTTTGCAAACAAATAATGCAAAAGTGTTGCTCTTAATGTGTAAACATAAAGGCTTTTAGCATGCTATTAGTGTAATTCATCTATTCAGCTTTGGCATTTTGTTCATTCTCTCAATCCTTGTTCATGCTGAGCATCAGGATGCATTCAAAAAATGCAAAGGATATATTGGTTTGGCTGACTTGCTAAGATTTGCTCACGTGCACTCTTTACCGGCTCTTGTCTCTTGCTGCGATGTTAATGCTATTCATCATCTAAAAGCACCAGCAATCTTTTTTTTTTGGTGGCTGGCCACTACTTTTACATAGGAGCACCCACAATTGCTTTTATTGCACCAGTGCCTGGCAGGGAGGCTAAAAAAGGAATTATGCAAATCTATTACTGAAATCGCTAAGAAAGTAGGGTAACGAAACCTACGTAAAAACTGGCCAGAATGCTTAAAACGTTTTTGAATTTTGCTCCATCGGAGCACAGCCAATTTAGAACTCATGTTTATATAACATTTCAGGTTGGGCTCTTTTGTTCAAGGCTGTTCAAGATGGCTTCTGTCTCACACACACTCCCACTGCTAAATTAAAATATGTTTTATTGAATAAATCACAAGCAGCAGGGTTGGCATGAAACACACACTCAGCCAATGCATTTATTTATGAATGTGAAGGTTCCCTACTGGAAAAATATTATATTAAGAATATACAAAGCACATATTAATTAGAAGACACCAACCTCAAATTCTCCTTTTGTGTACTTGGCATCAGGCACACTCACAATCTCATCCTCCGTTATCTCAGGAATTCCCTGCAGCAACAAGACAGGCTTAGCCTCGACTTTAAGGCCATGGAAAAGCTAAAACAGTGGCCCCTCTTTTAAGGAGTTGGCAATATACTATTTAAGAAATACAGTAAAACCAGGATTACTAACAATTTTGGGTACTTCTTTTCTTTCTCTGTGTTGATTTGTAAGAAATGTATTCTTTTGTAAACCACTACATCTTTTGGTTTTCAAAAAGCTTTTGACACTGATGAACCATTAAACCACTGATGAACCATCAAACCACTGATAAACCATTTTGCAGAGAGACAGTTTGGTGTAGTAGCACCAGACTAGAGAACAGGAGACCGTGAGTTCTAGTCAGTTCTAGTCCTGCTTTAGGCATGAAGCCAGCTGGGGGACCTTGGGCCAGTCCCTCTCTTTCAGCCCTAGGAAGAAGGCAAAAATCACTTCCAAAAAACCTTGCCGAGAAAACTACAGGGGCAGTCACCAGGAGTCAAGACTGACTCAAGGGCACACACAGACACACGCAAAAACCCAACATTTTACATCCCGCTCTCCACCAAGAAATCCCATGGCCCTGCACAAGATTCTGCAGTGTTTTCTTAAGTGCATGTGGCAACTTTCTAGCCAAGTCTGTCTGACATGAGAAGAGTAGGCTGTTGCAAGCCTCAGCTACCGGCACCCTTTCTTCTCCCCTCTCCCCTTCGCCCAGCTGCAGGATGGGTACAAAGCTGATCATAATGGCCTTGGTAAGTTAAGGTGACTGTCATTCAGGACACCTATCATTAAGATGTGATAAT
Organism: Charina bottae; assembly: GCA_023362775.1. Classification (NCBI taxonomy): domain Eukaryota; kingdom Metazoa; phylum Chordata; class Lepidosauria; order Squamata; family Charinaidae; genus Charina; species Charina bottae. Next base: position 74,574,483 of record JALMGJ010000005.1, on the reverse strand, counting down.
GAGAATAACAACTTTGGGAATAATGGGTATGGCTTAAAGAGTACTGTTATGGTATACTGAAGGACCGATGATGTTTTAGGTTGTAAAAGGCAGAGATAACTTTGGGAATAATTTGGTACAGAAATATAGTAACTATTTTTTTCTGATTATGTGCAATTCAACACGCTGCCCAAATCCCAAACTGTGGTTAACACATCAGGTTCATAACCTAGGGATCGAAACTGGCTTAATGCCAAACTGTTAACAAATTAGCCACAATTTGTTGAGTTAGGATGAAGCAACAAGCCAAGGTTAACCAAATTCCAACTTCTCCACCTGGCTATGCTGCAAAAAAGAAAACAACCTTCAGATGGCTCTGACATTCTTAAGGATGGAATTGACATGATAATAGACTAAATGCTTTTATCCCACAAGCAAACAAGCATTCATTCTGGAAAAACATCTCAGGTTGTCCTCTGGCTAGAGTGAACTGTTTCCTATGGAACTCTGTTATTTTTTCATTTCTCACTGAAGACCACCTTGTTAGCTTTCACAGAACTCCAGTTTCCTGGGGAACAGTCTGAATACCCCTGCCTCGATTTAGCAGAGCTTGGAATGTTTATATTAAAATCATGATCCATAACAAAAATTAAATGTGAGCATACAAACCCACATTAACCTAATTGGTTTTTTAAAACAACTCCTGTTTTAAAAATCAAATTCCAACAGAAAATGAAGACAACATATTTCACAAGGGGCAACATAATCAGAACTAGGATAAGGTCTCTTTCGAAAGGCCATCTGGAATAGCAAGTCATGACAAGCTTTTCTAAATGGCTGAAGAGACAAGTATGGATTTAGAAAGACCAGGAAGCTCTTGCTTAACACACTTCCTCAGAGGTGGATCGCAAAGACTGCCAACATCTGCACACATCAATGGAAAGATGTCACACTTTATGTTTTATTTCTTTCTCTTCCAGATATGCAGCTCCCAAAGTAGTTTGAAAGATTAAAACCCATGACCCAGAAGCCAGCATGCTTTGAAACAATATGGGATCTGATACTCCTTGCACAATCCACTGAGGATTTCATTCAAAATATCAGTACCACTCCCTACAGAATTCTAGACTGTTCAGAGAATGGACCACTCCTCCCCAAAGAAGCACATACATTGAAATGCCAAAGGATGAGGACAGCAATAACCATGGCTGTTGTGGTTCTTCCTCTGCCACTGTGACAGTTGAACACAAAGGCTGCGTGGGAGTCTTCAACCAAAGCGCCCTTCATGGCTTCCAGCATCTGATCAAAATCCTATAGACAGAAACCAAAGATGTCATGAGCAAACTATTCTTTTTTCAGATAGCAAAATACCTGAAACTTTTCTGTTGACTTCCAAATCACTTAAGATGAATGCAAGTAACGAATTGAAACCGGTCCCCACACAGGTTGAGAAGAGTAATTATTTGTTGATTGTATGTGTTCTTTAAAACTCGACCTAGGGTGTAAATGATGTGCATAGCTCCCAGTTATTGAGAAGTATGATAATCTGTCCTCCTTCTTGGGTGAGTTCCTATTCTCAGGCAAGATACAGTACCTTCTGAGATATTGTTAGTGTTAGGATAAATACATTTTAATGTAGTAAGATCACACAGATATTGGCAGATGTATAGATTTCAATTAACAATAGTTTGCTAATCATTCCAAAACAGCCCCTACAATTTACTTTTGTGGCACAGGAAACCACCTCAAATGTCAATGCCTATCATAAATGATGGGTTGCACTTACATTAAGCTTCTCTGACTATGGAGCATAGAATAGCAGGGAATTTAACTTCCTTCAAATTAGGTCACTTTCTTAAAACTTCCTACCTATTTATGTTCATGAAGATGGGTTACTTAAGTAGGCAGCAGCTGAAGTCTCACAATCAAAATTATTTTCCTGGTAGCTGAAGTTGCTGAAGTGAGACGAATGTACCCAAATGCTAGGCAAATGTGAGTACATTAACAATATTCAAATAAAACAAGCAGGACCCATCTTTTTTCTGGGGCCTTCAGTAACAACAGAAGGCTGCAATGTGCTTATAGTAGCAGCAGTAGTCATAATAGATTTTATTTATATAGCATTTATGCCCTAACAAACTGAGTTACAAACATAAAATCAAATAATAAGCATAAAAAGGAGAAAACAAGACAAGGTATCAACATATGCTTGAGATTGTGTGTTTGTAAACAATTCCACAAATGCATTTCTTCCCAGGAACAGCTACAAACCAGGCAAATCTGGCAGTGTGAAACTGCCTACCCCAGGGCACACTCAAGGAAGAAAAGAAGAACAAGCATAGTTAAAAGAACCAATCTCAAGATCAAACTACACATTACAGCTTCACAACAGGATTCTTTCTCTCTCCCTCTTTCTCTCGCACACACAGATACACACAAACAATGTCAAGAAAGGCTGGAATATAGACTGGGAAACTTTCCAGGTGAAGCCTTTCACCTACCCAAGGAGCAGATGTGGCATTTCTATGGTGCTTACCTTCTCCTTCAGTCCACAGAAGTCTGGAACTGGGATCCGTTTGTATGCCAGCCCCTGGCAACTGCTTTTGTGCTGGTTAAATATCTCCTGCATGGTTAGGCATGATTTAAACATTTTCATCTGCTTCTCCTGCTCCAAATAAACCTCAATCCATTTCTGGGATTTTGACAGATCATTCTTCAAGACAGATTCCAGTTTCTGAAGATGTGTACAGCAATGCCAAAGAAACAAGAAAGTCATTCATCTGTTTCTGTTCTACCCTCGAGAACGATTAATTTTCCCTAGCCTGATGCCCTCCAGGTATGCTGCAACAGAATGCCCATCTTTCCAATCTGAAAGGGGTTATAGAAACACATCTGGAGGGAACCAGGTTGGAGTGTACACTGATACAAAGAAACAGAACACCAACTATTCACATGAGCAACTGGCTGGCTTTGTATTTCTCTATTATGCATACAGGAAGATTGGGCTTTCTTACAATGCAGAAATGTATGGAAAACAATTCATTTGGCAAAAAGATGCTGTATAATTTCACAAGGGAAAAAGCCTCATTCCTGTCCAGTATAGAATCTCTGTCACCTACAAAGTTACGGTGTTTCTAACAAAGCCTATATATATATATCGAACTAACATAATTCTGAGTCTGTGAGATTTCATTTTTATCGCTATCTGCTATGCTAGTGTGGTGTAGTGGGTAAGGCGCTGGACTAGGCGCAGCGAAACCCAGGTTCTGGTCCTGCCGTACGTCCAGAAGCCCGCTGAGTGACCTGGTCCAGTCACTTCCTCAAATCAGCATCAGGCTCTGCAAAAAGCCAGCTGAAAAACAAAAACCCTCATCTCATAATGCAGAGCTTTTCAAACTTTTCATGTTGGTGACACACTTTTTAGACATGCATCATTTCACGACACACTCTTACAGCAGGGCATCATTTCCTGACACACTCTTACAGCAGGGCGCAAGGCAGGCACTAGGACCTGCGTGGAATCCTGGCAGGGCTCGGAGGCAGCAGCAGCCACGACATACCCAGACACTGCAGCCGACACACTAACGTGTCCTGACACACAGTTTGGAAAGCTCTGCACTAGATCAAACTGGCTTTAATTAATAAATAAATTCTACAGGAAGAGCAAAACACTGCAACCATTCTGAAAATGAACTGGAAAGAACATTTTCCAGTTCATTTTAGATTTAAAACATTGTTGATGATGACAGATACACTTATGTGGACATGAAAAAAACTGTTACGCCAATAAACAAATACGACAAACACATGTATCTGCTTTAAACAGTGAACTCATCCAACTGATGTCTTGAGACTGTAGAATGTAGAGGAGGAAACATAAGTGATTTTGCACTTTCTCTTCCTCCTTTTACTTGCAGAAAAGTAAGTGCAAGGAAATGCATTCTTTTCACCTGGGAAATTACTCAGGAAGGAGAACACAAACAGAGAGCATGAATCACTGCTACCTACTAGAGCTTATTCTCCATCACTACACCATCTCCACAGCATACCACTGAATTCATTCTCACTGGATATGCTATCAAGACCTCTTTGGATAGTAAGAAATTTGTTAGTAGCACAAGTGTGCAGAGCAAGAAACAGAAACGTCAAATATCCAAGGTTTCACCTCTAGCTGTTCTGATGATGCTACAGGTACCGTTATCTGCTGTTCCAAATTGCCAATTTCCCGGAGGGTATAGGTTTGTTCATTCTCTTCTAGAACTACCTCTTCACGGAGATTAATCCATAAGATGTGAGAATGTTTCCTCTTCGCATCTGTCAGGTAATTCAAGACATTCCCAACTGCCTAAACAGAAATGGTAACAAAGTCGTAATGTCTTAAAAAGGAAAACAAGGAAAATTATCTACAGATAAGTCTAATCTTCTTTATTATTTATTTATTTTTCTATTTATTATTTACATTTCTATCACCGCCCATCTCCGCCCAAAGGGGGGACTCTGGGCGGTTTACAATAAAATCAAGAATTAAAACCATCCAAGCCTAAAATACAATCCCACCATCAGTATAAATAGAAAATAAATAAATACAAAATCCAAGTGGTGATCAGTAGGGAGGACACTACGGCACCAGCCACCCCCAGGAAGAGCTATTGCCATTCCCATGCCAAGCAAGGCGGCAGAGCCAGGTCTTCAGATTCTTCTGGAAGGCCGGGAGCGCAGGGGCCCGCGTCACCTCTGGGGGCAGAATATTCCAAAGGGCGGGCACCACTGCTGAGAAGGCTCGCCTCCTGGACCCTGCCAGATGAAATTCCCTTGTCGACGGGGTCCGTAGCATGCCCTCTCTGCATGACCGGGTGGGACAGGTCAATGTTATGGGGAGAAGTCTCATCTTCCCATTCCCTAGGCTATTACAAGTAAATCAAATGAATAAATCAAAGAACCTGTAGAGCAGGGCTTTCCAAAGTTTTCCCGCAGTGACACACCAACCGCCGTTGGTGTGTCGCCGTGAGAAAACCCGGAAGTGCCGCCGTTGCAGCAGCGTGCAAAAACCCGGAAGCGCTGCTGCCGCTTTTGGTTTTTGCGCGCCGCCATGGCTGCAGCGCTTTCGGATTTTCGCATGCCGCCGTTGGTGTGTCGCCGCGGGAAAACCCGGAAGCGCTGATGGCGCGCCATCAGCGCTTCCGGGTTTTGATGCGACACATCTGGGCTCCGCAGGCGACACAGAGTTTGGAAAGCTCTGCTGTAGAGAAACCTTCAGCTGCTGCTGTTTCTTTCAGATCAGCTTTGATAAGAGGCACTCTGAAGTGAAGTTAGTGTAACAGGCATATCTGAGCATAAGAGTGAGCAGGGAGGTGTTGAAAGAGATATTTGGCCTTGACCACATGAGACAGAGTGGAGACAGACAACGGGACTGAGAATTCTGATAACGTCCAAGACAGTAGGAAAAATATTACAACTTTCAAAAAGTTCCACAACTGTTTTCAAGGAGTGCCACAAAGAAGTGTTTCAAAGACAAACTTCTATTTCTACAATGTATTACTGATTCTGCTAGATTCCATTAAGAACCAATTTGGAAAATCTAGAAACACCAGTATAGTTTCTCTTTAAAATCCAGTTTGGGAATAAGGTTTGCATTTACCTGGTCGCATCTCAATCTCTTTCCGGAAACCACACAGCAACGTACTTACCTTGGAGTTGGGCTGAGCCATTCCATACACAGGCATTTTGGGGACCCTCCGGAAGTTGGCCACATACATGTCTTTGACAGTGCTAAGAACATCCGGAGAAAAATGTTCATCCACAACCTGCAGCAGAGATAAAATTATGAAGCCTTTGTTCATTTTATGGATAAACTGATTATTTCTTATTTCTATCATGAAAAACAGTCTTCTTTCAACCAACCCAAATTCCAAAGAAAGGGCAGTAATAGCTGTGGTTACATGAACTGTTGTTTTGAGATACACAAGCTTATTTTGTTCTCTGCAGATAATCATGGAAGAGGTGAGCTATATGAGCATGTGCAAAGTTTGATGAAACCCTTAGAAGTAAAAAAATCTGCTTCCCTTATAAACGTCAGGAAGAATCTTAAGAACCTGACATTAGAAGATTACAAATTACTTTCAGGGCAACTGAGAGGAGAAAAACAGTCCTAGCACTGAATTAAGTTGAACTGCAGCAACAAGAATATTGTCACAGTAATACGTTAAATGAACCGTTGTGCACAATGGCTCTGACATTGTGTAAGGGACACTAACAGAGAAATGCAAAGATTAAGAGGATGCAAAACAGGACACTCACCAGCACCCGTACTCCCTTGGTTATCTGCTCCCCTGTGATTGTAAGTTCTGACAGATTCATATTTGCTTGAAGTCTGTACAGTTCAGGGTGTCTGCAGATCCATCTACTGAAATTGAGAGCAAAAGCCAAGGGATACTGCCAGCCCAGAAGAAAGAAGAAAAGGATAGTTTCAGGAACATGTGGTGACCCCAAGAACTGTAGTCATCATCACATCAGCTCATCAAAAGATTTGGTTTTCAGGCCATTGAGGTGCCTTCCATTTCCACTCATCCAACTTTGACAGTGAAAGCATGCTGAAGACCGATGTTTTAACAGGCTTCTAAACGTGCCTGACAAATTTCAGGGGAGAGGATATTCCACGGTGCAAGCACCAGTGCAAAGAAAGTCAACAGGTGAGTGGCCACAAGATGGCACTCTGAGGTTTTCAGCACACAGAGCAGGGAGGCGCTCAACCAGGCTTATCCAAGCAAAGTTCCATCCGGTAGCCTATTCACAAGTTGCTTCAGGTCTTAGAGATGCAAACTAAGGTGTTATTTATTAAAGTATTTATAGCCCACTCAGCCCAAGAATCTCAGGATGGTGACATTCATTAAATGGATGATAAAAATAAAATGAAATGTTAAAATCTTAAAAAGAGTAAAACTGTAATGACCTCAATTTAATAGTGGAGGCGCACAGATTTTCAGGAGCAATAATTAATCACAGGCAGGCAGTAGCTATTAAGTTCCAAATGTATAGTAAAAAGCCAAATATTCACCTGGCTCCAGAAAGAAAACAATGTTGGCACCAGTCTAGCTGACCACCATAGCAGAAAAGGCACTTTGTGATACCTCTACCAAGAAGCCTTGCTGCTACTCACACCTTAATGTTCAGCTATATACATATCAGGAAATGTGCTCCTTGAAGTACTAGTCTTAAAACATTTAGGATCTTAAATATCATGAACCTTGAAGTCTAACTGGCAGTGAGTGTATAGGTAGCCAATTGCAGTTCCTTTAACACAGTCTCTAAAAAAGTTACATCGCCCCAGTTTCTGGGTCAACTTCATGAGAAGCCTCAAGTAAAATGCTCAGCAATAGTCTAATTATGTGGGTACTAGAACATGTACTACTATGGCCAGACCATTCCTGTCCATGATAATCAGCCACTCACAGCTGGCAAAACACGCATATGGCTATGGGAACATTTGGACCTCAAGCAACAGGTGATTCAGAAGAATACTAAACCTACATGTCTACTCCTTCTGATGGAGCGCAACTCCATCTAGAATTGGAGACTTTACCAAACTTGGAACTGTAGGCTCCCAATCCACAGTACCTCTGTCTTATCAAGATTCAATCATAGCTTATTATTCTTTAGCCAGCCCATTACAGAATCCAGACATCAGTCCAACAGCTTCACTGTCTCTTCTGACTTTAATGACCAAGAGAACGAGAGATGGGTATTATCTGCATATTGATGGCACTCAAACTTTTTGGATGACTTAGTAGGCAAACACAGTGCCAAAGTTATGTGCAGATTTGACATTGGTGCTCAAGTTTTCTTTCATTAGGCCTCAAAATACTTAACATTATGCATGTTTTAATTTTAATACAACTGAACAATATTTGAGTGATGATGTTGGCAACATGAGGCAACTTTTTTCAGCAATTTGATCTGACAGATCAAGATCCAAGAGATTACCATCAAGAAGCAATTTTGAAAGTGTCTTGCCATTAGACATTTCTCTATCAAGGAAGGTGAGGAGTTCCATGTTCACATCTATTCACTGGTAGAGCATGCAGCTTCTGTCCCGTATTTGTACAAAATTCTTCAGGACGGAGCTCAGTTATCTGAAACCATGCTTCTAAAGGCCTGCCCCCACATACTTACAGTAAGTTGTTAATGGACCTGAAGTTTGATGACTGAAGTACATGGATTTTTCACCTGTACTGCCTAGACTGTGGAACTGTCTTCCCATAGGAGGGCTCACTTGTATATTTTATTCCCCCCCCCAATAAGTAGCTATAACAGAGATAGACATGATGTGATTCTCTAATGTTGTCAAAATGAACTTCCATTATCCCTCACGTATTTGTACAAAATTCTTCAGGACGGAGCTCAGTTATCTATTCACATCTATTCACTGGTAGTGACAGAACTACCTTACTGCCTTGGGTTAATGGGAGCTGGAGTTTAGTAATACTGTATCTGAACGTCTGAGCCATACCTTGCCTAACTATGAGGAAAAAGATAGGTCTTTGAGACAGTACTTGGCCAAACATGATTGTTGTAAGTCACCTGGCTGTGGAAGGGATTGGGACGCGGTGGCTCAGCAGGTTAAACCGCTGAGCTGTAAGACTGCCGATCGGAAGGTCGGCAGTTCGAACCCCCCGCACAACGAGGGGAGCTCTCGTTGCTCGTCCCAGCTCCTGTCAACCCAACAGTTCGAAAGCTTTGCGAGTAGATAAATGGGTACCACCTTAAGTGGGAGAATTTGCTGGCGTCCTGTCGGGGGTCGCCCACCAAACGGAAGATCTTGGAATGCGGTGGTACGACGGATCCCGGAAGAACAGCTCCATCTACAGGACGTCGGCAGCTGGCCCTGACGCAAGGCACTGTGGAACTTGTAGTCATGGATGAGTAGGTTCCCTTACCCCTTCCCTTAACGCGCGGTTAATTGAAATGTATAACAGGAAAAATGTATAACATGAATTGTATATGTATGTAAGCCGCCTAGAGTCCTCCGTTAGGGAGGGGATAGGCGGGGTATAAATATCAATATAAATAAATAAATAAAAATAAAATAAAATAAAATTCACACTGCAAGATGATGATTCATGGAGGAATGCTTACCTGTTCATGAAGGTAATAATTGAAAGCAATCAGGAAGAAATAGCGTTCAAGTCTCTGTAATGTCTTCTGAAGGAAATACTCTTTGGTGCTGTTCTTCTACAACACAAATAGATATAACAGTCCAGGCAATTGCATATGTGTTATGGAATGCTAAACTGAAAATGTAGAGTTTTCAGCACCTAACTTATCACAATGAATCAAATACATTTATACATATATTGAGGGAGAAAAAGAGGTGCAGATAATTTAAATTTGCTTTTCAATGTAAATTACTACTATGCTACAAATAACCCACAGCAAGGCACACTAGATATCTTTGAAAAAAAACAATTTAGCATTATTAATGCTGCCTCTCAAATCATGGTGATGTTACAAGTACAGGACAATGTATCCCTACCTTGTGGTTATTAGAAGCTTCCATTTTTATTAAGAAAGAACAGAGTGTATTAAGATGCTAACTTTTATACCCACCTTTATGACTTCTCTTTTGATGTTATGGCAATTACTAAATCGCAGGATTTTTCACCAGCCTCTTAGCACCTCTACAAATGTTCTTTGATCTATACTTTTCAGCAAAAGTATCTTCAGGGCTGTAGCACTGCCTATCTCTGACCTTGGAAGTCCCAAGACTGTTCCCTCTACTTCTATAATCTATGACACAAGTTCTTTATAGTTTTTTTTTTAACTGGGCTTCCCAACATGGAGTCTCCAACCCACTTTTAAAGTATTAATTTAAAAAAAATGATAAGCAAGCAAAATAACAACTTAAGCTTTTATTTCTAGGAATCTCACTGAGCCCCAAAGGTCTTAGAAAATAAAAAGGACCAAGAGGCATACAAAATATTCTAGCCGAGGGGGGTGCCAGCGGGGATGGCATGCTAGCAAACTGGTACTCTGTATGTGGTTATGTCACTGCGACAGGCATCTTGTGAATGGGCAAATCTCTCAACAGCCATTTTGTGAGGATTCTACAAAGGTTGGGGACTTAAGACCATGATTTTCTAACAAAGGCGTCTGCCCAAAGACCTCTGTTCTTCAGGCAACTCAACTTTTAAAGCACCACTCTCCCTCCAAAAAATGTAAGAACACATTCATGGTTCCCATTACCTACCACTTGCCCTTGTGTCAACTCCTGTGACATAGGCTAAGCTCAGAGATAATGACTTGTTAATACCACACCATGAATTTCAAAAATGAGTGGCAATTTAGATAAAATATTCCTGATCTGCCTCCAGGTTTTAACTAGGCTGGCTCTCTGGATGGAAAAAATAGAGCTTGAACAATTGCAAAGAGGCTTCATTTGGTTTTGGAAGAGAGAGAATTTGGCAAGGATCCGTTGGAATCTTAGATTACATAATTGCCTTTCATTAATATTGTTATCCTCTAAGAGAAATCCGGCCTGAAGTCATTTATCAAAAAGATTTAAGAAATATGCTTAGAACTGAATATTTTTCTGCACAGACTATTTCCATCCACACATTAAAAGAAATGATAATAATGGCACAAATCCAACCAAATTTAAGCCTATTCAAACCTCATTGCTCTCAAACGCAGAGATTATGCAACAGAGTTTAAAAATAATAATTGTAACATTTTATGGTTGCCCTTGAAAGGATATTTACTGAGATCTTATCATACATTTAGATGTGCATAAATTATGTATTTTGTAAAGCCTTTTCTTATTTATTAAAGAAAGACTGGATTGTGCATACATCAAATTTCCACACCCTTTGCAACCTACCACATAATGATAGCATAACAATAAATTGTGGTGATGTGCTGGGTATTGGATATTTTGCTCCAATTTTCGCAGCCCTAGAAAGTAACAACAGAAACAAGAGGTCTGTCAACCTCGTGGTGTTGCGTTGGCTTAGAGACCTGCCATGAGTTACAGATATATTAAGTCTTGCCTGCTTTTCACAAGGATGTACTTGACTGAAGAATATTTTTCAAGAAAAAAATTTCCATTGTTTCAGAAGAGCCGTTGCTGTGCTTGAATTTCATATAAACATGCTGTGTTTATACATAAAGTGACTTCCAAAGGCTGACTTTTTAGAGCCGGTGAAGACATACCCTACATGCTGTGAGGGCAACTTGAAGGTCACTTCAAAAGAAAAGCTAAATTGTTCTCACAAAACCACTGCTCCAGAACAGCAAGAGGAGGAGGAGATCCCAGCAGGTGAATTTCAACTACAAAGACTCTCACACCACAGTAGATAGAGATAGTAGCTTTACACCTACTCTCCAAAGAGATGGCCAAGTCCAGAATAACTCACAGATCTGGGGAAAATATTCTTTAGCATATTTCTGTAGTACTGTCTGCCAGGAGTTTGGATGCAGTGTACAGTACACATGTCTTTTCTTTCCTCATTGAAACCAGGCAAGCTTGTAAGGGAGTTTATTCAAAAAGAGAGTGACTGCCCTAAAGTCCCAATAGAAATTGGAATCTAAGCCTCCCCAGGGCTGGCATTATCATTAGGCAGAAAAGAGCAGCAACTACTGGCCAATGATGCTGGCAGTCCTCCAGCCCCAATTTTTTCTGCTGAAGTCCTTGGTTATTTCCTTCTGCTAGAGGAGAGAATAGAGTATGTAATGCAGCCCAACCTTTGACTCATAAGCTTATTCTTAACTGCTATGAAGAATGCCTTCCAATCACATGTATACGTAAATGACTGGTCAAGCTTCTGTATGTGAAATAACGGGGTGGTATTTGGTCTTCCACTGCTGCAATAGGCCTTGAGTCAACCTTGACATACAACCACTTAATCAGATACTGTAGTTTGCAACAGGTGAACAGTTTTGAGCCTCCTCTGTTTATCTTAAGCAGAAGCAAGACTAAGAATGTAAAAATGGTCTTCCTGGATTAGAATAAACCTTTTCACCTATCATGGTTAAATCCCACTCAGCCATGTGATCATGGCATACCTCCATCTCTCAGCCAAGGTTACTTCATGGGTTAATTGGGAACCTAACACCAAATATCCTGTACTGCAGGAGTTAGTCTTCCTTTCAACTTCTTGGTGCTCCAGTATAATAATATAAGTTTTAAAATGGCTGAACTATTGCAAGATTAGAGATCACACTCATGAGATACTAGACCTCTTACAAAAGAATGCCAAAATCTTCAAAAGGACTTCCCCCAAAACAATCTTGTACAATAACAAAGTCTCACAGAACTTGGCAATCTCATGATATTTCAGCCATTTTAAAATATTTTTTTAAATAAAGTATTTAATGTGGGGGTTCTATGGATGTCATAGAGGGGTGTCACAGGAACTTGGAGCCTTGAGGAACTGAGTTACTGGCCTCTGTGATACGATTAAATTAGGGTGAAACACCAACAGGGGAGACAGCAAGACAAAGACCTAACTAAGCCATATGGGCTACCTGATACAGAAAGGTTTCATGTGGGCTTGGGGGTCACTCTGCAACTTCCCTCCTATGGCCAGAACTAGATGGTGCACAGAGGCCATGACCTAACACCATTTCAAGCATGAAAGCATGAAAGTCCCCTCCGGAATGGGGGGAGATGGGCGGTGATATAAGTTAGATATATAAATAAATAAATGATGCCTTGGAAGAATAATAAATCACAATAGTGATAAAACAATTAAGAGCACGGATTTTGTATCTTCAACTCCAAGAGTTCACTTGGAAATGCAAAATATCTTTCTGATATTCTGGATAAACATTTATCCAGTGGAAATCTTTCTGGCTTTTAGTACAAACAGTCCTTTGTTTATAGTCATCTTTTACACCTCAAGAATGTTATAGTCTATCCTGTTTATATATCTTTAGGCATGGGGAGGGGGTGCTTTTAAAAGAAGAATTAAAGCCACATATCCCTGTTTTTATCTTTCTTTTTTCAATTCTCCAAAGTATTTGTCACCATTAGATGATGCTACAGGTTGTAACAGAAGACCACTTCTCTCACTAAAAGGTAAAATAATTGGCACACTGAAATAGTCATGATACACAGTAAAAGCAACAACTTATTTGGGGTGACCAAATGCAAGTCATTGAGTCACAAAACTATATATTTCTACACGTTTGCTAAGAAAAGCAAAGTTCATGAAAGGCTTCACAGAACACAGCCAACCAATAAATAAAATGGCAAGCGTCTAAATTGAAATAACTAGCAAACTTATCATTTTTCTTAGCAGGAACTCAGAACTGAGGCTTAGCATTACATGAACGAACAATCTATGTACTCTGTGACACAACTGTAAGTTTCCAGGTACTCGCAAAAGCTGCACTGTTAAATGTAACAAGGGTACAAAACAACCTTTCCTGACCTGAGGTTATCTATCCTTCAACTCCCTTGATTCCAGGTCTGATCTATAATGGCTGAGAATTAGCAGAAGTGAACTCCAGGACATCTGGATGGCATCAAGCTGAAGACATTGCACGTGGGTGGGGCTTTCTTAACCTTAAAACAGCACTGCTCAGTATCATCTTTGGCACCAGTTCTCCAGAATCTGAAACACATTTTCCCCATCATCTATTACATGAGACTGTTAACTGGAGATGCCAGGGATTAAATCTTCAGAAGAGTTGCAGCTATGATCCCTCTGAATGTACCTGGTTCAAATCTGTAATGAATTCATTACCAGATGTAATTCAAGTTCAACCTCCACTTTGCCTGTAAGAGTGTAAACCTATTGACTTTTCTTACAAGACAGACGCTTGAAATGTACATAAATGCCAAGAATCATATCTAAATTTTCACACGATTATTGGGCAACCAAATGATCGTAGCTTTCTGGAAATCTGAAAAAATGGGCCTATGCAGCCCAGATGGGCTACCAATTCCTTTTCCTGTAGTGCTCCCCCATCCCTCAACCACCTCCAACCGTAGTTGCCAGAAACTGGTGCCTACCATTTTGAGGTGGGAAGTGTGTGCACACATGCACGCGCACACACACACACACACACACACACACACACAAAGGCATTAAACCCTAAAAGAGATTCCGTATAATGTATACAAAATCCAAAATCTTCAAACAGATTTTTAAACTTTGGATCCTCCATTCTGCATTATGATCCCACAGTTGCCTTGGGTACCCACAAATGCTTAGCCATCAAAAGGTTGCCGGCCCCAACATACAGTATATTAAGAAGGGCTCCTGATAGAATGAGCTGTTGCAAGATCTGTAATTCAAGTAACCTTCTACCATTCATGACACTCTTCTAATAAAACCTAAGAATTCTAATTCCATTCTAGTTAGATATCCCCATTTTCTGAAGACGACAGCAATTCCCAGTCATAACAGTGTGGGCCAACAATCATCAGAAATGCAAGTACATAAAGCACCATGGGGAAGTTACTAGTGCCATGGATCTTGTCACCATTTAAAAAGAACTACTAGTACCTGGTTTTGATAATCTTCTCCAATCCCCTCCAATTTCCTCTTGTATTCATAGATGGCTTCCTTCATATCATGCATTTCTGAACACAAGGCAATGGCAGCATCCACCTTTGAAGGCCAAAGAGAAAATGTCAAAATATATTGAGAGAGAGGATTTCATTCCCTTCAATTTTATGTCTATTTTATCTGCCTCCTCTGTTCCTATGATCACCTGGAAGCTTTTTTTTTTAATTGAAATGAGACATGGACAACCACGTGGTCCTTCGACCTCTGTGCATCTCCAGAACTTGTACCAGTGATTTATGATGGTGAAACCCCAAGAAATGCAGGATAATTTTTCATAATTTTTGGTAAGAAAAAACTGCCAATTCCTTCCCCCTCTCAAAAATATATCCCTCCTTTCTCCCCATACCCCAAATGCTGACATAAATACACAGCTGAAATGAGAAGTGTTTATTTGAAAAACCTTCAGCATAAAAAGCTTTAACTTATTGAAAAATGGAAAAAAGGACTGTAAGGTAGAGGAAAAGCACCAGAAGAAGGAACAAACTACTTTGACTAAGTGAACCTATTTGCTTGTTCATTTTTCACTAAATCTATTGAAGCGTTCTTTAACTCAAAAAGAAAAGCATTTTTAATGTCTTGCAGGGCCAAATTAACTATTACGCTATACATGCTAAAGAACTCTTCCAGCCAATATGTGATCTCTATCACAGTTTACTTTTCACTTATAGTAACTATCTATCCCCATGTCTTCAATCCTCAACAGCTTCCTCAATAAAACATATCACTATTTTGTACAGCTTTCCCCAACCTCATGGCCTCTCTCAGCCATGCGTACTGGGAATTCTGGGAACTGTGGTCCCAAGACCTCTGGAGAGGCATCCAGGTTAAGGCAGGTTGACTTATTGATTCTCTAGTCATAATGGAGAGAACTCCACATTTCTTTCTGGACAATCAGGCATTCCTGTTTTCATCATTAATAGCTACATTAATAATACAATCTAACACAGAGAGTTGCAATCACTCTCTCTCACACACACACACACATGCACATACACACAGAGCCTACAAAACACATCATTTAAAGAGGGCACCGTGAAGTTTGCCTGTATGATTCTTGTGTTCTTCCACTCAATTTGTAGAGTTACTATATTCCTGATCTTTATCAGATGCTGTCACCAATCGGGACCAGTAACTCTGACAGTCTTCACTAGCTACAATGCGAATAAGGAGCAATGAAGCAGAAAAAGGCCACTGAAGCCAAAGGAACAATATACAATCAGTTCCACTTACCTCCTCCACTATCTGTTGGCCATTGGGTACCATGCCGATGAAGTTCTGAATAATCCGAAATTGTTCCCTGGGTGAATATTTGGTAGACTGTGGAAGGCTGTGATTAGATAATGTTAAAAATATTCCTTAATGCAAAATATCCACAGAATCTCACAAAAGTTTTATCAAACTTTCTAATCTTCCTTTTATTAAAATTATGTGATGCACTTCATGCTGCACTTATCCACACTACTGAATTTTTTAAAAAATACAAGTTCCTACTTGAAGCAAAGAACTACAGTAGTACATGCTTGGTCTCTTGGTACTATTACACCTACTTTAAATAAAATAAAATAAAATTTAAAAAGAAGCTGTAGCATTCAGCTTGACCAAACATGAAATCCTGATACTCATATTGAAATTATATTTTTGTTCTATATTTTGTTCTCTTAATGTTACATACAAAACACTGCTGAAGTCAATAAAGTTTCCCAAGCCATCTATTTCATATCCCTACAGATATTCAGAAAACCTGCATTTTGGATTATACCTAAAATAATAAATTGACAATCCTTTTTTTTTTTTTCAATCAATGCTTCACTGGGATAATATCCTAATCATACAAGGGGAACAAGTTTCTAACTCCCCTTAAGGTAAAGGTAAAGGTTCCCCCCGCACATTTGTGCAGTCGTGTCCGACTGTAGGGGCCGGTGCTCATCTCCGTTTGTTAGCCGAAAAGCCAGCGTTGTCCAAAGACGCTTCCACGGTCATGTGGCCGGCATGACGCACGCGGAATGCTGTTACCTTCCCACCGAAGTAGTAACTATTTATGTACTTGCATTTGCATGCTTTCGAATTGCTAGGTTGGCAAGAGCTGGGGCTAGTGTGGGAGTTCACTCTGTCATGTGGGGCTAGGGATTCGAACCTCCGAACTTGCGACCTTCGATCGACAAGCCTGGTGTCTTACCCGCTGAGCCACCACGCCCCTTTCAAAAAAAACTCCCCTTAAAAAAAAACTCCCCTTAGTTTGTGATAAAACCAGTTCCTGTGATAGGAACAGAGCCATTCCTTCTTGATATAAGCAGACTTTCCAGTACCTATAAATAATCATGACTTCCCTCCCATTTCATTTTACCTCAGGAGGAGACGCTATACTTACTCTTGTTTTTGTAGGCCACCTTTACGGTGATAGAGGATTAGAGTTCCTAAGACCATGGCTAAATTGGTCCTCCCAACACCGGTTTGGCAGCTAAAAACCAGAGCAGGAGGTGGCTTGCTGGGATCTTGGAGAAGGAGCAGGTTTGGACTTTCCTGTAAGACAGAATTGCACACACTTGTTGGACTGCCATTTCCTCAAAAGACTGGCCACCAAACAGCCGTGTGAGAGGAAAAATAACTTTCAGCCTAAAGTTCAGGCACATTGTCTGTTGTTGCTCCAGATCAAGAGAAGGAAACACCCTTGGGTGGCCAGAAAGCAGGCAATGGCTGTTCTAGTCAACTCCTCTTCATCATGCCCAAGCGGGGGAACGAAGTTGATGGCCTCTCAGCCTCTTCTAACTCTGTTTCTACCTATTCAGTCTCAAAAGGTGAGGTGAGACTAGCCCCAACTCTATTGGCCTTCCAGAGATCTCTCAAGACATGGTCTTTCCAGCACGCCTGGGGATCTCCTGGAAACAGGGAGCCCACAAGATGGCTTCATTATGTATGAGTTTTTAAACACTCTCCCCTGGTGGTCTTATATGCATGTTTCTTGCTTTCTATGGTTATTTTAAGATGCATCTTTATTGTTTCATTTTTATTGTACCCTGACCAGAGTGACATTCATGAGATGGGCGGCTATATAAATGAGAGAGAGAGAGACAGACTGACTGACAGACAGACTGACTGAAATTCAGTATGTCCTAAGTCTCTACTTACATTTCTTAATACACAGAATAACAGTACTAGCAAGTGGACAAAAAATATGTTGTTTTTATCTTCTCCTCTTTTTTTGTGTGCCTTTGAGTCAGTGTTGACTCCTGGCGACTGCCTGGACAGGTCCCTGTAATTTTCTTGGCAAGATTTCAGAAGTGGTTTGCCATTGCCTCCTTCCCAGGGTTGAGAGAGAGTGACTGGCCCAAGGTCACTCAGCTGGCTTTGTGCCTAAGGCAGGACTAGAACTCATGGTCTCCTTGTTTCTAGCCTGGTGCCTTAACCACTACACCAAACTGGCTCTCTTTTTATCTTATGTGATTAAAAAAAATCCTTATGTGATTTTTAAAAGTCAGTCTTTTAAAAAAAAATGAATGAAACATTCTCCCAAGAAAATATGCACAGCATTGCAACTGAATGGCTTATTGTTCCCCAAATGAGGAAAGCCCCTCTCCTTCTCTTAATTAAATTAGCTTAACATATTAAACATGGCATAGAATCTATCCTGTAATTACTCTAACCCTGAATTGTTTCCACAACACTTTTACATATTTTTAGTATCTACCAAAACTGGCTCTACCCTTAGCAAAACAATTAAACTTCCAAAGTAAACACAGGCACTGTAGCTAGCAATTTGATGCCCATTAATTAAATTCAGTATTATAAACTTGATCCAGCAAAAAACTAAGCATTTATTTTAATTGTTTTCTAAATAAATCAACAGGCCTTTAAAAGTTTAATTTCTTGCTGGCTTGTGAAGTAATGCTTTTTACAGTATGGGGGGATATTGAGCTTTTATATTTTGCACAACAAAATCATACAGGCAGTCATGATCCTAAAGCAAATACAGGCATCTAGCAAATGCATGTGTTCAAACACCAGCTAGGGAGATCCAGAAACAGACACCGCTCTCTGCTGAACACTCAGCAGAGGCAAATACGGAGGAGGAAAAGCAAATGTTTGTAGTATCTCCACCCAACAGGAAGGACTTCCAGCTTCTGCTAACAAGCATCTTGCATGTGCTTCCTTTTCCAAGTGAGGTTATTAAATAAAAGACAGCTTGTAGAGGAACATCTGGCAGCAGCCCTTACCCTGAGGAAACTGATGAAAGCATCAAATTGGGTTTCTAAAGGAGCTCCATCCACAGGCAAAGGGAGCCGATGGTACCTACCAAGAAAAAGGAATTATTTCCAGATTTTGAAAACTCCCTCGGTCAAAATACAGGCAAGCTTTGCACAGTGTTCTTGGACAGAGACACTTAGAAAACCTTTAATTCAACATATTGGCATGATGAAGAGAATGAATACTGTCGTTTCCCCATTGCTTTCTCATATGACTGTTTCAGTTATAAATTTCTGAACAGAAGCCGGTGCTGCTTCTTAACAATGACAAATTTTACCCATCACAAAAAGCCATGCTTTATTTAACCATGCCCTGCTGAATAAGGTAAAACTGGCTGAGTTTACAAACTCCACTAAGTCAAAACTGAACAAATTACACTACACCAGTGAAATGTGCTAATCCGGTCACTTTATTATGCAGAGATAGATAACCTGATATCTGTGGGCAGAAATCTGTAACCTGGACATCTGGAAAGCTCCCCGTCTCTCCAATTTTAATTTTGATGCTCTCAATTAGAAATAACAATTGAGTGGGAAGCACGGAACCAGCCTCCAGCACCTGAAACCATAAACATTCTTAAAAATGGGGGGCAGTTGCAGTTCACCCCCACAAAAAAGAGCATGGAAGCTAGGCTGGTACTAAATGCCCTGGAGACCAAAAGGATTAGTGTCGAGTACCTGTAAGAGTTTGCCCTTGAGGAAATATTTTCTATGCATGTGACAGGCCACACCCACTGTGGCAGCCATTTTGAGGCTATGCATCCCAATCACGAGTAAGAGCACCCATGGCTTTCTCTGTAAATTTTAATAACCCTACCAGCTCAAAGACATGCCCTACATTCTTGTAATAATGTTTTGACAGGCTACTACTTAGGTAAAACAAAGAAGGGTGAAAAGAAATAACGTCCAAGTTAATACAATTAATTTATCAGTAAGGAGAATATTCTTTTCCACCGAAATTCACCTGTAAGATGGCAGCAGGAAGACAGGTCTCTTGTACACTTCCTCCGTCACATGGATGTCTTCTTCACAGAGGATCTTGACCGCATGCGGTTCATCTTTGAAATGTTCAATATCATTGTAGACGTAATATATATTCTCACTCAGCTGGGCAAAGTCATGTATCTTCAACAGATAAATCCAAGAAACCAACCTGAGAAGAGTCTTGCTTTATAAAACATTATCCACAACATGCTTATGTGCAATTTTCTTTCCTAGACTTGCTCACTGGCTTTCTAATGGCTCACCGTAGAGATACAAAAGAAACAGCTCTGCTCCTACTCATCTCAAGTTGTCCATGCAGACATCATAGGACCAATATTAAGACTGGATCATAAGACTACTAAGATACCAAGATAATGCCAGATAAGCTTCTATTACATTGTGCAGATATCTAAAATGACATCTCAACTCAATGGCACAGCAATATTAAAGGACATCATGCAGTCCATAGCCATCCCCAATCCCAAATTTAAATCCCTGAGACATATTTTTACTATATAGCAATGTGATTGAAGCTGTACTTTTTTTTTAAATAAACAAGAATGTATAAGCAATGGTGTCCGAAAAAAATAATCCAGAATATTCACAATAAAAGACACGTGTTATGCCCAAAAGGACTGGAAGTTACAGAATAAGTGACATTAATAAAACTGTGAAAATATATCTCAAGCAAATCTCAAATGCAGTGCACCTTCATGTAGCCCTCAAAAATCACCTCTTTCCGAATAGAGAGTTCCAAGTTTTCTACTTTGACTCCTCTCTGCAGGCTGTGAAGATTCTCATGCAACTTTTCCTTCCCTCTTGGAGTGTAGGGGATAAAATCATTGTCCATACGCAGAAAAAGTACAGGTTCTTCACGAACGCAAAACACAATACATTCCTGCTATGACAAAGAGAACTATGTTGGCTAACTTCTCAACGGATAGTTGATAAACACCAATTTGCATGCAAAACCTTCTCTGCCTACAGTAATTATCTAAACGTTTGGACTACCCTTGGATGATCTGCACATTGTCCTTCAGGGCACTCCTCAAGGGAACACCTCTAGATTGTGCAAGAGAACAAAAAAGCACTCCAAGAAACACGATTTCTATTGTTGCTAGGAAAAAGTCAAAGATACGTCAGAATACCTACGGAGAGAAAAATGGAGTTTCACTGTTTTCTCCCATCTAATGATATGTGCATAAAAGCAAGTGTACATATATACAATGCAGGTGCATTTGAACCTTGTTGGTTGAAAGGATACATGGGGGTTCCAAGGGTGGTATAGCCTATCTTTGCCCTGACACAAATAGGAATGCTGAACTTTCAGCCACTGTTAAGAGAATACTGCATGCTCAACCAGTACTGCATGCTCAACCAGCACCTGGTGTCTAAACCCTAACGTAGAAAAAGAGTAAGGCTGCTACTACTCAGGACAGAAATGAGATGGTACGGATGAATGGTCTCATTCAACAGGAAAGTAGCACTGTGCTGACCTTAAGCGTTTGCAGATATACCCTCCCCCATAAAAGAAGCTATGCTGATCAGCCCACCTCACATGGAGAAGTTCTACACAGGGCATGCTGTCACTGCAGCCACGCGATGTGGACAGTGAGTGCCACAGGCCTAGCTTCTATAGTCCTTGCAGCTTACTCTCATCTTAGTGAACATCTGAAAGATTATGTCTACAGTTGGCTCAGTCTCCTCCAAATAGCCTAGAAACTAACAGAGTAACCGCAGAACTTGACTTTAGCTGGGAGGCACTTTCTCTCAACCTAGATTTCTCTGCTCTGAACTTTGTGGAAAAAGAGTCAGATGAAAACAAACGATAAGCAGCTGAGCCATGTCTCAGGCTAGCCAAGAAACCAAATTTTCAGAGCTTCCCAAACTTTTCACGTTGGCGACACACCAACGGTGGCACACAAAAACCCGGAAACACCACTGCCGTGGGGCTTTCAGATTTTCGTGCGCCACAGTAGCGGCGCTTGCGGGTTTTCCCATGGCGGCGGCGCTTCCGGGTTTTCGTGCGCTGCCGCTGCAGCGGCAGCGTCCTAGTGTATCATGCGAAAACCTGGAAGTGCTGATGGCCCACCACCGCACATGGCGGAGCGCCATCAGCGCTTCCGGGTTTTCTCACGACACACCTGGGCCCCGCAGGCAACACAGTACTGTGTCGCAACACACAGTTTGGAAAGCTATGCGATAAGCAGATAAGCCATGTCTCAGGCTAGCTAAGGAACCAAATTTCTTTGTTGCAAGTAGTCAACCCACGGTGTATTTATTCATCTACCAGGCAACTACCCAGCATAGCGCCCAGCTACTTAAGGGACTACCTGTCTCCCATAGTATCTGCCCAGACAATTCAATCTGGCAAGGTTGGCAGAGTCTGGATTCCTTTGATTTAATAATGCAATCTATCGGGACCCCAGAAACACACATTCTCTATAGGAGTGCCTGCTCTCAGCAATAAGGTTCCCCCTGAGATCCTGATGGCCCCCACCCTGCTGATGTTTCAAAGGGCCTTGAAGATCTGGCTCTTCGTCTAGGCCAGTGTTTCTCAACCTTGGCCGCTTTAAGCTGTGTGGACTTCAACTCCCAGAATTCCCCAGCCAGCTCCCGCCAGAGAGGCTGGCTGGGGAATCCTGGGAGTTGAAGTCCACACAGCTTAAAGCGGCCAAGGTTGAGAAACACTGGTCTAGGCCTTTGGTGAGGGTAAGCGAAGCCCCCCTTTGGACTACATGGGTTTATTTCTTTTTGTTCCTGTATGTTTTTTGTTACCCTTCCCATATTCACTCATCATTATTGACTACTGTTGTATTTTTTTCTTGTTTTTAACATTTTAATCTGCAACCACCCAGAGTCATTAAGAGTCAGGCAACACATGAATTTAATTAACAACAACAACAACAACAACAACAACAACAACCAGATTCATATTCTGGCTTACTTATAGGAAACTGTATCTCAGTTTTGCTTTCTTTCAGGTACAGACCTTATGACCATCGTTCTGGAGTTTCTGCAGGACTTGCTTGAATCCACCAAAGCTGGGCTGACCCATCCCAAACACTGCATATCCCCCTTTGGCCTGTCGAAAGTTTGGAGCCCCACAAGTGCTGGAAGTATTCAGGACATCTAATTTGCTGTATACATCACGGACCATAAAATATTTCCCCTACATACAACAACAACAACAAAAAGGAGAGGAGACGTGTGAATGTGCAAAAGAAGGCAGTGTAAGCAATCAGTCAATTAATGTCTTCACAAAAATAATATGGTCGATAATCTGCAGATGACCAGGCAAATTTATTTATTTATTTATATTTATTTATATTTCTAACTTATATCACCGCCCATCTCCCCCCATTCCGGAGGGGAGGTCCCCCCATTCCGGGGGGGACTCTGGGCGGTTGGAATTCATGGAAGGCGGTTGGAATTCATGGAAGACACTCCTATTAAGGCCATTATCCATTAAAGCTCAATAGTATTCAGCAATATTATACAACTAAGCACCACTCGTTGGACAGGGAACGAGAATAGGAAGGCTACATATTTCTTTGGAGGCCTCTGTTGGTCATTATGAGAAACAGGAGGCTGATCTTTTGACCCAGAAAGGCTCTTTTTTATGTTTTTACATCATCACATCCTACTGCATATCCATGCATAGTCCACAACATTCACCTGTACAAGATAGTGTTCTGGAGTAGATTCTGTAATCCGCCCCACAGTATAGCTGGCTTTCAGTAAGTCGTCATGTATTTGAAACTCTTCTTTGCAATTGTAGCTGTAAGAAACACACGACAGAAATTGAATAGTTGGATTTTCTGCAATTAAAATATATCCTGTGATTACACGCTCTACAAGCATCATAAGATTCCATCCCTAATTTCCTATTCCACAGAAGGCTGATACATCTTACCCAGATGGTAAGCCCTGTAACGAAACAAACAACAAGCTCACAGCCGTGAGTCAAATTAGTTTGTGTCACTGTACTATTTTACACTGAATATGTGTACGCACTATTTTGTAGTCCATACAAAATTGCAACCCAATTTAAGGTAATAACATAAATTGCATCTCTTAAGTTGCAATGCAGCAACAGAAGCAAGTGGCCCATCAAGGCTGTCAGTATTAATGGGCGAAGGAGGGAATTATACCTGTGTTTTATGTACCTAAATCAAAGATTGGCAATACAAAGACTCACAGGGATCTTTTTGTGGTGTCCACCAAGCTCTTGTCCCATCTATTTATTTGATACTAATTAAATGGTAAGTTGTTACCCTGCAAAGGTAAACCCTAGATTCTTGTATCATCCTTATTCTATCTTTTAATATTAGCAATTAACAATACAGTGACACATATATAGAAGCAAAATACATACAACCTTATTTGATTAGATTATCTACAAACTTGGAACTGGGCAGCAGAGAATCATTATTACATTACAATACATTATTGTTGTGAACCGCCCAGAGTCCCCAGGTATGGAGGAGATGGGCGGTGATACAAATTAATTAATTAATTAATTAATTAATTAATTAATTAATGTAAGTTGTGTTGCGCATGATTAATAAGTTTAAGCCATTTTTCCATTACTATACAGCAATTTTCCAGCATGTTTACCACCATATAGGTAAAGGTAAAGGTTCCCCCCGCACATTTGTGCAGTCGTGTCCGACTCTAGGGGCCGGTGCTCATCTCCGTTTGTTAGCTGAAGAGCCAGCGTTGTCCAAAGACGCTTCCATGGTCATGTGGCCGCATGACGCGCGCGGAACGCTGTTACCTACCCACCGAAGTGGTACCTATTCATCTACTTGCATTTGCATGCTTTCAAATTGCTAGGTTGGCAAGAGCTGGAGCGAGTGCGGAAGCTCACTCCGCACGTAGGGCTAGGGATTTGAACCTCCAAACTTGTGATCTTCCGATTGACAAGCCTGGCGTCTTACCTGCTGAACCACCATGCCCCTTACCACCATATGAAAATACACCATATTTTTTTTACCACCATATGAAAATACTCAAATCCCTTCCTGCTTTCCAGGATCCTGCTACTACCTGTCTGTCTGCAACCGATAAGAAAACTATCAATTCTTTACGTTTCAAAGTGTTAGTTGCATTGTCAAAACAACTTAGTAAGGCCAATATAGGATCTTATGTACTGGTCTGAATTGTGATTTATCCTATTTTTATATTTTAAAAAAATCAGTCCAAAAAGACTGAACAAGTTTACAAGACCACCACCTATGATAATAGGAAGCTATTTCTTTCTATTTTCCCCCTCAGCATCATCAGAACTCCAAGGGAACCCCAGGATTCCACACAGACCCTACAGGCAGTCTTAGGCATAACAGTGCGTGACCGAATTCTGAGGTTTGCTTGGATGTGTATCTACATACCCAGAGAAGAGACAGAGTTAGAGTTAAACTAAGAAAAGGCAGCAGAGGATACTCTAAGTAGCTAGTGCAGGTGGTACAGCACCACTTTCACCAGTTTGCCTTTTGGTAAAGTGATGTTTTGGGACTATTCACTCTCCCTAGAAGAGCCATTTGTCCTTATTATTCTCAACATTCCAATTGTGGCTATCGGCCCATAAAAGCTGCCTGCTCTTGATTTATATGCTTACACTTAGCCAACCAATTATGAGGCAGGTCAGCTTTAAGGGGCAATAACACACATAAAGCTATGAGCTGACTGGGAAAAACAAGAGAATGAGATGGCCATTAACCTCTAATGCTTAGCATTTAAGTTCAGCTGGAAACGCATGTCATTCCTCTCTTGATTTTAACCTGCATGTTCTATATATGCCAAGAAAAACCTGCTAATTTTATTTTATGCTGTGGCTAATTTTTCTTGGATTGGGGAATAAGAATAAGCAAGGAACTGCATTCAAACTCTTGTATGTAGGACAGGCTTTGGTGCCTGAATTATACCAACAAAGACCACTAACTATTGACACTCTGGAGCTTCAATATTTTTCTCTAACTCATTCCCACCTGAAATAACAAAAACAGGAGAGGGAGCAGAATTCCTAACCACAATCTATGGCAAATGGGCTGTAATTAATTTAGTAGGCCACAGAGATGGCTCATTTTAGAGAGGCCTTTCTTAACCTGGTGTTCTCCAGATGTGCTAAACTCCAGCTTCTGTCATCCCCAGGGAACATGGAAGTGCCAAGTTGAGGAGTGTTGCAGAGGGAACACACTGTCTCTTCTATCACACTCCCAATCCAAGATGCAAAAGGGAAAAAATGTTGGACATCTTTTCTTAGCCTAACCCTTTTTGTCAGAGCTTTCCAAATTTTTCATATTGGTGACACACTTTTTAGACATGCATCATTTCGCGACACTCTTACAGCAGGGCATCATTTCGCGACACACTCTTACAGCAAGGCACAAGTCAGGCACTAGGACCTGCGGGGAATCCTGGCAGGGCTTGGAGGCAGCAGCAGCCTCGACACACCCAGACACTGCAGCTGACACACTAATGTGTCCCGACACACAGTTTGGAAAGCTCTGCTTTATGTAGACAACATCACAGCCATTAGAAGTCAAAGGAGCTCCAGTGGGTTGGCACAAAGACTAAAAGATCTGCATAAATATAACTGATGGTTGAAACTCACGTAATGACAACAGGCGCCACCTTATTAGTAATAATAGACTTGGCTTTGTTATTGTGGAGGCCAATGGTCTGGAAGGAGTGAATGCTGAGGGAATGGTGATCCTCCATGGTTCCACTGCCGTGAATATTCTCAAATGTTGCTGTTGCTACTGTCTGCTGAGCTGTGCTGGCAGTTGTACCCATAATCCACAGGCAACTATATCAATAAAAATAATCAGAAGATGAATAAAGAGAAGGGGAAGGTTAAGATTTTAGTAGTCTGCAAAAAAAAGAGAGACAACACAAAAATAAATATATTCAGGAAAAGGCAATCAGGATTTGTTTGTTGCTTTATTTATTTATTTGCAGGACTTATATGGCCACCTATCTTATGTAATGACTCTAGGCGGCTCACAACAATCCATAAAAACAAAGTTAAAGTATCCTCCCCCCCCCCAGGCACCAGACCAATCATCCTCCCAGCTCAACCCCCAACCTAGCCCAGTGCTTGGGGGAAGAGCCAGGTCTTCCCAGCCCTCCGGAAGGCTAAAAGGGTAGGGATCCCTCGCATCTCAGGTGGGAGGCTGTTCCAAAGAGCTGGGGCGGCTGCCGAGAAGGCGTGTCTCCAAGGTCCCGTCTGGTGGCAACATTTAAGGGAGGGGACCTGGAGCACGCCCACCCTATCTTAACTTAGGAGGATGGGCAGATACCCTCAGGGAGAGGCGGTCCCACAAGTAACCTGGCCCCGTGCCATGTAGGGCTTTAAAGGTGATGACCAGCACCTTGAATTGCACCCGGCAAGCACCTGGAAGCCAGTGCAGCTCATGCAGCAGTGGTGTTACTATTTGACATAGTTGTGTATCTTTTTTCAGAACTGAGACTTTCATACTGTGTTCCAGAAAAACCTGGGGATTCCTTGGGAATTCCTTGGACAGTTTTCACAGATTTCCCCTAGCATTATGTAACTATGCCAAAAAAAAAAATGGTGGGTGAAAAGCACAGCTAGTGTTCCACAGGAATAAGGAGCCTGCAGAATATTTTGGGCATAATCTAGGATATAAAGTCCTGGCATTCTGTGGCAGGATGACCAAGGAGTTCTTGGCAGATGAATCAGTGCTGAAAGCATTGCCTAAAACTGGAAAGATCACAAGCCACTGATCTATTGCTGTACCCACAGTCCATTCTGGCAACTTTGATGACTACCAAAGTAGTGTTTTGTTTAATAAAACAAGTAAAACACTGGTAAATAGTGTGGAGAGAAAGTATGTGAACCCTTTAGAACCATCCAGAATCCTGCAGTGCTGTGACTTGCAACAGTGATCAGAGCTTCATCTAAGTCTGATTAGATAAAGAGAAAGTAGTTAAACCAGTAGCACACAAAAGGGTGTATTGTGCCATGACTTTATTTTTTTTATTAGAATTTTACAATACATAGTTAAAAGTTAGAAATAGAAAAAGAAATAGAAATACAAAATAAGGAAAGGAAAGGAAAGGAAAGGAAAGGAAAGGAAAGGAAAGGAAAGGAAAGGAAAGGAAAGGAAAGGAAAGGAAAGGAAAGGAAAGGTGTAGTAAAGTAAAAGAAAAAGAAAAGTATGAAACATAGGTAACTTCCAATCTATCCCTAGTCATGAGAACAAGAAAATCTGTCCTAAGTGCTAGTTTTTCATGCAATAGATAAGAATAATTCTTTGTCTAATATACCCTATTATATTTATAGCCTAATCTTCAAATCCCCATGTAAGTTTCGCCCCTCCTGCATTTCGCAAATAGTCCACCAGTGATTTCCACTCTTTGAGATAACGACAACTTGAGCTTTCTTTTAATAAACAAGTGAGTTTATCATTTTCTGCCATGTCCATCAATTTTAACAACCATTCTTGTATCGTTGGTATAATCTGAGTTTTCCAAAATTGTGCATAAAGAAGTCTTACTGCAGTAACCATATATTGTATGATTCTAACTAGGTGTTTTTCTATTTGTAAATCCAATATCCCCAACAAAAATAATTCTGGTTTGACTTTATTGAAGACATGGAGTCAGCATGTTTTTTCTAGGTAGTGACTGCTAGGCCCAAACATTAAAAACATGGTTGAAATCTTCCAAGATGGCCAAGTATTCTAAGACTTTAACCATATGCTTATTTTGGTATAAGCATCTGCAGCATCCACATGAACTGCCAGTGGTCTCCAGGTCTTATCAACCTTCCAAAGAACCAAAGTTTATTAGGTAGCATAGTAGGCATGCTTTTTCATCCTACTCCATGAACATTTCTCAGATAGAGAGAAAGTAATTGCCTCCATATCTTATAACACACATACAACTTTAACAAAGAGCTCTGGAAAAGGCTAGAGATTTTCCCCCAAGTAGACCTTCTTCTACTACTGCTTCTGCAACTTATATTTCAGAGGCAGAATGTTTTCGCCTATAAACCCAAGTAGCATATATCTTCAATGCAACATGAATCCAAGAGTGTGCTTAGCATGCCCAAAACGTTTGGTTGTTTGGATGGTACATAAAAGAGATGACTTGCAGGTGCTCCAGATCATCACACACTACTTTTTTGTTCATGCTAATTTGTGCAATTTCTGAAATCAAGCTTTCTTGCCAGTTTTTCAGTGGCAGAACAATTTAACCAGAAGCCATCAGTAATTGCGATAGTAGCACAAAATAAAAATGAACCAAAGTACTCAGAAATGACTTGCTATATCATCACAGAAACAACAAACTGCAACTGTGTCTTATGGAAAGATCTGAGGACTCAAAAGATCTGATGAAGTAGACCACTGTCTGTAATGGCTTAAAACACTATCAGTGGTTGTGAATTTTTAAAACACCATAACCATGTGTAATGGCAACCTGCGGAAGACCTTTGTATTTCGAGGAGTTAGGTGGCATGCTTTGATTTTCTTCCCCCACACCTAGGAGATTAGAGTTTATTTTGAGTTATACTGATGTTTAATTGGCTTGTTTTTGTTGCTGTTTGGCATGAGAGGGGGAGAGATGTTCACTCCTCCAACAGCCCTTCAGAACATATCTCTGTGGGAAGTGGGGGGAGAGAAAGTCCCCAGCTTGTTAAGTTTAAGCATGGGTTTACTCCTCCAGCCACTCCTTTAGCGGCTTGGAATGTGGGGGATGATAAGAAATTGTTTTGCTTGGGCACTGGCTTATGTCATGGTCAGGTGCTGGACCACATGAAGAATCCCAGTCAAGGTCAGGCCATGCAGCTTCAGTACCATGGAAACTTGGTCACGGGGTTTGGGAGCCAGGCTTTGATAAAAACCTTAGGATCGTCTTTGGAGTTTGGGAGTCCACACAGGCCTGAGTGCTGGGTGCTGTGAAAATTGCCACCTTGGGGTATCTCCGCTGTCCTTATTAGAGGGCTCCAGGCAGCCTATAGGAGATTAAGTATCACCTTGTTTGCTTGGTATGTATGTATGCATTTCTTTTTATATGCTATTCTTGTTATGCTCTTTGTAATTTAGTTAAACTGTGCTTTTGTCTAATTTGGTTTGTTTATAATAAAGCTTTAAGTTTCTTTATCCACTGGCGTGCTTATTATCATTGGATCAAAAAAAAAAGAACCAATTGCCCTAGCCCCTGATCAAGGCGTGGACTCTTGGCAATACACCATGTGATTATAAATACCCATGCAATGAGGAAGACTGTATGCACGTGAAACAAATTAAAATTGATCCTTTTAAAGTTTATCCCATGAAAATTCTGCCCATCCGTAGAGAAGGAAAGACAACTATTGGAATCAAAGTAGCAACCAGAATTCCAGGAGCAATTTCATGAAAAATATAAAAACGCCCAATCCTGTCTCATATTGACACAGAAGTGACACACCATGAAATACAAGGCTGGCCAACCAACCACTTTTCAGTTGCACATTTTTAATTTTGATCACTCATTTGATCAATTATTATTTTTCAACACTGGCAACTTTTATGCAAAAAGCAATTTTACAGATGCAATAAGGATGGAGAAACAGTGATGCTTCGCCACCCGTATCATCATGAGGTAGGCCTTAACAGTGGCTCTAGTCTACGTTCGATCAGGTTCGCTCTTTGTCGTCCGCTAGTGGTGTTCTAGGCATCTCTTCTCCTGCTCCATCTCGTTTAGCTCCTCTGTAAACCAGGGGGATTTCCAGGACCCCCAGGAGAAGAGAGGCTGCTCAGCCGCAATCCGGTCCAGAGCCCCAGACACCCTCTCATTCCAGGTGGCCACTGGGACTTTGGTCAGACCATGCAGCAGATCCTCTGGAACAACCCCAGCTCCTTCTGGAACCCAACTGGTCCATTAGTCACCTGGGGTGGACAGATCTAATAGGTCCAGCCTCCCTCTAAAAGGAGAGGCTTTTCTGCTGTGGCCCCCACCATCACCCCTCCGGAGATCAGACTGACTCCAACTCTGCTGGCCTTTCCTAAGGCCTTAAACACCTAGTTTTGTGCTGGAGCCTCAGGCCCTGGGTGTGTGAAGGAACTGTCTTCTAGTTGTGCTAATGGTTGTTTCTGATTTTTCTTGGCTGTGTGTTTTAATTTTTGTATATGTGTTTGGTTTTATTTACTTTTAATATTGTTAGCTGCCCAGGGACATTTGAGATTAGCAGCCATATAAATTGATTAAATAAATTAAATAAATATTTTTTTTCCTTCTAGCTCACTCTCAATTCCCCAGAACAAGAAGTTTATGAGACAGGTTCCAGCTGTTCAAAGCAGCTGGGGGGGGGGGGGAGAGAGAGAGAGAGAACAAACTGCTGTTGCAAATCTTGAAATTCAGCGGTATAGAACTGCTAACAGGACATCTCCTTTCCTTGTAGTTGCTGTTCTCCCCCTTCTGACTCGTCTAATTACCTGGAAGAATCCATTTACCAGCTAGCCTAAACACAAATTGCTTTGAGTTTTAAGGGAATGGTGCATAGATTTTGTACAAAACAAGGGTTGCATCTCTCTCTGTCTCCCACACTAGAGCGCAGACCCCAAATGAATGAAAGCATGCCATTATTTTGTGATTTCTCTACATCTCAATCCACATAATTGATTGCTTCTTGCAGTGGAGGGGAGGAAACATATAGAAGGACAATCCATACTACATTTATGTTATAACTAAGCAGAATGATATGCATGGCTGTTTCACATGCTGTAATGTTGAGTGTCAACATGAAACTTGTCCCAACACAAATTTAAAGCAAAATCAAAACCATCCACAGCAACATCAATGCAATGATTCATAAGGCTTCTAAAACAACAAATCTTAGTTCAAGATAAAAACCTAAATTGGCAGTAGCCAGGCGCTGCGTCAACTGATCCTTAACACAAAGACTGTCACCATATCTCTCTTAATAGCTAAATTAAATAATTAATTAATTAATCTACTTTTAATTTAATCTAATTAGTTAATCTACTGATAGTGAAGACACAGGAAGTAGCAAGAACCACAACAAAAGGCTCATTGAAATTAAAGTGGAATTGCCAAAATAAATTTAAAAGCTAACACTTGAAAGCTAACATTTCGAAAGGCCAAGGTGTCTTTTTTCATTAGATACAGAAAACTATAGGAATTACTGCATCATAAATTAGCCTATAACAAATATAATTAAGGCAATCATACAAACAGTCTGAAGATATTTTTGCTGAGAGAGCTACTTCACAAGATTCCTGCAAGACTGAATTGTTTGTATTACAGCATACAAATCAACACACAAAAATAACTCCAGGAAATTATGTCTTAGCAGAGTTTTTCACAGCATGTTGCCCTCCAGCTGTGCTGGGACAACCATTTCCACAATTCTCAGTCATCCTAGGAATTGCAACCCCACACAAATAGTGCACATTGGCTTGGGAAAGGAAATTTATCAGAACAATACAGGTGAGCTTTGCAGGCACTTTGCTACCATGTAAAATTATTGTAAGGATTTTTTAAAAATTAAATTACAAAGAATTTGTAGATTTATGAGTTAATTATGTACGGCTATGGCTGCAAACATGAGCTGGGAAGTATTATCTCCTGTATACTGGTGTAGGCTTTCATGGCCTACATCTGTTGGGCTTCAGGGTTTAGTGACCACGGCCTAGAGAACAGATTTCCTGCATCTTCACAGGCAAAGTGGTCTGCTACACAGGTCACAGGCAACTGAGCAGGGACTGAATGGGCTCCTGTCTTTATAGCCAGGTGTCCTGACTTCTGATTGGCCTATAGCTGAGCTGGTTTCCAATTGGCTCAGGTGACACTAACCTGCATCAATCGGAAACAAGCTTGGCTAAAGGCCAATCAGAAGTCAGGACACCTGGCTATTATCTCCTGCATCTGCATGCTATCCTTGCAGGTTAAAGACTGAATATTTCCTTCTCACAGGCATACCCCACACCTCCAGAAAATCAGAATTATGCCTGAGCTTAAGGAGCAAAATTCCAAATTCAAGTTCACTGTCATTTACCGAATCCGCAGAATTGATTTGTTTACTATTTTAACTTACCTGCGAATATCTATGGGTGATGATATCTATTATCACCAAGCTTGGATTTGTAGGGGGGTTGGTGGGAGAACAATTTCAGAGTGGAAATTTGAAATACAATACTTAGACAGCCAAAGTAGGAGAACAACATCCTAGACAGTTTTAAAGAAACTGATCTATATTTTTGGGTCTTAAAACGCTGTCATTTCTGTCAAAATTTATTTCGTGTGTAATATATTTTGCATCCTAAGTTACAACAAGTACTACCCCACTCTTCTGAATAATTTAGGAAAAAACAGCTTTTGAAAGACAAGGCAAGTATTTCACAACAGCCTCAAATTCTCTTCTAAAAACAGCTTAACAGAAGAATGAATAGCAGTTTAGGATACTATTTATTTCTTGAATTGTATGCTATCTTCGTGAAGGACAAAGTGATCTACTCTTTGTCTTAACCAGGCAAAAGAGATTGCCGCTTATTTCCAAAGCAGTCGGGAATAACACTGTAGCCTTAAAAAGCAAAGAGAATAAACTAAGCAGCATTTTAACTTCCTTGGGAAAACGTCCACGTTCTTCGAAGTCATGCTTGGTCCTTTCCTACCTTCTTTCTCAGTAAACCTGGACGCTCCTGCTGCACCCTCCCCAAAAAGATGAAGCGTAATGAATTACTACCTTCATTCTAAAACCGTAATGCCTTCTGGTCTGCTTTTCCTGTACTTCGTGCCACACTTAGAAGTATACTGATAGCAAGGATGGAGAACCTACGGTACTCAGGCATGCTGATGGGGAACAATGGGACTTGAAAGACACCAGCTTATGGGGAGCTGAGTTAGACTGTTGTTTAATTTCATCCATCCCGTGAGATGCCTCTGAATAAGCAGATGGCATTGAACATGCACCTTGAGGATGGGTGCCTTAGAACACCTTCCCCAACCTGAGCCCCCCCTCCTTGTGGGGGAGGGTACCAAGTTGGGGATATGTGCATTAGAAATTTGGACTGGATTACAGGTAGTCCTCACTTAACAACCATTCACTTAGTGACAGTTCAGACTTACGATGGTGCTGGAAAAACCGACTTATGACCGGTCCTCACACTTACCACCTTCGCAGTGTCCCCGCGGTCATGTGATTACGATTCGGGCACTTGGCAACCGGTTCACATTTATGACCGTTGCAGCGTCCCATGGTCACGTGATCATCATTTTCTACCTTCCTGGCCGACTTCTGGCAAGTAAAATCAATGGGGAACCATGTGATTCGCTTAACGACCATGTGGTCTGCTTAACGCCCACAGTGATTCCCTTAACAGCCACTGCAAAAAAGGCTGTAAAATCGGGTTGGATTCACTTAATGACTGCTTCACTTAGCAACTGAAATTCTGGTCCCAATTGTGGTCGTTAAGCAAGGACTACCTGTACACACCAACCTGGCCCAACGGCACCATCAGAAAAGTAACTACAGATAAAATCAGCCAGTGTTTGTGGCCTCTTCTTGATTTTTTTGTCCCTTCTTTGGTTCCTACTCCCCTGGCTGAGCTATTCATTCTAACCACACGTCATCACAAGATTCCTAGTGTCAAGAGGGATGGCTGACCTTCCAGGCATGTTCAAAAGCACCTTTGTGAACATTCAGCTTGCTTAAAATTGAATGGAAACATTTTATGGAAATTTAAAGAAAAAATGAACAATAACCAATAAATCTGCCCACCTTTTGGGAGGGATTAATAGGGGCCAGAACAAATGACAAATCAGCACTCGTCCAATTAAATTTTTTAAAAATGTTTCACCAAAGGGATCTTTCCATTCAGTTCTATTCACAGTCTCTACTCCTATTCACGAAGAGAATTTCTGTGAGTGCAACTCCTAGCCCATTAATGGAAGCACTTTTTAAGCATAAGGGGGGGGGGAAAATCACTTGATGCCATCCATTGTATCTACTAGTACTGAAGTTATGCTCCATGACACTGATTTATGGTGTCCTTCTCTCAGCACATCCTCAAGCCATCTCTCCTAACCACCCATCCCACAAGAACAAATACATCTATTAACATTATCTCTGCTATCCCACAGCCCCTAAACCAAACCTAAAGAAATCACATGCCAAAGCCAACTAACTCCAATATTGTGGAAGTCCGTGTGGATGGGGGAGGCAGGAGGAGCCCATGGTGGCACTGTATGAAAGAAGACTTCAAAGAGAAAACAGAAAGCTTTTATTTATTCCATTAATATCCAAATTTCCTTGGTGTTGTACCCTTACCCCAATTCATGAGACAAGGATAAGAACAGTTACATCGGATCATACCAAATCTAGTCCTATATGGGTTATTCCATGATAGGCATTCAGATGTTGATGAAAAACTCACACACTTATTATTAATACAACAGAATCATCCCATTTACCTTCCCCAGTAACTGGTACTGAACTGTCCGAATTGGTGGCCAGCTCATCTTGCGATAGCAAATTCCCATTGGTTCCCAATGTATTGAACTGATTGTCACGTCTGGAATTTTGGACACATTTATGGGCACTCTCACAAAATGACTATCATGGTTACAGGCCAGTCACCCATGACAAGGTAGATATATTTCAATTTCCAAATGGACCACTGGAATATAGCTCCCTATCATTTTTATTTTCTAGGGTTGCCTCTGGAATATGCATGGGTCCCAGGAACAGTCATGAAAATAAATATTATGCTTGAGGAGGAAGAGATGCTAACATCCAGTATTATTGCTTAATTAATTAAAATAAAATAAAATCAGATACAGAAAGTATACTGTGGGTGTGGAGGGAGGTATCTACAAGCTGAGAGAGCACACGTGACCTAAAGTTACTACACATTTGAACCTGATGAATAGGGTTAGCTCATTTTATCTTCAGACGGTGGGGAATTTAACAGGTTAGTTCAGCAGTTAAATTGGACTGAAACATGTTAACTGGTATAAAAGTAACCAGCAAACTTTATAATTAAGTGGGAATTTGAATCTGGGCTTCCTAGTCCAATACTGATTGGATTCACATTTCATGCTAAGCCATGTTCTTTAATTTCATGCTAATCACGGCTCTTTAAATAAAGGGCAGGGACTGGATTCACATACTATGCTAAACCGAAACAAAATCACGTTATGGCTAAACCAATGCAAGGTGGGAAAGATGAGTTGGTCAATACAACCCATTGATTAGGACAGAACTTTCCAAACTTTTCATGTTGGTGACACACTTTTTAGACATGCATCATTTCGCGACACACTCTTACAGCAGGGCATCATTTCATGACACACTCTTACAGCAGGGCACAAGGCAGGCACTAGGACCTGTGCGGAACCACAGCAGGTTTGGAGGCGGCCCGGCAGGGCTTGGAGGCAGCAGCAGCCCCGACACTACACTGTACACTGCAGCCGACTCTGTCCGCACACAGTTTGGAAAGCTATGGATTAGGATATTAGGAGCCAGGAGCCTAGCTTAGCCCCTCTCAACTAAAAGATGAATAAATCACACTTCTTTCTAGTTACTGTGACAGGGCACAAACAGCTAATCTTTATGCTGGCTGTCAATGCATTTTATCATTAAAATGTCACTGCATTTGACCATGAACAAATGTCACACGTCAGAGAAGATGGAAGGAGGAAACACAAAGCAGTCCCACTTCTTGCTTCAGCATTTTCACACTGTCTATCACAGTGTTTCTCAACCTTGGCAACTTTAAGATGGACTTCAACTCCCAAATTCCCCAGCCAGCCTGGAAGTTGAAGTCCACACATCTTAAAGTTGCCAAGGTTGAGAAACGCTGATCTATCAGAAGGTGGCTTTGTACACAGAGACACATAGCCCAGGACCCCAAAAGACTAAAGCGAAACGCAACCATCTCTGCTTCCAGAGATATAACAGCCCTGTTGTTTCCCTGCCAGTCCCTCATGGGGGAGCTTCATTCCTTCTCCTGAATTGTCCTGTGCCACAGTTATTCACACATCTTGAATTTACATTCCACCAAAGAGGAGAGCTTGGCAGGAATCAGAGACAAGCCTAACAATGGGCTAAATTTAGATAGTGTGGCTAACAGGGAAGAGAATAGAGGCCCACAGTTGCAGGATGCATCTGTCTAGGACTCTACTTCTTCGTTGGAAGGATCCCTTTGTCCTTCTTTTTTAGCTAAGAGAATCAGTGCAAAGAAGAAAAAGCACTCATACACACAAACACTCCTTTAGCGCCCCCCCCCAAAAAAAACCCTTCATCTGAGCCAGAATTTTGCACAGTAATTAAGTAGGACATCTTGAAAATCGTTTTTGCCTTTCAAGACAGTGCAACGCATATTACCATATTTTGCAGCCAGACTAGTTCGGCTCCAACTTCCTTTCTATCTGCTAATAAGGAAAAGGGTATACATGACAGCCAAGCAGAGTGTTTTGCCATTGCAAATATTGGCAAGACAAGTCATTTTCTGAAAACCATAAACCGCTGTTTTGAACCCTTAGTGTGAACATTCCATTTCATCAAATTTTCCGGCAAGCCAAGGCATCCTTCAGTAGCTTGGTAAGCCAACATCTTTTCACCTCCATTTCTTTTATTTCGTTCCTTTCCTTTTAGATTGCTCTTCTTACCAGTAATGAGAACGAAAAGGGCTGTAAATGCTCACAAAAGGGAGCTGGTCTATACAATCAGAATGAGACGCGGTTCTTGATGAATGCTGTTTCTTCAGACTTTTGGAAAAGCAACCACATGTTTAAAAGACTCCTCACACATCTGACTCGGGGGATTTTACTGAAGTGCTGGGGTATAAACCCTCTCCAAAATGGGTACAGGAGCATGGAAGAACGTATTTAGCAAAACTAATCCCCTATTTTTAACTCCTAGAATTCAATTCTTGATTTTAAAAAAAAAAAGTAAAGATTACAATACCCGGAAACCTATGCCCTCATTGTGGGAGGTTGTGCGGATCCAGAATTGGCCTTTATAGCCACTTACGGATCCACCGTTAAAATTTTACCTTTGGAAGACAATCTTACTCGGTTACGAGTGATCGCCATTGATGCAATGACTCGGGAGGACTAATTCAACAGGAAAGAGGAAAGTCACGCAAGAGAGGCCAGAAGCATTTCCATCCTCAAGCAGTGTGTGTAAAATCAGGGGCACATCTGTGCATGACCTGAACCCAGGAAGCAAAATGGAATAACAGCAAAGGGCAGCGAACAGGGGAAATGTTATTGTAGAAGAAAGCAGCAGCTAGTAGTTGAAAGTACCAAGAAGGAAATGATTTCACCAAGCAGGTTGTCTTCTGGCATTTCCCAGGGAACATCCGGTATATGCATTTGTTCCTTTTCAAGCCCTGTGTCAAAAGACAACTATTTTAAAAAGTCAATGGTGAGTCCTCTTTCCAACAAAGAAGGCCTTGGTGGAACCTTATCGTTATCATTATAGATCCCAGTTTGAACTCTTTGTTTTGAACAATTTTAATTCAATAGGATAAGGCTGACAGGTAAAATTCAGAGAAAAAATGGGGGGGGGGGTTGAATAGACGAGAGTATTTTACAGGCCTGGGGCCCTTTTGTTTGTCGCAATGGGGCAGTCCTAGGTAGAGAAAAAATAGAAGCCATCATCATCATCCAAGCCTATCAAAAGGCAGATATTACTATCAAATTCTCTCAGCAGAAACCGAAAAACCTACGCTGGGATAAACTGCAATTAAAAAGTCAAAAACGGGAAACTGAAATTACAGTTTTGGATGCTGGACTCTTTAAAAACTCACTTATTAGCATATCCAGTATGACATAAATTCTATTCATACTTCTGCAGAAATAAATTTATTCAAGGGGTGCAATTACCACATTTTAATATGACAAGGGGCCTGTTTGTGCATTTTTTCTTCTAAGTTTTCAAGTCTTTACTTTTGCTAGGTAAAGGTAAAGGTTCCCCCCGCACATTTGTGCAGTCGTGTCCGACTCTAGGGGCCGGTGCTCATCTCCGTTTGTTAGCCGAAGAGCCAGCGTTGTCCGAAGACGCTTCCACAATCATGTGGCTGGCATGACACGCGCAGAACGCTGTTACCTACCCACCGAAGTGGTACCTATTCATCTACTTGCATTTGCATGCTTTCGAAATGCTAGGTTGGCAAGAGCTGGGGCGAGTGCGGGAGCTCACTCCGTCACGCGGGGCTAGGGATTCGAACCTCCGAACTTGCGATCTTCCGATCGACAAGCCTGGCGTCTTACCCACTGAGCCACCACGCCCCTTGCTTTTGCTATATTATATTTATTTTCTCAATTTTTGCAGTATTTTTTTAAAACTTTTGACAGCCCATTCTAGTTTCATTAATTATAAGAAGTGGCAAGAAATTATGTAGGATGTTAGAGTTCTATTTATCCTATAAAGTACTCCACACCATCCAAATCTCTGCTAAATATATTACCCTTAAACAGATCTATACTGTATGAAGAGAAGAGATTTATCGTCAATTCATTTAAACTCTGCTTCTGCTGTTTAGCAGTGATGCCTTCAAACGTCTTGACAAATTCTAAACAGATCTTGACAGAAGGCTAAAAATACTGTGCGGGAAGGAGGGGGTATGTTTTGTGAGGACCATGATATTAACAAAAGGGAGTTATGCATCTGTTACCAGTTTCTGTGCTTCCATTTCTGGCTAGCTATCCAGGCATACACATAA
This sequence comes from Charina bottae, assembly GCA_023362775.1. Lineage (NCBI taxonomy): Eukaryota > Metazoa > Chordata > Lepidosauria > Squamata > Charinaidae > Charina > Charina bottae. Next base: position 74,535,006 of record JALMGJ010000005.1, on the reverse strand, counting down.
GATATATACACCTGGACCGCCTGTTGCAACCCAAGGCTGGTGTCAGTGCCAAATAATGTATATGAAAGCAGTGGACATGGTAAGAATATTTTTTGACACACATTTGCTGATTTTGTGAAATTCCTATATGACTGAGGGCTCCTTGTTGATGCGATACATCTGACCAACGTCACATCAAAACCCCACCCCACCCGCCTGGAGAACAGCTATCGTTTAGAGCAGAGATAGCACTTAACTCAGTGAAAATACAATATAGGTAAAGGTAAAGGTTCCCCCACACAGTCGTGTCCGACTCTAGGGGCCGGTGCTCATCTCTGTTTGTTAGCCGAAGAGCCAGCGTTGTCCGAAGACGCTTCTGCAGTCATGTGGCCGGCATTTATTTTATTTATTTATTGGATTTATCACCGCCCAACTCCCCCAAGGGGGACTCTGGGCGGTTTACAACAGAATTAAAATCATTAATATACATTTATAAATAAAATAAAATACATAATAATGATGATGCATGACGCACACGGAACGCTGTTACCTTCCTGCCAAAGCAGTACCTATTTATCTACTTGCGTTTGCATGCTTTCGAATTGCTAGGTTGGCAAGAGCTGGGGCGAGTGCGGGAGCTCACTCTGTCACATGGGGCTAGGGTCTCGAACCACCGAACTTGCGACCTTCCGATCGACAAGCCTGGCGTCTTAACCGCTGAGCCACCGTGCCCCCTTTAAGAGATAGCACTTAACTCAGTGAAAATACAATATATGAGACTCAATATATTTGACCTCACAATGATGCAGAAACCCCAATAACACCATGATTTACAGGCATCTAGCTTCTTTACACTAAACAATTAGGCTAATCAAATTCCAGGATCAGCGCAACACCAGAAAAAATTATAGATGATGGCCAGTCACCCCCTTACAAAGTGGCAAGCTTCACCAGGTCCTTTTGTATAAGCATGAAAAATTCTTTGGCAAGTCAGCTGCAACTCTGAGAAACACTTCTAGGGAAGGGAAGAAAGTGACTTCCAATCTGCCCCTTATATAGGCAGGAAAGAACATGAGGCATGACATTCTTGGGGAGGGGAAAGAAAGGTTCCTGTTTTTCCTCCTCAAGCTGTAGCAACAACTTGTGTTGGCTCTTTAGTTAAGTGAGAACTGTGCCAAGAGATACATCCTGTGCAGCAGGAGAAGCATTTGTAATCTGTAACACCTCTTCATCAGTTTTCACTGCACTCCCTAAACATACAGCAACATGATGCTTCACACCAAATTAATTATATCCTAGGATAGGGAATGTCCAACACAGATGATATTTTAACTCATGGTCTGTGTCAGGATTGAAGGCTTAGAAGTCTTCCAACTGTTTATTTTCGGTACTGTCTTAATGACTTCAGGGCGATTAGCTTGAAGTAACCATGATGATATGTTCAATTTAGGCAGGCATACTACCCAATTGCTAGCTGTTGAATAGGTGAACCAGAGGAGATAGACTGCAAATTCTATAGAATAATCTTTAACTTAAGACCGTTTATTCAGATGGGCAAGATTGCTGCAGCAATTATTTACTGATAAACTGACCAGCTGGGCAAGATCAAGGAAGCAAGAAGTACAGACTTCAGTAAGGTATCTTTAATGCTGGTCTTGGGGTAAATACAGAATCTAGGAAACCCCAAGAGGAATTTCCAACCCTCATTTATAGTGAGTTCATTCAGGGAGAGATTCTTTGAATGACATAAACCTTTCTTCCCAGGTTTCTTGCCACCTGGGCTGAGCTGCCATTTATAAAATTAGCTGCCAATGGACTCCCTTTCTATCTCTTGACTCATTATGCCTAACCTCCCTTCCATTACATTCCCAGCCTTCCCATAAGCTCTCGCATAAGGTCAGCACTGGTTTTCCATCTTTTTTGTAGAACACTAAACATGCTGCAAGAAATATCTTGGCCTTCTGATATCATACAGTCCTCAGCATTGTAGAATTGTAAGCCCAACCAGCAAGGAGTCCCATGCTACCAATTTCTCTGTCTCCCAGTCTCTTCACTGCATGCACCCAAAATTTCCAGGGAGCAAATCTGTGACATTTTGCTCTAAGACAAATAAACCGCAATCGTGCAACATGGCACAATTGAGATTTCTTATATAGTAAAACTCTTCCCAGACCATGTTACTTCAGACTGTAAGTTTTGTTTTTTATTTTTTTAAGAGCGGGAGAATCTCAATGATTCTTCCACTGCAGAGGACAGAGGATTCTCAATGAATCACTCAAATACTTCTTCCACTGCAGAGGACAGAACTGCTATGATGAAGGAGTACACCAAAAAGTTACAAGCCATCTTCCTGACACCTGATTTTCCATATACAAGAAGTTATAAGCCCCATACATTTAAGTGGCTTGCAAAGGCTCTTTTGCATCTCATCGTATTTATACAATTAGAAGTAGGAAAAGCTGCCCAGTCTGTGTCACCTTCACATGTTGTCAACTATTGTTCTGTTCCTTTCTACTTCATTAAATTGCACGTTTAAAAAAAATCATCTGCACGTATTATTTAAACATGCATTTATACACATTTGAATAATCAAAATCACTGTGTTGCAGCATTTGGAGAAGTGTAAAATCCAGCAACCTGCTAAGTTCCAGAACAACATCAGGTGCTGCTCAGGTCACTTCATTGAGGAATCTGCGTAGAGTAACCACTCTCTAACTCATAGCTTTCAAAACTGTGTGTCAGACACGTTAGTGTGTGGGCTGCAGTGTCTGGGTGTGTCAAGGCTGCTGCTGCCTCCGAGCCCTGCCAGGATTCCACGCAGGTCCTAGTGCCTGACTTGTGCCTTGCTGTAAGAGTGTGTCACGAAATGATGCCCTGCTGTAAGAGTGTGTCGCGAAATGATGCATGTCTAAAAAGTGTGTCGCCAACATGAAAAGTTTGGAAAGCTCTGACAAAAAGGGTTAGGCTAAGAAAATATGTCCAACATTTTTTTCCCTTTTGCATCTTGGATTGGGAGTGTGATAGAAGAGACAGTGTGTTCCCTCTGCAACACTCCTCAACTTGGTACTTCCATGTTCCCTGGGGATGACAGAAGCTGGAGTTTAGCACATCTGGAGAACACCAGGTTAAGAAAGGCCTCTCTAAAGTGAGCCATCTCTGCTTGTGGCCTACTAAATTAATTACAGGAGCTAGGCTCCTGGCTCCTAATATCCTAATCCAGGGGTCGGCAAACTTTTTATGCCGGGAGCCATTTTGACATGCTCGTGCACATTTTGAAATGCTCGAGAGCCAGGGGGCGGGGTTTGCGGGCGGGGGCCAATCACGTGGAAGGGGGCGGGGTTTGCAGGCGGGGCCAATCGCGTGGAAGGGGGCGGGTTTGCCTAGCTCAGCTGCGCTGGGCTGTGAAGCTGGACGAGCCCCCGGACCTGGAGCGCTTCCGCGCGCAGCTGAGCGAGGCCCCGCGCCGGTCTTTTTGGAGTGCATTTCCACAGCCCAGCGCTCAGCTGCGCGCGGAAGCGCTCCAAAAAGCCCGGCGCGGGGCCTCGCTCAGCTGCGCGCGGAAGCGCTCCAAAAAGACCGGCGCAGGGCCTCACTCAGCTGCGCGCGGAAGCGCTCCAAAAAGACCGGCGTGGGGCCTCGCTCAGCTGCGCTGGGCTGTTGCCCCGCTCCAGTTCTCGGCCCTGACCACCCGCCTGGGGCTGCTGGGAGATGTGGTTCAGCCGCTTCCGGAGAGCTGCGGCTTCGCCAACCGCGCCCTCCGGCACGCCCGGCAGGTGGCTGCCCACCATTTGCTAAAACGCCTCCAGCGAAGAAGACCTCCCCCCGCGCACCTGCAGCAACGCGGGCAAAAGGGGAGCGGGCGTGTGTGCATGTGCAAAAGGGTTGAGGAGGTGTAGAGGTGTGTGCGCACGTGCAAAAGGGCTGAGAAGGGCTCCCCTCTCCCCGCCACGCTTGCAAGGTCTCGCCTACCGCTTCTCCCTGGGGAGTCTGCAAAGGGGCGCGCCAATCCAATCCTTGCTTCAATCCAATCCTTTTTGGAAGCGCTCCAAAAAGACCGGCGCGGGGCCTCGCTCAGCTGCGCGCGGAAGCGCTCCAGGTCCGGTGGCTCGTCCAGCTTCACAGCCCAGCGCAGCTGAGCGAGGCCCTGCGCCGGTCTTTTTGAAGCGCTTCCAAAAAGGATTGGATTGAAGCAAGTTCTCAATATGGTGCCCTTCAGAGATGTGGGACTAAAGACCGAAACCAGCCACCATTGCCTATTCTGGCTCAAGCTGCTGGAAGTTTGTAGTCATCACCTCCCCACCGCTCTTGCTGTGGCGCCTGAACGTCCAGGTAAACGGCGGGGGAGATGCCCTTTGCAGCGACGGGCGCGGGGCGAGTGGCGCGCCCCTTTGCAGACGCCCCGGGGAGAAGCGGTAGGCGAGACCTTGCAAGCGTGGCGGGGAGAGGGGAGCCCTTCTCAGCCCTTTTGCACGTGCACGCACACCTCTACACCTCAACCCTTTTGCACACGCACACACGCCCGCTCCCCTTTTGCCCGCATTGCTGCAGGCGCACGGGGGGAGGTCTTCGCTGGAGGCGTTTTAGCAAATGGTGGGCAGCCACCTGCCGGGCGTGCCGGAGGGCGCGGTTGGGGAAGCCGCAGCTCTCCGGAAGCGGCTGAACCACATCTCCCAGCAGCCCCAGGCGGGTGGTCAGGGCCGAGAACTGGAGCGGGGCAACAGCCCAGTGCAGCTGAGCGAGGCCCCGCGCCGGTCTTTTTGGAGCGCTTCCTCGCGCAGCTGAGCGAGGCCCCGCGCCGGTCTTTTTTTCGCGCCTCTGGGAAGCAGGGCCAATCGGGCTTCGCCTTGTTCAGCCCGCCTCTCTGCTCCCCTTTGGCGCGCGCTGATTGGTGGAGGCGTCCTTCCTTCTGAGCCTCCACCAATCAGCGTCTGTTTCTTCCCCAGGGTTCGCGCTGCTTCCGGAGACCGGCTTTCCGGATGTCGGGCGGCAGACAGAGAGAGAGAGCCAGAGCCGAGGGGCCAAAGAGCCAGATCTGGCTCGCGAGCCGCCATTTCTGACCCTTGTCCTAATCCATAGGTTTCCAAACTGTGTGTTGGGACACATTAGTGTGTCGGCTGCAGTGTCTGGGTGTGTCCGGGCTGCTGCTGCCTCCGAGCCCTGCCAGGATTCCGCGCAGGTCCTAGTGCCTGCCTTGTGCCTTCCTGCCTCCAAACCTGCCCTGCCAGGATTCTGCGCAGGTCCTAGTGCCTGCCTTGTGCCCGGCTGTCTCCAAACCTGCTGTGGTTCTGCGCAGGTCGTAGTGCCTGCCTTGTGCCCTGCTGTGTGTGTCCCAAAATGATGCCCTGCTGTAAGAGTGTGTCGCGAAATGATGCCCTGCTGTAAGAGTGTGTCGCGAAATGATGCCCTGCTGTAAGAGTATGTCGCGAAATGATGCATGTCTAAAAAGTGTGTCACCAACATGAAAAGTTTGGAAAGCTCTGCTCTAACTACTGAATTGTGTTTAGACTAAGTCATGAAACTCTCATCCACAGCTGTAGCATCAGAAGCCACTCTTGCAACTGAGGAAGAGGAAAGTAGAACCTGTGATGAAGAAAGGGACAAACAGTGATCCCTACATTAAGCACAAAGAGTGGGAAAAAAAGAGAATGAAAGGACTGTTGAAAAGAAAGTGTTCAGCCAGCAACCAAACAGAGCTTCAGGGTTATTTTTGACAACACAGTATCAACGTACTGAACTCTTTGTTAGTAACACAAAAGCTCATGACACACCTTCCTCGCATATGGAAAGCAGGCTCTCACTTAGCCATAAACTGGCCAAGATTTACCTTGATCTTCTCACACAAACAACATACACACAGAGAGGAAATGCTGTGCAGCTGCTTCCTAGTAAATACTAGTTCTGGTGTTATATATCAAGCCATAATCTTACAGCTTCAACTTAAAAGCCTACATAACTACTCTAAATTGGATCATGTCTCCCGTAAACTGGATTAGGTAACTAAACTGAAACAGTTGCTTGGGGTGGGTGGGGGGAACCCATTTATTTTACAACTTTAGAACAATAAAGTTGGGCAAGCAGTATAAGTAACATCTGTTCTCAGTATAAGGACAAAATTACATAAAGTTTGTGTGTGTGTGTGCGCGCGTACGTGCCTTTGAGTCAGTGTTGATTCCTGGCGACTGCTTAGACTAGTCCCTGCAGTTTTCTTGGCAAAGTTTTTCAGAAATGGCTCCTTCCTAGAGCTGAGGGGGACTAGCCCAAGGTCACCCAGTTGGCTTCATGCCTAAGGTGGGACTAGAATTCAGTGTCTCCTAGTTTCTAGCCTGATGCCTTAGCCCAGAGCTTTCCAAACTGTGTGTCGGGACACGTTAGTGTGTCAGCTGCAGTGTTTGGGTGTGTCGCGGCTGCTGCTGCCTCGGAGCCCTGCCAGGATTCCACGCAGGTCCTAGTGCCTGCCTTGTGCCTTGCTGCCTCCAAACCTGCCCTGCCAGGATTCTGCGCAGGTCCTAGTGCTTGCCTTGTGTGCCAAAAGGAAAGGGAAAGTGTGCTTACTAGAATATAGTAGACGTACATGAAGAGGATATATGTAATTTCTTTCTCCCAAATCTTCATCTTTGCTATCTCAATCTTACATACACATTGGTCAAATTCTGCATTTCAATGAATACCTAAGTGAATAGAAATTGAGACAACTTCTACATGTTATGAAGTTAATAATGGTATCTTTCTGCAAAATCATATGTGAGCAATTGTTTAGAGATTCAAAATAAGAGAACAGTGAATATGGCAGGCACAGAAATTTGGACCCCCTTTTTATTGGTTCTTCGTTACACCTGCTGTGACAGAAATAACAAGTTTTGTTTCTTGTCCTCAGCTAAGAGTCCTTCTATTTTTGATTCTGGAATTTTTCCCTACTCTTTCTTGCAGATATCTTCTAGCTCAGAAATACTCTGGGGTCTCTTTGCACAAACTGCATGACTGAGATCACTGCACAGATTTTCAATAATATTCAAGTCTGGGAACTCGAAAACCTTTATATTTCTTTTATGTGAGTACTTATGCTTGACTTGGTGGTATCTTCTGGATTGTTGCCTTGCTGAAGAATCTAACCTTTTTTCATCTTCTATTTCTTCAATGACAATGGACATTAACTTCTAGCATACGTTGATATTTATTTGGACCCATTCTACCTTTGACCCACACCTTTTCCTGTGCCAATGGTTGCCACCCAATCCCAAATCATATTAGAGCCACATCTGTGCTTCACAGTTGACAAGGTGTTCTTTTCCTCAAATGCTTCACCCTTATTAAAAAAAAAAAAAAGGTTCCCCCTGCACATTTGTGCAGTCGTGTCCGACTCTAGGGACTGGTGCTCATCTCCGTTTGTTAGCCGAAGAGCCAGCGTTGTCCGAAGACACTTCCGCGGTCATGTGGCCGGCATGACACACACAGAACGCTATTACCTACCCACCAAAGTGGTACCTATTCATCTACTTGCATTTGCATGCTTTCGAATTGCTAGGTTGGCAAGAGCTGGAGCTAGTGCGGGAGCTCACTCCGCACGCAGGGCTAGGGATTCAAACCTCCGAACGTGATCTTCCGATCGACAAGCCTGGCGTCTTACCCGCTGAGCCACCACGCCCCTCACCCTTATTACTCCCAGTTTAATTGTATAGTAGAGGCTAAACTTTTTGATCTTTTTTTTCATCAGACCAAAGTGCTTTGTTCCAAAATGCTTCAAGTCTATCAAAGTTTTTGTTTGCAAACTGTAGATGGTGATTTTTTTTTTATGAATTTGGAGAATTGGTTTCCTTCTGATAACTCTCTCATGAAGATCATTACTGTATAACAGGGGTGGGGAACCTTTTTTCTGCCAAGGGCCATTTGGATATTTATAACCGGGGGGCGGGGGGCGGGGTTTCTGGGATTTCCGCAGACCAGGGGCCGGAGTTTGTGGGCGGGAGCCAATCACAAGCACTGGGGGTTGGGGTTTGCGGGCAGGAGCCAATTGCATGGAAGGGGCAGGGTTTGCGGGCGGGAGCCCCGCAGGCCTTAGGCAGGAGCCCCACGGGCCTTATACAGCCCGTGGGCCTGATGTTGCCCGCCCCTGCTGTATAAGGAACACTGTACTGTGGACTCTGAATATCTACTCCAATGTCAGCTAAAGTGGCTTTGTTTTGCATATCTGACCAGTTTTCAAGCAGTTCTAACAGAGTGCTTGCTTGTTTTTGATCTTCCAGATTTTCCCTTGACTTCAACCATTCCATGTAAATTCTATTTCTTAACAATACTTCTCACAGTTCAATTTACTAGCTGGACACATGTAGATATCTTCTTGTAGCTTTCCCCTTCTTTTTAAAAAGTGAATTACAGCTGCTTAGAGGAACTTATGGCCTTTATGATACCTTTCGGGGGTTTAGTTATACACACACACACACAAATGAAGTAGTATATTAAATGGAAACATGTTCAAACTTCTGCACCTGCCACACTCATTTTCTTATTTTGAATTTGTAAATAACTGCAAGGGTGCATTCAAGTTTGCAGAAAGTTGTTGTGTTTAACTGGTACCATGTAGAAGCTATGTCAATTTCTGTTTATTGAGGATTTCATTGAAAGAAACAACTTAGTCGGTGCCTAAAGTTAAACACATTGTAAAGTTGACAATGCTACGTAAAGAAATAAATGGTTATTTATGGTTATTTTGTCCTTTATGCCATACAGTTGCCAAAATAGAAGTACGCATTGAAATAAGAACGATCATCCCACACCCATAGAGACAATGTTATCAATAGGCTAACTCAGGGGTCGGCAAACTTTTTATGCCGACAGCCATTTTGACATGCTCGTGCACATTTTGAAATGCTCGAGAGCCAGGGGGCGGGGTTTGCGGGCGGGGGCCAATCATGTGGAAGGGGGCGGGGTTTGCGGGTGGGAGCCAATCGCGTGGAAGGGGGCGGGGTTTACGGGCAGGAGCCAATCGCGTGGAAGGGAACGGGGTTTGGGGGCGGGATCCAATCGCGTGGAAGGGCTGCGGTGCGCTTGGCCGGCCGCCCCGGCCCTCACTCACCTTCCATGGCCGGTCCTTGCGGGCCGCTGGCAACGCTCCCGTCCCGCTGCACCCCAGCTCTCCAAGGCCGGGGCCACCCACACAACCCAAGGCATCTGCCAAGTGGCAGAGGGAGAGATCCAAATCACAGCCCCGCAGATGCGATTCCTCCCCCTTCCCAGCCCACCTCGGGATCGTAGCTGCTTCCCAAACGAGCGGCGCCGCGATCCCCGACCCGGCCACGCGCGCCTGCCCGGGAACGCCGCGGCGGCCAGCGGAGCCCTCTGCACATGCTCCGCGACGCTTCCTCCTTCCCGCCGCCTCTCCTGAGCTGAGCTCCGCAGCCGAGCCTGGGCGTGCGTGCGGGAGGGAAGCCGCCATCGCAGGCTTCCTCGCTGAGTTTGTCCGCCGCCTGCAGGAAGGGAGGCGGGGGGGGACAGGGCTGGGCGCTGGGGCGGGGGCAGGGGCCGCGGACGGCAGGCCAAAGGGAGATGCCAGGGCGACTGTAGCGACCGGAGGTGGCCAAGGGGAGAGCAGGCGGCTCTTCGCCCTCGGCGCGCCGCAGGGCCAGACGAGCCTCCGGCTGCTGCTTCCCGCGCCCGTGGCCTCTTCGCTGCCGCCGCCGCCCGCCTCTTCCGCTCTCCGCTTCCACCTCACTTGCTGGAACATATTGAAGGGGAGGAAAAGGAAACATTAAGATGAACCAGGAGCTTTGCGGAGAAGCGGAGAGCGGCAGAGGCGAGGCGGGCGGCGGCTGCTGCTTCCTGCGCCCGTGGCCTCTTCGCTGCCGCCGCCGCCCGCCTCGCCTCTGCCGCTCTCCGCTTCTCCGCAAAGCTCCTGGTTCATCTTAATGTTTCCTTTTCCTCCCCTTCAATATGTTCCAGCAAGCGAGGTGGAAGCGGAGAGCGGAAGAGGCGGGCGGCGGCGGCAGTGAAGAGGCCACGGGCGCAGGAAGCAGCAGCCGGAGGCCGCCTCGCCTCTTCTGCTCTCCGCTTCCACCTCGCTTGCTGGAACGTATTGAAGGGGAGGAAAAGGAAACATTAAGATGAACCAGGAGCTTTGCGGAGAAGCGGAGAGCTGCAGAGGCGAGGCGGGCAGCGGCGGCAGCAAAGAGGCCACGGGCGCAGGAAGCAGCAGCCGCCGCACACCTCGCCTCTGCCGCTCTCCGCTTCTCTGCAAAGCTCCTGGTTCATCTTAATGTTTCCTTTTCCTCCCCTTCAATATGTTCCAGCAAGCGAGGTGGAAGCGGAGAGCGGCAGAGGCGGGCCGCTTGCCTGCCTGCTTGCCTCCCACCGCGAGGCCCCCCGCTGCCTTCCCGGGATCCAAGCCGGAGACAAAGGGCGGCGGCGGGGCCGCGCTACCGGAGCGCCCGAGTGCCAGACAGGCAGCTCCGCCCACGCGCCTTCCACGCGATCGGCCCGTGAGGACCGGCCAGGGAAGGCGCGCGGGCGGAGCTCCCGTCCTGCTGCACCCCAGCCGGAGCGCCCGAGTGCCAGACAGGCAGCTCCGCCCGCGCGCCTTCCACGCGATCGGCCTGCGAGGACTGGCCAGGGAAGGCACGCGGGCAGAGCTCCTGTCCCGCTGCACCCCAGCCGGAGCGCCCGAGTGCCAGACAGGCAGCTCCGCCCGCGTGCCTTCCACGCGATTGGCCCGCGAGGACCGGCCAGGGAAGGCGCGCGGGCAGAGCTCCCGTCCCACTGCACCCCAGCCGGAGCGCTGGAGTGCCAGACAGGCAGCTCCGCCCGCACCCCTTCCCTGGCCGGTCCTCGCGGGCCGCCGGCGATGCTCCCGTCCCGCTGCACCTCTCCAGCTCGTCGGCCACCCGCCGCAGCGTCTCGGCCGTGCGGCTGGGGGGCAGCGCCGCGTCCCCCAGCCGGTGCTGCAGGTAGTCGCCCAGCAGCTGCGCTGTCTCCTCTTGCAGCACGCCCAGCATGGCGATGCTCTCCTGCCAGCCTGGCGAGCGCTTCGGGGGGGGGGCGGCGGCGGCCGTTGCAACGCGGGCGGAGGAAGAGGCGGCGGCGGCGACCAACCAACTTCCCCACCCGCCGACCTCGAAGAAGCGCTGCCCGACTCTGGAAGGCTCCCGAGGGCGGGAGGAGGAAGAATCAATCGCCCTCCTCCAGCGCCGGCCATCAGAGTTTGGGGGCAGGATCCAATCGCGTGGAAGGGGCGGGGGTGAGTTCAGCTGTGGAAGAGCCACACTCAAGGGGCCAAAGAGCCGCATCTGGCTCGCGAGCCGCCATTTCCGACCCTTGGGCTAACTGAAGTTTTACATAGGAAGCTTTAGAGTTTCAAGAACTCTTCATCTTGACATCTAAAAGTCGGCTGTTATTTTGGAGAAATTTTCATTTGCCTAGTGAAGGTATTGCCTCTATGGATTTCATTTCCTTTTTTTCCCCCTTCTTGTGAGCATGAGTACTTTGGCTCTGTAAAAGAAAGAATGAGTTTTCTTGACCTAGAATAAGAGGAAACACATGCCCCCCAAAAAAACCTCTATAGCACTTCAGATAATATGAAACCATTCATATATGTAAGCTTTGGCTTAGGGACAACACACTGCATATAAACGGATGTATATTTGGAAGCTCAACATTATGATTTTTGTTCTATTCATAGCAAAACCGCCCCTTCTCCTGCCAATTAGAGATCCTGAAAGCAACAAGGATCAAGTTTACAAGTCACTCATAATCTATTCACGTTGCTCCAATTAAGGGGCCAGAGTTCTGCAAATAATTTTCCTGAAAGCAAAAAAAATGGGGCTTCTTAAATGCCCAAAGAACAGTTTTAAGAATCCAAACACATTCCTTCTCCTCCTTTAGGCAGATTATTCAGAGAGTGGAACACAAACCCGGTAAACATCACAAGGCGATTCAGCACTCCCTGGTTGGGAAGAAGGGGCTGGGGGAGAAGGAGGGGAAGGGATGAATAGATTGTCTTCTGTCACAAGAAAAAAATGTCACCCATTCAATGACCGGGAAATACTTTTTGTTATACACTTTAAATGTATGCCTTTGTTTGTTCAAATCCTACTTTTCTTCCAGGAGCTCAGCCAGCGTGGGTTGCATTCCTCCTGTTTCAAACCCTCAATAAGCTGGGCTGAAAGATAATGAGTGGCTCCAATTCACCCACTGAGCTTCTCTGTCTGAATGTGGTCGGTCTGTTATCTGAATTACAACACCACACCATCTCTGCAATTCAAGTTATCTTTATAGAGAAAAGGCATGGCTCTTTAACATCCCGGAGCTGAGCCTGCCTAATTCAGCATTGCCCCCTTCCCCAGGGAATGTGCTAAAATCACGAATGCTGCATCAGACCATGCCCATAAAGGCTGGAGTGTTGGGATCAGAAGCAGCCTGCTCACAAGAGTCAGAGAAGTTACTCTAGACTTCCTTGCTTCTTCAGCATCAGTATTAGGAGCATCTGTTCCCTGAATAACGTCTATGGCAGTCTAAAAGCAAGAAGGTCAGGGGGCTGGTATGTTGATGACCTTGGCCTGGCATCCGAAGTGTTCAAATATGATCTCTGGATAGACTTCCACACCCCACAACAGGGGTCCCCAACTTGTGGGCCACGGCCTGTTAGGAAGTGGGCTGCGGGGTTCCCGCCTGCAAACCCCGCCCCCCGGTGCACATGATTACCCCGCACCCGGGCGCGCAGTTGGCTCCCGCCTGCAAACCCCGCCCCCTGGTGCATGCGATTGGCTCCCACCTGCAAACCCCACCCCCAGTACATGCGGTTGGCTCCCACCTACAAACCCCGCCCCCTGGTGCGCGCGATTGGCTCCCACCTGCAAACCCCACCCCCAGTGCATGCGGTTGGCTCCCGCCTACAAACCCTGCCCCGGGTCCGTGGAAAAAAATTTTCCACGACCGGTCCCTGGTGCCAAAAAGGTTGGGGACCGCTGCCCCACAACACATCTAATTTTTGCCAAGTGGATTAACAACATTATGGGTAAAGACATATTGAGACAAGCATGAGAAGAGATATTTTCTCTCAAGTTGTCAAACACAAAAGGAAACCTTACTGTGCCTATGATCAAGGAAGATTCCAGAAACCACCAATGGGACATTTGGTAAGATATTCCTTAAACCATCCATTTGATACTCCAAAGCCATCCTGAAGTTTTCTTCTGATACAAGAAGAGGAAAAAGCAACATCTGCAGCATTGATCCCCTCAACTACCAGAAGTCCTTGCCACATGGGGAATAACTACAATTTTCCATACAAACACTGTGTCATGGTGAATTACCTGAATATGTCTTCGGAAATAAAGAGTATGTGTCCTTACTAATGTTAGTATGTCCAGTGTTTAATGGATAAAATGTCGTAACAGACTTAAGAGCCAGTTTGGTCTAGTAGTTAAGGTGCTGGGCTAGAAACCAGGAGACTGTGAGTTCTAGTCCCATTTTAAGCATGAAAGCCGGCTGGGTGACCTTGGGCCAGTCCCCCTCTCTCAGCCTTAGGAAGGAGCCAATGGCAAACCAGGAGACTGAGAGTTCTAGTCCCGCCTTAGGCAGGAAAGCCGGCTGGGTGGCCTTGGGCCAGTCCATCTCTCTCAGCCCAGCTCACCTCACAGGGTGGTTGTTGTGGGGGGAAATAGGAGGAGGAAGGAGTATTAGGTATGTTCGCCACCTTGAGTTATTTATAAAAATAATAAAGGCGGGATAAACATTAAATAGATAGATAGATAGATAGATAGATAGATAGATAGATAGATAGATAGATAGATAGATAGATATAATAATAATGCTAGAACATTTGGGCATTTGATCACAGTAAGTTGAAAATCCACCCTGAATGCTTAAAAAAGGTGGAAAGCAACTGAAACAGGCTCAGAATGGATTGAATACATCCTGTTATATGCATTGCCAGAAGAATATAGTTTGTTAGAAAACTTGCAATAACTAAAAGCAGAGATAATTTACTCTTTTTTCAGGGAAATCAGATGATCTTAATAGATGTACATTCAACAGAGGGACTAACCCAGAGAACTTCCAGTTCAGCAAAACGTTCTATCACTGTCTCCTCTGAAGAGGACAGAGATTCAATTTATTCTGACAAATTTATTTATAATAGTTATGTTCCTTATAACTATTAGCATGTCTAGAAGGCTGATTTAATTAGTGTGGGGGGGGGAAACAAAGAGATACAATAATTCACAGTGACCCAGATGGTTTTAACTCTGGTAATTCTCCTTTGTCTGAGGAATCCAAACAATGACTTAGAGCTAATGGGATGCTAGCTGAACAAAAGAGAAAACCATTTTATTTCCTTACATGATTGCTGTAGAAAAAGATCCTAACAATTAGCAGCTGCTGATAGTGGTAAGAGAAAACATGTGAAAGAATTGTTCTTCACAGGAATTATCAAGGGGTCAAGGAGCCCATATGCCTAGTTTATTAGTGGTTGTTTATAAGACAACAAAAATAAGAAAAATTAGAATTATGGAAGTTTGAACAGCAAATACCTGACCAATATGTTCTACTTGGAATAGGTAAAGCACTGGATGGCTTGATTGGAAGCAAATGGTTCTTTGTTATTGGATCTGTGGGTGGATGCACCAAAAAGAAAACTGCATTCATTTGTTCTCTAAGGGAACTATATGCTTTTTTGTTGTTTATTCATTCAGTCGCTTCCGACTCTTCGTGACTTCATGGACCAGCCCACGCCAGAGCTTCCTGTCGGCCGTCACCATTCCCAGCTCCCCCATGGTTGAGTCTGTCACCTCCAGAATATCATCCATCCATCTTGCCCTTGGTCGGCCCCTCTTCCTTTTGCCTTCCACTTTCCCTAGCATCTCCAGGGTATCCTGTCTTCTCATTATGTACTTCATAATGTCTTCTCAAAGTACTTCAGTTTTGCCTTTAATATCATTCCCTCAAGTGAGCAGTCTGGCTTTATTTCCTGGAGTATGGACTGGTTTGATCTTCTTGCAGTCCAAGGCACTCTCAGAATTTTCCTCCAACACCACAGTTCAAAAGCATCTATCTTCCTTCGCTCAGCCTTCCTTATGGTCCAGCTCTCGCAGCCATAGGTTACTACAGGGAATACCATTGCTTTAACTATGCGGACCTTTGTTCTCAGTGTGATGTCTCTGCTCTTAACTATTTTATCAAGATTTGCCATTGCTCTCCTCCCAAGAAGTAGAAGTCTTCTGATTTCCTGGCTGCAGTCAGCATCTGCAGTAATCTTTGTGCCTAGAAATACAAAGTCTGTCACTGCCTCCACTTTTTCTCCCTCTATTTGCCAGTTATCAATCAAGCTGGTTGCCATAATCTTGGTTTTTTTGAGGTTTAACTGCAACCCAGCTTTTGCACTTTCTTCTTTCACCTTCGTCATAAGGCTCCCCAACTCCTCCTCATATGCTTATCTAGCTATATTATTCATGTAGGTTGGCTTTCCCCTGCACAGTTGTGTCCAACTCTAGGGGGCGGTGCTCACCTCTGTTTCTTAGCCAAAGAGCCAGCGCTGTCCGAAGACGCTTCCGCGGTCATGTGGCCGGCATGACGCGCACGGAATGCTGTTATTCGTGTAGAGAAGAAATAAATTATAGACATTTTTATCTATGAGGTTTCGATTTATTTATTATTTTTATCCCGCCTTTATTATTTTTATAAATAACTCAAGGCAGCGAACATACCTAATACTCCTTCCTCCTCCTATTTTCCCCACAACAACAACCCTGTGGGGTGAGTTGGACTGTGTGTGTGTGACTGGCCCAAGGTCACCCAGCCAGCTTTCATGCCTAAGGCAGGACTAGAACTCTCAGTCTCCTGGTTTCTAGCCTGTTGCCTTAACCACTAGACCAAACTGGCTCTCTTGATTTACATGGGACAAAGCCAATGTTCCAATCCCTTCAACCTTTGCTTAGTTGAAAATACAGCTTCTACTAAAAAAAAAAAGTAATTGCAACCAGCAAAATATGATATACTCTCTGAAGAACAGAATGCTGTATTTTTGTCAGGTTTAATTTCCCAAACCTGCCTTCTTTTTTTACTATTGACCACTTAGGATCAGTAATCAATTTTATTTTCCATATAAAACAATACAGTACCTTTCAATCGCAGTCAAGGCTAAAGCAAGGAGCCAGCAGAACCGACACAATACACAAAGAGACAGATAAGTTGAGAGCAAAACAGTTTGTCCAAGACTCCTACATCTCTGCCAAACTTTCTGGGAAATTAGCAGATAGTCTGAAGCCAGGACTACCAAGACTCCTACTTCAGATGTTTAATTGCTGCTATCTGTGCTTTCACTCTCTTTTTGCTTATTTTAATATTATTTTATAGCTATTCACCGATTTGGCCATCCCATCACAGAGATTTAATCTTTTTTAAGACATACATAATACAACAGCTTCTTACAGTACTTGCACCAAAGTAGCAGAGTTTTCATTCCAAGCTTAGAACATAAAGACTCTGCTGAGTAGGACCATTTTCTTCCTAACAATGGCCAGCCAGGTGCTTCGGGGAAGAAAATACAGAAATTCTTTGTTTAGATCAGAGCTTTCCAAACTGTGTGTCGCGACACAAAAGTGTGTCGCCACACACAGTCTGGTGTGTCACCAGACAACCCGGAAGCGCTGATCATCATCAGCGCTTCTGGGTTTTCCCGCAGCAACACACCAACAGCGGCGCGCAAAAAGCTGAAAGCGGCAGCAGCACTTCCGGGTTTTTGCGCGCTGCCGCAACGGCAGCACTTCCGGGTTTTCCTGTGGCAACACACCAACGGCGCTTGGTGTGTCGCCGCGGGAAAACTTTGGAAAGCCCTGGTTTAGATAAACAGAAGAACTCTGCTGGATCAGATCAAGGGCTAAGTGTAATACTAAAAACCCTACAGAGAGAGACACTTACATGAAATAGAAGAAACACAAAGAGAACAAATTTGAAAAGTGGAGTCAACTTTTTAAAATAGTAATTCATTGAATTATAAAAAAGCAAAGAAAGAAAAGAGGCATTAGAACATCAGAAGGCACCGGCAAATCAAAGCCCTGCGTAATCTGGGATCAACCAGATGTCTGTGATCCTACAAGAGGGATACAAATCCAATAGCAACTTTCCGCCTACACTTCTGAATTTACACTAATCATCAATGATAAGCCCATTCTCTGTAATTTCCCTTAATCCTTTTCTGAAGCAGGACTAGGGAGATCTAAATTCAAGTTCACCCTCAGGCATGGAATCCCACTAGATTACTTAGGATCTTTCAACGCAGAATGAACTGCCCTGAAACAGAAAAATATTATGTGTGATGGTCAAAGTTTTTTCTCTGTACAGGTAGTCCTCACTTAACAACCATTCTTTCGGACTTACAACGGTGCTGAAAAAACTAACTTATCACCAGTCCTCACACTTACAACCATTGCAGTGTTCCCACGGTCACGTGATCACGATTTGGGCACTTGGCAACCAGTTTGCATTTATGACCATTGCAGCATCACAAGGTCACATTATTGCCATTTTTGACCTTTCCAGCTGGCTTCTGGCAAGCAAAATCAATGTGGAACCACATGATTCGCTTAATGACCACATTGTTTGCTTAACGACTGTGTGGTTTGCTTAACGACTGTGTGGTTTGCTTAACGGCCGCTGCAAAAAAGGTAATAAAATCAGGTCGGATTTGCTTAATGACCGCTTCACTTAGCAACCAAAATTCTTGTCCTAATTGTGGTCATTAAGTGAGGAATACCTGTAGTGGTCTGACTGCCAGGTGCACAGCTTGGATACGTAGGCAGTTGCAGAGAAAAGTAGAAATTTATGTAATGTAGTTAACTTTTGTTAAAAGACTGTATAGTTCGATTTATTAGTGTACATATTGACACTTGGTCACTATAGATAGATATACAGAAACACTTATTCACTAGAAGTCTTCTGAATACCCTTTGCACTAAGCTTGTATAGGAATGCACAGCAGCGTATACACTTGTTAGGGTTAAATATGTGTGCATGTCTGACTTCGTTCCTATCCAGTCCCAGCCTCCAAGTGCATCCTATCTCACAAGGTCATTCTGCAGAAAATGGGAGAAGATAGTGCTGTGTACACCTGTGTACATCTCCTTGACTTTGGAAGAAAAAGTGAGATATACATCTAATGTGAGCACTACACCTAAATTCATCCAAAATATGGGAGCACATATATTGCTTTCATTAATTTCCTAGCCAGTGTTTCTCAACCTTAGCAACTTCAAGATGAGTGGACTTCAACTCCCAGAATTCTGAAGTCCACACATCTTAAAATTGCCAAGGTTAAGAAACACTGTCCTAGGCAAATAAAGGCAGTAAATAAATAAGCATAAATAAAGTAAATAAGCATAAATAAAGTAAATAAGCATAAATAAAGTAAAGGCATAACCTTTACTTATTTGAAAAGAATCATGTGTAACGCTTCATCTACATGCAGAAAACGATTGAGGATAGCAAAAATCTGAAAAACAAAAAGGGAAACGAAATGTGTGCTTCAATCCTCAGCCTGTTGAGAAATAAAAAGGGAAACAAAATAGTTTTGACAGTCAATACATTGAAATACTGTTGTGCCACACTTTGCAAGGATTTAAGCTTTGCAAGGATTTAAGCTGACACACAGTTTGTTTAATTGAAGTCTGCTGAATTCACCCCAGCTCGCTGGGTTCCTCATACAACATGCTAAGCCAAAATCAAACAAACTACATGACTCAAGGTGATGTGTGAATGCAGCTTGCAAGCATGCTAAGAAAGAAAATATATCCCCTAACTGCCCATTCTCACTGCAGCAAGAAAGGGAGGGTCACCATATTTCTCCCCCTTAAAAACAGTCCCACACAATAGGAACTCACTTAGATCCCTTTCAAAGGCTCTTTGAAAAGACATCAAGTCCTTCGGCTCAGCTGTAGCAGGAACATTTATAGAAGCTTCAGGATACATGGTGGGCTTGGATGTAATCTTCATTTTTTAAAATGGTTACTGTATACATATACAAAACCCTTGAGGTTTGCGTTCAGCACAGGAAACACAGCAGAACTATTAAATAAAAGGTCTGCAGGCCACCACACCTCCTTCTGTTATTGAAAACAGATCCTCACAATCATTTTCTGAAAAGTACAATTTGCCATAATGGAGAATATATGAAGCTCACAATTGAATTGCTGGGTTCTTGGTGTTCTCGGAGTACAATTTATGGAGGGGGAAATTGAACAAGAAAAAAAAAATACTCATCCAGATAGTCAGCAATATACCCACTACAATAGGTACTTGCATAAACCTCAGTGCAGAAGTATAATTATAAGATTCCGACAAACACTCACCGATTAACATGAGCCAGGCTTCAACCTCACCATCTATGGCTAATCTCAAGGCTCAGCTTAGCAACGTGTAAACCAACCCTCTCTACACTGGGCAGAAGGGTTAGACTTGAATTCTCACAATCCCCAACCACAAAAAAAGTCCTGAAATTCTCACCACCACTACTGTCGAGTTGGGCTTCCATGTAACCCACATGCAATCATGGGCTGAGAAAGGCCTGAGCTTGACTACAAATGTGCAGTTGTTACCCATTTGTTAAAGGCTTTCCAGATGTCAAATCCAGCCCGATGATAAAGCCAGACTTAGTCAATGACAGGAGGATCGAGTATCACACCATGACTGTTGGATTGCTGCTAGCGCCAGGAAGAATCAAATCCATTTCGCACATATTTGACATTTGAACCGATGCATGCAAATTAATCTCAGCATTTCACCAATATACCTCCCCCCAACTCCCCATCGTTTACCCACTCTTGGTGCTTAAACAAGTGTTTCTATTGTAACTAGTCCAACCTCATGAAGCATATATTATCACTCACCAGGAAGACACATTTTTAGCTCATGGATAAGCACGGCTGAAGATGACAGCTTGCACAGATTGTTGCCCATAGTTTCCTCACCTTCCTCTTCACCAAGCCTTTACCACGTCTTACTCAAATTTATTTATTTATTTATTTATTATTTATTTATTTTTATCCCGCCTTTATTATTTTTATAAATAACTCAAGGCGGCGCCGAACATACCTAATACTCCTTCCTCCTCCTATTTGCCCCACAACAACCACCCAAATACTACATACATCATATTCAGAGATGGAGAGTTTTGAAAGCTGGGATGGTAATTACTATTTTAGAGGAAAGAGCGCAGATTCAAGAAGATCTGATAAATTGGAGTGATGCGGAGGAGGGCTATCAAGGTGGTGAGGGATCTGGAAATCAAGCCCTAGGAAATGGTTAAAGGAACTGAGTGAGTTTAACCTACAGAAAAGATAACTGAGGGAAGATGTGATGGCAGTCTTCAGATATATGAAGAGTCGCCAAATAGAAGAGGGAGTGGACTTATTCTCTATTGCCCCCGAGAAAAGGACCAGAACACACAACTTAAAACTTCACAATAGTAGGTTCAGGTTAGATGTCAAGAACTTACTAACTCAGAGCTTTCCAAACTGTGTGTCACGACACAAAAGTGTGTCGCCACACACAGTCTGGTGTGTCGCCACACAACCTGGAAGCGCTGATCATCATCACCACTTCCGGGCTTTCCCGCGGCGACACACCAACAGCGGTTGGTGTGTCGCCGCGAGAAAACTTTGGAAAGCCCTGTACTAACTCTAAAAGCTGCAGTGGCAGACACATGGAGTACCAAACTCTTCTTTACTGGAGGTATTCGGAGACTAGATAGTTATCTGTCAGAAAGGCTCCAGAACCTGCACTGAGCAAGGAGTTGGATTAGAGGACCTCTAATGTCATTTCTGAGAGGGGCATGGTGGCTCAGCGGGTAAGACGCCAGGCTTGTTGATCGGAAGATCGCAAGTTCGGAGGTTCGAATCCCTACTCCTGCGTGACGGAGTGAGCTCCCGCACTAGCCCCAGCTCTTGCCAACCTAGCAATTCGAAAGCATGCAAGTGCAAGTAGATTAATAGGTACCACTTCGGTAGGTAGGTAACAGCGTTCCGCGCGCATCATGCCAGCCACATGACCGTGGAAGCGTCTTCGGACAACGCTGGCTCTTCGGCTAACAAACGGAGATGAGCACCGGCCCCTAGAGTCAGGCACGACTGCACAAATGTGCGGGGGGAAACTTTACCTTTTTTACTTTGTGTATTACTAGGTTTAAGATGTTTTAGTGTATTTGGAAGTGTTTCTGAAGTGTTTTATATGCATAGAAAGGTAAATTAGAGTCCCTTGCATGGGAGATGGGCGAGGAATAAATTAAATAAATAATAAAATAAAATAAAATAAAATAAAATAAAATAAAATAAAATAAAATAAAATA
This sequence comes from Charina bottae, assembly GCA_023362775.1. Taxonomy (NCBI): domain Eukaryota; kingdom Metazoa; phylum Chordata; class Lepidosauria; order Squamata; family Charinaidae; genus Charina; species Charina bottae. The sequence continues at coordinate 74,513,705 of JALMGJ010000005.1, read as the reverse complement.
AAATAAAATAAATAAAATAAAATAATAAAATAAAATAAAATAATAAAATAAAATAAAATAAAATAAAATAAAATAAAATAAAATAAAATAAATAAAATAAAATAAAATAAAATAAAATAAAATAAATAAAATAAAATAAATAAAATAAAATAATAAAATAAAATAATAAAATAAAATAAAATAAAATAAAATAAAATAAAATAAAATAAAATAAAATAAAATAAAATAAAATAAAATAAAATAAAATAAAGTATATACTATATATTAAGACTAACTGATATATTACTAACTGATATACTATATATTTGACTAACTGATGCTAAATAACCGTTCTGACTTACATACAAATTCGACTTAAGGACAGACTTAGGAGCAGAACTCGTTCTTAAACTGGGGACCTGCTGTATACATCTCGGAAATCTCTGAGAAAGCCAGCTTTCTTTTCCCAACCCTCAACTGCAACCCACCTACAATATCTGGGAGGCTATCCCACAAAAGAAGGGGCGTGGTGGCTCAGCAGGTAAGACGCCAGGCTTGTCGATCGGAAGATTGCAGGTTCGGAGGTTCGAATCCCTAGCCCCACGTGACAGAGTGAACTCCCACACTCACCCCAGCTCTTGCCAACCTAGCAATTCGAAAGCATGCAAATGCAAGTAGATGAATAGGTACCACTTTGGTGGGTAGGTAACAGCGTTCCGCGCGTGTCATGTGGCCACATGACCATGGAAGCGTCTTCAGACAACGCTGGCTCTTCGGCTAAGTAACGGAGATGAGCACCGGCCCCTAGAGTCGGACACGACTGCACAACTGTGCGGGGGGAACCTTTACCTTTACTAATGTCATTTCTAATTCCATTATTCTGTGTTCTCCGCTCTCTGCATCATGAAATACAATGGTACATTACCTGAGCCTCCCCCAACTGGAATTCTTTTTGCCTATCGGGGAAATAGAACTGAATGCTGGGTGCAGGTGGGGAGATCAAAGCTATCTATGGCAGGTTGTAGTCAAAGCATCCAAAAGCCCCCTAACTCCCCAAATATTCCTTCTGCCTCCCCAAGAAAGGAGGCCACGAACTTGAAACGACGGAAGCATTTGTAGGAATATGACCACTTTGTTCTACTGACAAAGTAGGCTCTAGCCTACACAAATTTATGGCATAATAAATCAGGTGCTGTAAGATGCTGTGTTGCTTTTGCTGTAACAGAGGAACCAACAATTCTCCTTTGCTGAGCACAGATCAATATAAAACATTTTCTGCGCCGTATTCCCTGTGGTGTCTTCCCCAGCTACACAGAACAGGCTCCCCACTTCATCCACTGGGGTTTACTCCCAGGGGAAAAAAAGTTCTCTGGGGATTCCAGCCAAAACAGCATTTCTTAAAATATTTCTCAAAATGTCACAGAAGGCATTTTTCTCTCCACCCTTAACACCACAAAGAGAACACATTTTGCCTCTGCGGTAAACGTTCATTTGCTTTCCTTTTTCTTTGCTACAGGACTGTATAATGTTCTGATAACCAGTTTAGAACAATCTTCAGGAGGCACAAAATGCCTAGGACGCAAGCCAGAGGAAGCTGGGAGTTTTCCTCATCTGGCAAGAGAAGAAATAAAAAAAGAAGGCTTTAATCAAACCCACTTGGAAATGCATGGCCTTGGGATCAGGATTCATTTCCAAATCAACATCATTACATTCTGGGTGCAAATCTACTGTATCCAGTAGGTAGGGATAATATAAATGGTCTCGCTGGCATTTTTTCTACTACCCCAAATTCCAAGTTGCAATAATCAGGAATCCCACCTCTAAGAGAATAAACTCCTTTCAACTGAGAATTTCCATTCTATCTCAAAATGCATCGTTACCCATCAGCCACAAAAAAATACATTGATCTCTTTAAGATGTGGAGCAAATTCTGTATATAAATATGCTTTTTTAACTTTCCAAACTACACCAACGTTTCAGATTTCAGCCTATCTTACCAGTGACATCTCATGATCTGCCAGAATGTGAAGAATTATGGCTATCATTACATGCACTTACAGCCTATACATGAAATTGCAACTTTCTTGCACCCATGAAGTTTTACTATAGCCATAAATGCTGAAGAGGTTAGATTCCCAGCATTAAGATAACAAGCAACATCTAAGACTATCAGAGAATTTTTTCAAAATTCTATGAGTGGAAACAGATTTTATAATGCTAGGAGTCTTGATGTTTATGATCTACCAAAAACAACCGCCCACCCCCCAAAACAGCCTTTGGAGACAGCAAGTGAAACTTGCATCAAGAAACATCTATTTTACAATCCCACCAGAACCATCACATCTTTTCTAAATTCCAGAGTTAAGGAAGCAGGATTTTATAACTGCAGGCAACAGAAAAGAAAAAAAAAGTCCACAGAACCCCTCTTATTGTACCTGATTTTTAGTTGCAAGGGAGACCATCCAATTTCTTCTCTTTGGAATGAAGAATTAAAAAGGAAAACAAACAGACAAACCCAAAGCTTCCAAACTAAAGCCACCCAACTTTCCAGCAGTGCTTTGAAGATGTTGCTCCGTTCGGATTCTCAGGACGTGCCATCAAAGTTGGCCACGGCTGCTTCTCTTCGGTGGCGAAGCAGTTAAGCCCATCTTGGGGGGGGGGGCAGGAAAGCAAGCCACCGATGGAGCGGACCAAGACTGTAGCACTTTGTTTTCAAGAGATCAAATCCTAGTCGTTGCCAATTAAAACAGGACTAGCGGAGAGCAACAGGCGCTGACCCTCTCCCCGGGCGGACGACGTCTGTGGGCTGGAGCATGGGAGGGCCAACTCGGGGGCTTCTCTGCCAATGAGCAGCCGGAGATTCCTGGCAGCAGAAGCCACAGGCACTCAGCCTCCGAGTCAGAGGGACTTCCAAGGCAGGGCTTGGCTGTGTTTCTTGGGACGGAGCAAGAGAGCCGCTAGCGTCTAGCTGCTGGCAAGCGGCCGCGGCACCTTCGAGAAACCGGTTGCTCCAGCAACAATGACAGTTCCTAGAGAGTTCCTTTCTGCCGTCCGTCCACTTCTTTTAATTCTCTTTTCTGGCAACAGAGGGGGAAGAGGTCAGCAGCTCCCAAAGTTGGAGGAAAGGAGGGGGAAGCGGCAAGTCCCTTGGGACTTCTCAGGTAAATGGCTACCACCCCTCCAAGCAAACTTATCCATAAACAATATTTAACAGCAGAGAGTTGGTGCATTAAAAATGCAACACTGCATGGTGTCTGTAGCTTGAATCATGTCAACTGGATTTCTATTTTCTCAGTGGAAACGTTTCCCTCCTTATCCAAGAAGCTTCTTGGATAAGGAGCGAAACGTTTCCACTGAGAAAATAGAAATCCAGTTGACATGATTCAAGCTACAGACAATTCCACCTGGATGACCAAGAACCTTCATCGACAACATTGCATGTTGCCTGGCTGGGTTGTATGTGGATTGCTTTGATGTTTAATCACAGACACACACACACACACATCTAAGCATCAACAAAGCAGCCACCCTTTAACACAAAGAAATCAAAGTCTATCCAACTCCACTTGCTTGCACTCTTCGGGTAACATCCTTGCTAACATCCATCTCTAATCTTCTTTGATATTTCCCCGCTGCTGAAATTAGACTATAAACTCACAGAGGGTTCCCCCCACTTTCTGGCATAACTGTCCAGCAGCACAAACCACTTTGCTTCTTTTAAGTAGGACCCGCTCCTCTACTTGATAATGGCAACTTATAAACAAACTCAAGACAAAAGAAAGATAAGCCACTTGCAATCATCAGGACTGAAGCAGCACAGAAGCATAAATAAATAAAAGGCTACAAAAGATTCAGCCTTACCGCGATGAATCATTAAGGCCATTCCCACAGTAAAACTTTCCTAATCCTGCTGGGAGGGCTGTCAGAATGTTGACTTAGCTACTTCCAAAATAGCGAAGACAAAGGATGGGCAGATGAGTAATTTCCTTCACTTCCTCCTTCCAAGATACACACACTGCAAAATGCATCTCTCCATGTTACTGTATCCTTTTCTCACCACCTTCCTGAACCTGCAATCCATTTGCTCACTCTTCCCCCAAACTCCGTGAAATTCTGCGCTGCCTCCAATCCAACAAGCAGAATTGCACAGGGAAAGAAGAAAAGCAAATGCTGAAACTCCTGTTGAGTGTGTCACCGGTAATCACCTGTAAACTTTTTTTTAATATAAATTTTATTGAATTTTAAAATACATATTAAAAGTTAGAAAAGGAAATAAAAATAGAAATACAAAGTAAGAAAAAAGTAAAAGAAAAGTGAAGTCACTGGAGATAACTCATGATCCCACGTGGATTTCAGACAGTTTCTTCCACTATACCATGCTTGCAAGGGGTTAAGCCTAGGTCTTATTTACATACACTGGGGAGCCTGATTACCCTGCATTAAAAAAGAAATAAATAATGCTGTGCCCTAGTTTTGTGATTTGCACATTCAAATGCAAATGTGCCTGGCCTGCCAGAGACTGGGGTGGGGGGAGGAAGAGACACAGAAAGAGATGTCTCAGAGAATTTCCAGTGTATCTGGATTCACAACACGCTTACTAGAACCCAAATATGCTGCATGATGGTCAATACAATATGTAAACCCTATTACACCTTGATCCTGAAAAAATAGCAGGAACACCCACGTTTTAACCAGATTTCTCCTTCCTCTTTGGAAGTCTCGTGATGGTCAGTAATTTTAATCTGAGGAACCCTCTGGGTAAGTGCCAACCAGAGACTGAAACGTGCTCTTTAAATACTGTATTTCTTCCACAAACATTGCTGACTTGCGCTGCAGCTGCCAAGCAGAAGCCAAATATTTACAAGGTATCATCAGGCTGAAAGAAAACAGTGAGAAAAGGATCCAAGGCAATAAATATCAGGAGGAATGTAAATGGGACCTAGACAGTGCCCGAAAATGGTAAAGTGTGCAGGCTTAAAAGTTCCTTCGTACTCTGGATTAAGGCTGTGCACCTTTCAAAAATTATTCCGAACTAATGCTTTGGACCTTGCGTGAGCATATCGATAAGCTCTTTGTTAAAGCAGCCACTTCTTTTAGGCTTCCATGCAAGAGTAAAAAGAGAAGCCACCAGTTTAAAAGTCACTTTCATTACTTCACTCCATAAAGCAATAAACACCGAAAAAACGACATCGCTGCTTTAATTAACAGCAGAAAGATGCGGTGCTTTCAATGGTCTGAAGCGTCTCTTGCAAACCATTTTCAAAGCACACCCGGTCCTATTATAGATGCTAGATCTTCTTGCAGCCCTTCAAACTGGCACAAGGAAGTAAATTTTACTTCGGTTAAACATGTTGAAGAGGAAAAAGGGAAGGGCCTTGAAGGACAGGAGGAAGAGCTGCTACCAACAATGGTCAGATAAGAAGGGCTTCAACCCAGGCCAAGAAAATAATGTGAGAAAGTCTCAGACAATCTCCTCCCCAGTTCACACGGAGAGGGGTGGGAAGCACATTCAGATTTGCAAGATGCTATTACTATAGCTGTTCCAATAAAAGTAGTCCTGACCTATATGACATTGGTTTCTTAGTCTGGTCTACCTTGTAGGGCTGACACATTCCTTGTTAATCAACTGGACCTCTGTAACTCAAGTTACCACCATGAGCGTCAAGCTGATCATTCCAACATTTCTTTCCGGCAAGAACTCAATGTTTGGAATATAAAATGTAACCCACTAATTAGCTGAAGATCAGCATAAAGAGAATAAATAGGGTTTGTAAAATGATACCTTGGGGTTTCACCATAGCCAACAATTTTAGTAGCTATAAAACATCAAGAAACAGTGTCTGAGTTATCTTGCTTTCTTTTTTCCTCCTGTGCTGGGCAGGGGATCCAAGGGTATGGTCAAAAAAGTCAAGATGTCAGCCACAATGGTGCGATCAAAGTCCTGCTTGTTTTTTATGTACAACACTTTTTTTTTACCACACCCTGCAGCCACCCCTGGTGCTGGGTCTTTTTAATTTAGTTTTTAAAACTTGAAGTGGGAGGCTGTTGGATTTTTATTATTCTGTTCTGAGAGCTTTTTAAACTAAAGAGTTTATATAACTAAGTACACCACCCCTAGCAACCTATGCCAACCTAGCAATTCGAAAGCATGCAAATGCAAGTAGATGAATAGGTGCCACTTCGGTGGGTAGGTAACAGCGTTCCACGTGCGTCATGGCGGCCACATGACCGCAGAAGCGTCTTCGGACAACGCTGGCTCTTCGGCTAACAAACAGAGATGAGCACCGGCCCCTAGAGTCGGACACGACTGCACAACTGTGCAGGGGGAACCTTTACCTTTTTTACACCATAGCACTATTCAGAAATACCCCTGTGGTCATTCCCAGGTAAGTGAAGTAAGGATGTGACCTTAACGCTCACCAAAAATATTACTTACAAGATTTTTACCAAGCATTTTAAAGACACAAAATCAAGCAAAAGCACCACGGTTTGAAAAATACAGAAGTTCAGCCATGACTGCTGGTTAACAGGATAAATTCCTTTTACTTCCTCTCTTCTCCTGACTTTTTGAACACAGGTCAGTTGCCAGGCTGTTTCCAGGCAACCATGATTTCCTCTCACAGATTTTTGCTATTATGCCACAATGCCATTTGTAAAGCTAGAGAGTTCAAGTAAAGAAGTAGGAAACAGCTCAGCATTAACTTTTCTAATGAAAGGAAGCCGGCAGACCTGCAGGGGATGGAAAAAACCCAGAAATTATGCAGAGGTGGACTCTGCCAAACTATCTTTCTAATGGAATCATACAGAGGAACGACAGAGGAACTAACAGTATGTTACACATGAAAACCTATAGTTGGTTTTGGTTAATGGAAAGTAGAGCCAGCCTTTCTTACATTGCTACAAATAAAAATGTACTCTACAGAGAGCCTGCTTGCAATTAACTAGAAACTTTTTAGAAGTTGTTTGAAAAACTCAAGTGAGATGTGACCAAAAAAATAAAAACCCCTTTGAGAGATGTTTCCACATCAAACCCTCCAAGCTGATGCTATTATAAATGCCCTAGCTTTGACTGACAAAAATAGTGGCTTTATTAACCTTTCTGTGATACTGGTGTGGCACACTTCACCAAGAGTAAATTCAAAAATTAGGAAAAAGCATGTGTCCTATGGTAGAGTATGAAGGACAATGCTTTAAACGGGGGGGGGGGAACGAAATAACCTTCAAAACGACCCACAACTTTGGGATTCCAAAAACAAAGATGGCGTAAAAGCAGGACAGTAGCGTATCAAAATGTGGAAGGGGCCATCAATAACTGTGCCCCATCATTTACTCTTTCTCTTTTCATTTTCCGAAATTCTTGCGCTGCCGGCCAATTTAGAATTTGCAGGACGGATACCAAAGAATTGTTCCATTACTTACAGCACCAAGGGTCCTTCGCCAATTACCGCAGAGAGTCTGAGTAGCAGGGATGATCTCCAGAATTGGACTCACAAAGGGGTTGCTTTCCTTGGACACGTTTTATAGCTCTTTAACCTCTCTCTCCCCTTCCACCCCGGAGTTGTGGAGTTGTTTCGTGTAAGCATCAGCAAGGGAAGGTTACATATTAATGAGGATTAAGTGTCTAACAGGCACTGGATGCCTGCTAAGACAAAACTGGGAAATAATTATCAGCTTAGGGTGAGAGCCAAACGTTTGCTATCTCACAACTTGCAAGGGTAAACAGGAAGAACTAGCTTGTCTAAGCAGCCTCTCTTGCAGGTGTTAATTGAAAAATACAGGTCAATCACAGAACAATTTGCTCTTTCAACATGACCACAGACTGCTTCACTCTGCTATTCTGAACATATAACACTTGTTCAGGCAGGCATTTTTGGCTTTAATACTGGTGCCCTTCCTTTTATTCACTGGTGTATTCAGTCACAGTTTTTACTTTCATTTCTATGGCATATAAGAGCCCTCTTAAAAACTTGTGTAATGGTGACCCCTCCAGGCAAAACAAGGCATACCTTTACAAACATTCAGATGATTGACAAGAATGTGATTAAGTGGTGATTAATTCAGCAGCAATAGGCAAGCTAAGAACTGAAGATCTAAAGACAGTGTTTCTCAACCTTGGCAACTTGAAAATGTGTGGACTTCAACTCCCAGAATTCCCCAGCTAGCCTTGCTGGCTGGGGAATTCTGGGAGTTGAAGTTCACACATCTTCAAGCTGCCAAGGTTGAGAAACACTGTTCTCAGATATATGGTAAGGGTTAGAGCCAAGCACTTCTTCCCACAGATCAACAATGCCTGGGTGGTTCAATTGGTTGTATGGACTCAGTCACTGGAGTTGCAAGAGTTCTCATACTGATAAAGAGGAATAGCAGTTACCACAGATGCAGATTGTGCTGCCTTCTCAAAAAAAGGCAAACTTCTTCCCTTCTAAAATATGGGAGGAAACCAACAAGAACTTTGTCATCACTGATTCTCTCTATATGGGTGCCAATTTGAAAGTAGTGCACTTGCTTGAATTCTTGTGTCGTAACTTCAACCCTCCTTCTAACAAATCAAAGTCCTTGGATTAACTATTTTCAGTGCAAACTATAAAGTCTGTCAGTAGATGATTCAAAAACATAATTTAGTCACAGGCTGGGACAAAAAGCCCACTAGATTTTAGTGACATACCACAGCTGAACAGAGGATTAGTAACTTAATTCCCTGTTATAGGGAATGCAACAGCATCCAAGTGTCTATAGCAGGTGGCAGCATCTAGCCAACCTGGATCATATCTGATTAGGATGGATTACTCCACAAGAAAATCCCAGGATTGCAAAAAGTTGAAAGAAATAACAATCAAGAAACATCAAGACTGCAATGGCAGATGAGGGAGATATGCTGGAAGCTAGAGTTTCCCATGGCAGAAATGCCAGATATGTCAGTAATCAACTGCTACTTCTCACTAAGCATGAGAAATGTAAAACAAGGTGTCCATGAAAGCTGTGGGGAAAAAACAGGAGGAAGTGCCAGGTTTAAACTGCAGAGGATATATGGAGTATTACACCCTCGTTCTGGCAAATAACCAAATTAAGTAGCTTCAGTGTACTGTGCAATGTGATTCTTAACTTATTCAAGCTATGTGGAGCATCTGGGTAGCTTCTATTGAGTTCAGGCCAGCTAAAGGACAGATTCTGACAACTGATCACTTCTGTACTGCTGCCAAGAAAGTCTTATGACTCCATGGGCATGTCCATGAAGTCATGAGAAGTTGAACTTAACTGTACCAAACAGAATTGAAACCTTTTATATAAATAAACCTTTGGTTCACAGAACATGCAACCCTAGATACACCTATATGGGAGTAACCCAATGGGATTTACTTCCAAGTAGATATTCACAGGAATGCACTGTGACAGGCTTCGCTCATTACACTAAGTCAAAACTCAAGAAAGGACATTACAGGTAGTCCTTCTTTAGCCACCACAATTGGGACCAGCAACTCAGTTGTTAAGCAAAGCAGTTGCTAAGTGAAACCACAACTGTCCTTATGATCTTACTTCAGCTTTCATTTGCTTTACAGAATTGCAAAGGTCGTAAAAGCGAGGACTGGTCGCAAGGTTACTTTTTCATCCCTATCGTAACTGTGAACAGTCACTAAACAAGTCAGTCGCTAAACGAGAACTACCTGTACCTTTGTACAATGTGTGAATAGAAAAATCCTGTTATTCTTAATTAGGACCATTAGGACCTAATTAGGACCATTCACCCCCATAGGGATCCACCCTCAATGGTTTCCAATAGCCAACGGAAGAGAATTGCTGTGTACAGCTAGAAAATAAAATCTCAGATTTCTGTTAGGCTTCTCCCTGGTGTCAGGGTTCATGTCTATGAATCCTGCCATTAGAATTAACCATGGCATAGTGCTTGCATAGTAGTTAGGAGGGGGGATGGCAGTTGAGTGTTATGTCTGCTGCTGGAAGCTAGAGACAGCTCGGCCAAGGTCACGCACCTGCAACGGAGTGGAGATGGGACCGTTTGCTTCATGAGATCATCGTTGGTGAATTGGCGCGCAAGGGGGATGGTTAAGAGGGCAGAGTTTGGCGGGAATTAGCATTCAAGTCTTTAGGAGTGCTTCAATGAACATGTATCCTTAATAAAGCTTTATCTGCATTTCAATGAATTGCATGGAGAAGTGTTTATTGGGACATTGTTGTTGAAATCATCACAGAAAGACTTGAATCTACAATCCAGTCGGTTTATCCTGAGGTTACAAGTGGTAACTCCATTTAGTGCCTCCTGAGTGAGAATCGGCTCGTACAAGCAATTTCAGCATGGAAGAATCTATGGAATGTTTCCAGGCGGGGGAAGAGGAGCAACCAGGCACTTCTTCAGGTTTGGAAGCGATTTCCAAGGAAGGGAAAAGTGCGGCTGCTGAACCCGAAGCGGCCAAGAAAAAAGCCTCCAAAAAGGGGTCTCGACGGAGTGGAGTTGAGGCTGCCGAACTAGCCATGGCACGCACCCCCAGAGTGGGAGCGGAATGGTCCGTGGGAATTGGAGGCGGCATCCAGACTGGGATGGGGAAACGCACGGCTAAACCCAGAGTGACCCAGTCCCAGAGGATGGCTTCACTGGAAGCGAAGACTGCACGTATTGATTTTGAAATGGAGACTATTAGTCACCAACTACAAACCCTTATTCAATCCGTGCAGCAACTGGCCCTGGCTCCGAAGCAGGAAGGGATCCCAGGGGTGGATTTACAACCTAAATTGATGACCACGGCAGCAGAGAGCGGCACGTCTAGCGAGGAGGAGGAAGAGGAATTCTCCGGACCTGAGATGGAGGTGCCTCAACTGGCCATAAGTGGATTACAAAGGGGCCAACCTGGGGTGTTCGTGTTGAACAAATTGAAAACGAGATTTGATGGGGACCCAGGGAAATTGGCTTGCTTTATGACCCATGTCAGGGGTTTTATGGAGGAGTTTGAAGATTCTTTCTTAACGGAAGAGGCCAAAGTAAGGTATGTCTCAAGTTTCTTAGAAGGAGAGGCTGCTTTATGGCTGGTGGTGTTGCATGACTCCCACTCTCCAGATTTATTGACTTTTAATTGCTTTATGCTAGCCTTACGACGCCGGTTTGAAGATACCCTCTCTAAACTGTCAGCTAAGGTGCAACTGCAGCAGTTAAGCCAAGGGAACCGATCTGTTGCCGAATATGCAATGGAGTTTAAAAAGCTTATAGGAATGGTCCCAACCTGTCCCGAAGCTTTTCAGGTGGAATATTTCCAGATGGGGCTGAAACCAGAGATTTTAGAGATGGCAGCAGGACGAGGTGACCCTGGAAGAATGGATTCAATTAGCCGGCAGGGTTGAGAGCACCCAATTAAGACTGAGATCGTACAGGAAGCTGCATAGCTCGGGGAAAACCCCTTTGGGACAGCCACCGGCGAAGAAGCTGGCTAGAGCCAATGCTTGGGAAGAGGAAAAAGAACGCAGAGCAAAAAGGGGCTTGTGCTTCAAATGTGGCAAAGAGGGGCATCGCATTAGCAATTGCCCTCAGAACCCCTCTGCAGTAAAAGCAAAGCCAGACAGCCAGTTTTCCAAACCATCTAAGCTACAACCACGCAAGAGGACAGCTCATGCTCTGGAGGAAAGCAAGACACGGGAATTGGTTGGGGGAGAGAACGACTCCTCTGACGAAGAATTCATGCAGCCGGCGGAAAACGAGCGAGGTCTGGCTTGAAGTGCGCCGGGGGCCAGGCCTTTACAGATCGGCGCTCCGATCCGCTGGTGAGTGGAGATTGTCCTACCATGCAGGTTAAGATAAAGCTTGAAACTTTAGATGGGCGGGATCAGAACAATTTGATGGCAATGCTGGACTCGGGGTGTTCAAGATGTTTGATGCATCCTGCCATTGTTACAGGACTGAGACTTAAGTTGCATAAGTTAAAAGTTCCCATCATATTTTGTCAGTTGGATGGATCAGATATGAAAGGGGGTCCAGTGGAATACTATACAGAAGCCCTAAAAATGACTATTGGGACGCATCAAGAGACTATTAGGTTCATTGTGGCTCCCATTTCCAATCAGCCCATAGTATTGGGGCTCAAATGGTTGAGGGAGCGTAACCCTCAGATTGACTGGGTCTCTGGAGAAATGGAATGTGCAGATGGCTCATATTTGGGAGTTGAGCGGGAAACTGCAGGACTTTGTGTGGTGCGGGAGCTAGCTCAAGCAGCGGTGGCCCCGTCAGTGTATGAGGAGGAGGGGGAGATTTTTGTAGAGACGGAGTCAGACCAGATGCCCCCTCATCGGAAAACAGACTGTTCTTTGCAATTGGAGCCTGGGGCAGTGTTGCCTAAACCTAAGTTTTATTCAATGACTCATAAAGAACTGCAAGAGCTGAGGAATTTTATAGATAAGAACATAAAGCGGGGGTTTATTGAGCCTTCCACCTCACCCACGGCTGCTCCGGTATTATTCAGGAAAAAGAAAGATGGCTCCTTAAGGCTTTGTACGGACTATAGGGGGTTGAATGCTATTTGTATTTCTAATCAATATCCGCTACCTTTGATGAAAGATATGCTGGCTCAACTGACCAAAGGGAAAATATTCACCAAGCTGGATTTGAGAGAAGCGTATTTTAGAGTACGCATAAAAGAAGGGGATGAGTGGAAGACCGCCTTTAATTGCCAATTGGGTTGTTTTCAATATAAAGTCATGCCGTTCGGATTAAGGGGCGGGCCTGGAGTCTTCATGAGCTTAATTAATGAGGTTCTGCATGAATTCCTGTACCAGGGGGTATTGGTATATTTGGATGATATATTAATATACACAGAGACCATGGAACAACATGTGAAACTAGTAAAAGCAGTACTCAGAAAGCTTTTAGAAAACAAATTGTATGTTAAGTTGTCTAAATGTGAATTTCACAAAGAAAAACTGGACTTTCTAGGCTACAGAATATCTCATCAGGGCATAGAAATGGATCCCGCCAAAGTCAAAGATGTATTGGCGTGGGCAACCCCCAGAACAAAAAAGCAATTACAAGCTTTTCTGGGTTTTGCAAACTTTTATCGCCAGTTCATTCCTGCGTTTGCCAAGATTGCGTTACCATTAACCGATATGTTAAAAACCAAGAAATCGGCTGATGGCGTATTAGCAAATAAGCCTCAAACGAAATTAAAATGGACGCCAGCGTGCCAAACGGCTTTTGAACAACTGAAGCAGTTGTTCACTGCAGAACCCGTTTTAAAACATCCTGATCCAGAACGTCCTTTTGTGATCCAGACAGACGTGTCCAATTCTGCGATTGGATGCATATTATTGCAAAAAGACAATAATGATCAATTACGGCCTTGTGCATATATTTCTCGTAAATTTACTGAGGCTGAACAACGTTGGTTGGTTTGGGAAAAGGAAGCTTTTGCAGTGCGACATGCTCTAGCTACATGGCGACACCTGCTGGAGGGTTCACCTCATCCATTTGAAGTCTTTACTGACCATAAAAACTTGGAAGCACTTAAAACGCCTCGGAAATTAAATCCTAAACAAATCCGTTGGGCTGAGTTTTTCAGTAGGTTTAATTTCACCTTAAAGTATTTGCCAGCTGGGAAAAACTTTTTAGCAGATGCGTTGTCTAGGTTACCACAACATGACACTCAAACAGAGCTGGTGGTATCTACAGTCATGTCTCCGCAACAATTGGGATTATCGAACCAGGAGGAGCCTGGTCCAGAAAGCACTAGACCGCCTACACCTGTACAGTTGCAAGGGAACGTGGCTCTCACTAGAAGCAAGGCCAAACCACCGAAAAACCCATGTGAACCTTCCCTAGAAAAAGAACTTAAGGCCGCTATAGAGACTGATGATTGGTGGAAGGAGCATAAGCAAACTTTAACTGAAACGAATGGGGTGTGGTGGAATGGAGACAGATTATATGTTCCGGAGACTGTGAGAAAGGCTATTTTACAACGTTGTCATGATAGCAAAATTGCTGGACATTTCGGATTTGTAAAAACTTTACATTTGGTTAGAAGGCAATTTTGGTGGCCAACATTGAGGAAAGATGTGAAACAATATGTTTTGTCATGTCATGTTTGTGCTTCCATGAAAAAAGCGCCCGGGAAACCGGTGGGGCTGTTGCAGACTGTAGCTGAGCCAACAAGCCCATGGAAGCAAATTTCAATGGATTTCATTGTGGACTTACCAGAGAGTAAAGGCAAGACTGTAATATGGGTAGTGACTGACTTATTCTCTAAGCAAGCTCATTTTACTCCTTGTAAAGGATTGCCATCTGCTGGTCAACTGGCAAAGTTATTCATTTTGCACATCTACCGAGCACACGGCGCCCCCTTGCAGATTATCAGCGATCGCGGAAGTCAGTTTACCGCCAAATTTTGGAAATCATTTTTAAAATTGATTGGCACTGAGCAGGGTCTCACCTCTGGGCACCACCCCCAGGGGAATGGGGCTTGCGAACGACTTAACTCCGTATTGGAACAGTATTTACGGTGTTACATTAGTCATCAGCAAGATAATTGGGTGGAGTTGTTACCTTTTGCTGAGGTGGCTTATAATAATGCTGTTCATCAGAGCACTGGATTTTCTCCGTTCAAAGTAGCTACGGGTCAGGATTTTGTACCTATTCCTGAACTACCTGACCCTGCCATGATTCAACAGACTGATCCTGTACTGGCAGATGAATGGATTACAAAGATACAATCAAATTGGCCTATAATGTTGAATATATTGCAGGAGGCCAAAGATTCTTACAAAACTTTTGCTGATCGTAAACGGGCTCCAGAATGGCCTTTAGTGGTGGGAGAAAAGGTTTACCTGTCTACAAAACATTTAAAATCAACTCAGCCATCCAAAAAACTGGGGCCTAAGTTTATTGGCCCTTTTCCTATTGTGAAAGTGATCAACCCGGTGGCCGCTCAGTTAGACTTGCCAAAGAACCTTCGTAGAGTACATCCTGTCTTCCACATCAGTTTATTGAAACCAGTTAAACCTGCTCATCAATGGCATCCAGATCCAGTGACGCCTCCACCTATCATGGTGGGAGATAACGAGCATTTTGAGATTGTGAACATTTTGGACTCCAGAATGCACAGAGGAAAATTACAGTATTTGGTTCAATGGAAACATTTGCCTGTGGGATTTGAGGAGTGGGTTGATAAAATCCATGTTTCCGCGCCCAGGTTATTAAAGAAATTCCATGATCAATTCCCTGCTAAACCTGGTTAACTGCACAATTGTTATTGTTTCTGTTTTTCAGATCTCAGTGCCTCCCATTGTCTTGCAGCCTGAAGATTTTTGGAATTGTTCCATATGCCTTTATGTATACTTATACTTTCTCACCTTTCTGGTTCTTTGCATACTACTCTTTCTTTTGGAGGGTCGGCATGTCAGGGTTCATGTCTATGAATCCTGCCATTAGAATTAACCATGGCATAGTGCTTGCATAGTAGTTAGGAGGGGGGATGGCAGTTGAGTGTTATGTCTGCTGCTGGAAGCTAGAGACAGCTCGGCCAAGGTCACGCACCTGCAACGGAGTGGAGATGGGACCGTTTGCTTCATGAGATCATCGTTGGTGAATTGGCGCGCAAGGGGGATGGTTAAGAGGGCAGAGTTTGGCGGGAATTAGCATTCAAGTCTTTAGGAGTGCTTCAATTAACATGTATCCTTAATAAAGCTTTACCTGCATTTCAATGAATTGCATGGAGAAGTGTTTATTGGGACATTGTTGTTGAAATCATCACACCTGGCAAGACGTGCTAAACCAAAATAAGAGGCACACTAGAATCCACGAACCACGAATAAGCAATTTATTGTAAAAAGCTGAATTCCAGCAAATGCTATTTATTAAGAGCAAGTTCTATTTACTATATAGCGAAATCCAGGTTCATATTTTATGCCTCTTCCTCCCACCCAAGCCATGCAATGGGCTAGAAGGCCTTCTCTTCTGGACAGGAGACCTGGGTTCTACCTGCCTCTTGGTTTGGCAATAGACAGAGTGTCAGTTGTGAGAACTCACAATTTCTACCCCAGGCCACAGGGGTGCCACACAATGAGGAAACCCTCCCACTTCAAGCAAAAAGCCAAATGAAGATAATGCTCTTTTATACACACATACTTCCAGAAAAAAGGGTTGACAACTCCAGCAGAAACCACAATCCTGAAGTCTCCCCACCATCAGTGTGTGCATATAACAAACTTGTATATTGTGCATAACACACACACACATTTATTTCTTTATTGTCAGGTTTCAGAGCAGGACATGATACGGAACCAACACTGATTGTTCTGACGGATGACCTTCATCAGGACTTGGATGGAAAGACTGCATCCCTCCTGGTCCTTTTATACCTCTCAGTGGCTTCCATGACCATCAACCATGGTATCCTTCTACGTTGTCTACAGCAGGGTTTCTCAACCAGGGTTCTGTGGAACCCTAGGGTTCCGCGAGAGGTCACTAGGGGTTCCCAGGGAGATCACGATTTATTTAAAAAATTACTTCAAATTCGGGCAACTTCATATTAAAGAGGTTTCATTCTTTATTTTGAGTTTAAGAACAGTGTTAATGCCCTTCAGGGGCACTGCTCCACAAGTAGCCGGTTGTGAGACCCTGTTTTTCAAATTGGGTGCCCGAGAGCAGTTGGGAGTGTTGCTGCTGTATCAGCCTCCCTGCTGCGTAGCAACCTCCCTGCCTGAGCTGCAGGAGGCCGTCTTGGGGTTGGCGGTGGAATTCCCCAGACTTATGTCTATGAAGGTTCTCAGTCATCCAGGTGGAATTGTCTGTAGCTTGAATCATGTCAACTGGATTTCTATTTTCTCAGTGGAAACGTTTCGCTCCTTATCCAAGGAGCTTCTTCAGTCTGAGCAAAGTTGGTAAGGGAATCCTAAATATGTTTCTAGGTAGCTGTGTGACCTTGCCCCTGGGGCTAGGTCATGGTTATATTGAGATGAGGACTTAAAAAGGACTTAAAATAACATCTCAATATAACCATGACCTAGCCCCAGGGGTAAGGTCACACAGCTACCTAGAAACATATTTAGGATTCCCTTACCAACTTTGCTCAGACTGAAGAAGCTCCTTGGATAAGGAGCGAAACGTTTCCACTGAGAAAATAGAAATCCAGTTGACATGATTCAAGCTACAGTCCTCAGACTTATGGTTCTGGGGGGTTTCAATTTGCCATCCCTGGGATGGTCCTCAGAGGCGGCTCGGGAGTTCATGGCCACCATGGCGCCCATGGGCCTGACTCAAGATTATTCGGGACCCGACTAGAGACAGTGGTCTCACACCAGATTTAGTTTTCTTGTCGGAGCAGCAGCAATGTGCTCTGAGGGGAGAGTTACATCTTTCCCCGTTGTCATGGTCAGGCCCTGGTGGCCTTGAGATTCTCTTATGCCACCCCACTCCGCAGGGAGGCAGGACCTATTCGATCGGTCCGCCCCTGGCGACTGATGGACCCAATTCAGTTTCAGAAGGAGCTGGGGGTTGTCCCCGGAGATCTGCTGCGTGGTCCAGCTGCCACCTGGAATAGGGAGGCAGCTGGGGCCTTGGACAGGATCGCGCCTGTGCGGCCTCTCTTGTCCTATCGAACCCGACACTCCCAGTGGTTCACAGAGGAGTTGAGGGTCCTGAAGAGGATTAACAGACGCCTAGAGCGCCGCTGGAGGAAGACAAAGACTGAACCCGACCGAACACAAGCTAGAGCCGTGGTTAAGGCCTACCTTGTGGCGGTAAGAGCGGCAAAACGCCAATATTTCTCCGCTCTTATTGCATCCGCAGAATGCCGCCCAGCGGCCCTGTTCAGGGTCACCCGATCCCTTTTGGGGAAAGGTGATTCAGAAAATCACCTGCAGGGACGTGCTGAGGAGTTTTCCAGGCATCTGCAGGATAAAATCGCTCGGATTCGCTCTAAGTTAGACTCTAAGCGTGAAACATGGTCTGGGGAGATGTCTGAGGAGCGTCCTTACCCTGTTATCTGGGAACAGTTTGATCCTGTTGGATCCGAGGAAGTGGATAGGATCCTCCAGACTGTAAATGCCACCACGTGCAAATTAGATCCACGTCCCTCCTGGCTGGTTCAATCAGCTCGGGAGGTGATGTGTGGCTGGGTCCAGTCGATGGTAAATGCATCCTTGCAGGAGGGGGCGTTTCCGGCGGCCTTCAAGGAGGCGTTGGTGCGCCCCCTCCTCAATAAACCATCGCTGGACCCTGTTGTACTGGACAATTTTCGTCCAGTCTCCCACCTTCCCTTTATGGGGAAGGTGGCTGAGAAAGTGGTGACGTTGCAGCTCCAGAGGATTCTTGATGAAACGGATTATCTAGACCCCTTTCAGTCAGGTTTCAGGCTGGGATATGGAACGGAAACAGCATTGGTCGCACTTATGGATGATCTGTGGCGGGAGCGGGATGGAGGCAGTGCATCCATCCTGGCTCTCCTTGACCTCTCAGCGGCTTTCGATACCATCGACCATGGTATCCTTTTGGGACGACTCAGAGAGTTGGGGGTGGGCAGCGTGGTTTTGCGCTGGTTCACCTCCTTCCTCCAGGGCCGGTCCCAATCGGTGTTGATAGGGGAGGAGAGATCGGGCCCACGGCCCCTCCTTTGTGGGGTGCCGCAGGGCTCAGGGCTCTCTCCTCTCCTATTTAACATCTACATGAAACCACTGGGCGAGATCATCCGTCTCCACGGGATGAGGTATCATCAATATGCTGATGATACACAGTTATACATCTCCATCCCGGGGGAAGTAAGTGATGCTGTGACTACCCTGTCCAAGTGCCTGGGGGCTGTGGGGGTCTGGATGGGGAACAACAGGCTTCAGCTGAACCCTGGTAAGATGGAGTGGCTGTGGATTAATGGCCCCTTGGTGTCTAGGAATCTATCATCTTTAGTTCTGGATGGGGTTGCACTACCCCAGACAGACCCGGTGCGTAACTTGGGGGTCCTCTTGGACTCACAACTCCTGCTTGAAGAGCAGGTGGCAGTCGTGGCCAGAAGGGCCTTTGCACAACTTCGTGTTGTGCGCCAGTTATGCCCTTTCCTGGAGCGAGAGGCCCTTCGAACAGTCACTCATGCCCTGGTCATCTCCCAGATAGACTATTGTAATGCACTCTACATGGGGCTACCCTTGAAGAGCATCCGAAGGCTTCAGCTGGTTCAGAATGCAGCCGCGCGGGTGATTTTAGGTGCCTCAAGATCGGCACATATAACACCTTTGCTCCGTGAGCTGCATTGGGTCCCAGTTTGCTTCCGGATTCAATTCAAGGTGTTGGTTATCACCTTTAAAGCCCTACATGGCATGGGACCAGGTTACCTGAAGGACCGCCTCATCCCCGTTCAATCAACCCGTCCCACCCGGTCCTGTAGAGAGGGCACGCTACAAACCCCGTCTGTAAGAGAGCTCCATCTGACGGGGTCTAGGAGGCGTGCCTTCTCTGTGGTAGCCCCCGCCCTTTGGAACATTCTACCTCCTGAAATAAGATCAGCCCCCCCTCTCCTGGACTTTAGAAAAAATCTAAAAACCTGGTTATGTCACCATGCTTGGGGAGGGGAGGGGAACAGTCAGTCTTGGGGTTGGCTGGCCCCTTAGATCTGCCGTATCCAGCCTTATCGACCGATGCAATGAAACCTACCATTCTGGATCAAATTGTGTAATATATATATGTACATTTTGTTTTTATTGATATTTATAGTTTTATTGTTTTTAAATTTTTGCTGTGAACCGCCCAGGGTCCCTCCTTGTGGGGGAGATGGGCGGGATACAAATGTGATAGATAGATAGATAGATAGATAGATAGATAGATAGATAGATAGACAGACAGACAGACAGACAGACAGACAGACAGACAGACAGACACACACACACACACACACACACACACACACACACACACAGAGGCCTACACAAAAAACAAATATAATAATTTTGTAACTTCTGGCCTATATTTGAGCCTGGATGTGCAGGGGTTCCCCAAGGCCTGAAAAATATTTCAAGGGTTCCTCCATGGTCAAAAGTTTGAGAAAGGCTGTCCTAGATTCTTACCTGTTTTAAAACAAAATTTGCAATAATGTAACAGTCTGTTGGTTGTTTCTGAGATGTTTTTGATGTATGGTAGTGTTATCCTTTTCATAGCTTGTGTTGGTTGTGCTGTAGTAGGTTGAGTGGTCAGGCACACTCTGATAAAATTGCATGGGTATCCATTTTGTTGAAATATGTTGTATAGGTGGTTTGTTTCCTTTTTCTGGTGTTCTGGGTTGCTGCAGTGTTTGTACTCATCTGAATAATGTTCTTACACAGCTACTCTTGTGGGAGGTTGGGTTGTTACTTTGGTAATGGAGCACTTGATTAGTGTGGGTTGTTTTTCAATAGACTGGCTTTTCTAATTTGCCGTTGTTTCCTCTGCCAATGAGGATGTCCAGGAAGGGCAGTGTGTTGTTGTTTTCTAAAGCCTTCCAAACTAAAGCCCTCCAAAACACCTTAAGTAAACCAAAAGACCCAGTACCCAAGAAGAAAAAACAGGAGTCATCTACAACATACAGTATAAGAACTATAACAGCCACTATGTAGGACAGTCAGGCAGAAGACTAGCAGAGCGCATCCATGAACACAAACTAGCCGTCAGAAGATACGATGAAAACTCCTTAATCACACAACACATGGACCGACTCAACCACAGTTTCAACTGGGAAACTGTGAGCATCCTAGACCAAGCTAAATCCAAAAACACTAGGGAATTCCTGGAAGCTTGGCATTCAGACCAATCAGCCATCAATAGACACATACTGTAGAGATAAACCACATTTACACACCATTCAAAAGAGACAATAAAAAAAGCTAAGAAGGAAACCAAAAGACCAGAACACATCATCTCCATCAGCCAACACCCAGATAAGCAGGGATTAACACCAGACAAACAATCAAGCAGAAAACAATACCCAATCAAGGAGCTACCAAGGAGAAAACCACACCCCCACCAACACTGGCAGGGCAAGCTACTGTATAGAAACAGGGAGCAAACCCCACACTGATGTTACCTAATCAGGTAATGAAATGTCTGCAAGCACCAAGGACTTCACAGTTCAACCCTGAGCTACATATATTCTCTTTTATTGGGAAGTATATAATTTACTGGATGTGAAGGTATCATGGCATGCAGCATTAACCCCAACGTTCTTCTTTTCTTTTTAAAAAGATCTTTAAAAATGAGACCAAAAAAATTGGGGATAGAGGAGGAACAGATCTCTGATTTGTTTGCATACAGAATTTTTTTCACCAAGAAATCAGTTTTCCAGTATGAACATTTGGAAGAACTCCATGTAAATAAGAAGACAAGGGATAGAGCAGACCATGGGATGCCCTGGAAGGTCACATCACAGAAACGACCAACCCACTGACTTGTTAAGGCTTTGCATCTCTCCGCACAGCCGCCGAAACGAAGGCAAGAAATGTCGTGGCAGTTGGACAGGACTCCTATAGTAAACACACTCTGCGGTTTGATATGTGGCCAAGTCCATCAGGGGAAACCTTTAACATGTTAAATATTGTTCCCAGACTGTACACTGCTTGTAACTTCCAATGCAGAGCAAACAGAATTTCTTCCTAGTAGAAACGGGAAAAAATAAAACGCCTTCTCTGCCTTCTCTGGCTGGAAGACATTGAAACTGGAAATAACTGATTTTATCAACCGTCCCAAGGGGAAATGGGGAATGTGCCCCCCCCCAGTATTTTTAGAAATATATATACTGTTTGGGGAAAGAGTCAATGGAACAGAAATGAGAAAACACCTTGCTAAGTATGGATAAGTGGTACTGCTTTTAACCAGCATTATGGATTATAGTGTTCTTGCTCCAACCTGGTCCCCTACAGTTGAGTTGAATACAAATCCCGTCATCCCCAGGTACTAGACGTACTTACTAGAGTACTGAACTCTTCCCCAAACCTGGGGCCCACTAGAAATAGCAAGCAAAGTTTGAGTGGATCATCGAGAGAGGGTAACTAACAGGCAGGAAAAAAGCAATAATAAACTAGATACACCAAGATCAAAATACCCAGAATCATGGACCTCATCAACCTCTGCCTCACCACCCACTTTCAGTTTGATGGACAAATATACCAACAAATCAAAGGAACACCTATGGGATCACCACTCTCAGGACTCATAGCAGAGATTGTAATGCAACGTCTAGAAAGGATAGCACTCCCACGCATACAACCCAAAGTATGGATCCGGTATGTAGATGACACCTTCGTCATAATAAAAAAGGATCAACTGGAAGAAACACATGAAACCATCAACAACATCTTCAAAGGAATAAAATTCACAAGGGAAGAAGAAAACAACCACACACTACCCTTCTTGGACATCCTCACCAGTAGAGGAAATGATGGCATTCTAGAAACACAAGTCTACCGGAAATCTACTCACACTAACCAAGTGCTCCACTATCAAAGCAATAACCCAACCTCACACAAGAGGAGCTGTGTAAGAACACTATTCAGACGAGCACAAACGCACTGCAGCAACCCAGAACACCAGAAAAAGGAAACAGACCACTTATATAGCATCTTCCAGCAAAATGGATATCCACGCAACTTTATCAAAAAGTGCCTGACCACTCAACCCACCACAGCAAAACCAACAGAAACTATGAAAAGGATTACACTGCCATACATCAGAAACATCTCGGAAACTACTAATAGACTGTTACAACCACACGGCATCACTGTAGCACACAAACCAACCAAAACCCTTCAGAACATCGTAAGTAAACCAAAAGACCCAGTAGCCCAAGAAGAAAAAACAGGAGTTATCTACAACATACAGTGTAAGGACTGTAACAGCCACTATGTAGGACAGTCAGGCAGAAGACTAGCAGAACGCATCCATGAACACCAACTAGCAGTCAGAAGACATGATGAAAACTCCTTAATCTCACAACACATGGGCAGACTTAACCATACTTTCAACTGGGAAACTGTGAGCATCTTAAACCAAGCCAAATCCAAAAATGCTAGAGAATTCCTGGAAGCTTAGCACTCAGACAAAGCAGCCATCAACAGACAGATAGAGGTAAACAACATTTACATACCAT
The DNA here is from genome assembly GCA_023362775.1 of Charina bottae. Classification (NCBI taxonomy): domain Eukaryota; kingdom Metazoa; phylum Chordata; class Lepidosauria; order Squamata; family Charinaidae; genus Charina; species Charina bottae. Next base: position 74,490,639 of record JALMGJ010000005.1, on the reverse strand, counting down.
TCATAAGAGACAATAGAAAAGCCAGAAGACCAGAACACCTCTTTGCCAGCAATCAACAAGATATGCAAAGATTAACAGCAAGATTAGCAGCAGAGGAGCAAACAAACAACACAATAGACCCTAATCAAGGAAATATTAACTCAGTCAATCAACCAAGCAGCAAACAACAACCCAATCAAGGAACTACCAAGGAGAGTACAACACCCCCACCAACACAGGCAGGACAAGCCAGGGTATATAAACAGAGAGTAAGTCCCACTCCCTTTTCCCACTGAAGGTGTTGCCTAGCCTGGCAATGAAACGTCTGCAAGAGAACAAGAAGGCTCAGAGAGCACCATGGACTCCACAAAGCAATAATAAGATATAGATGACTTGTTTTAAATACATAGTAGCCATTTAATGTGATTTGGCCATTTCTTAATACACAAAGACTGTTTGCGTACAGTAGAACCCAGAAAATAAATTTCACCGAAATGCTAGTATTTCTAGATAATGGCCATACCTCAAAACATAGGTGGCTGGTATATCGTGAATGTGAAACAAGCCTAAATACCTTTCAGCTACTTTAAATTACATCCCCCATCAAATACTGACCACTGTTTAGACGAATTATAATCCAACTGTCTGGAAGACACCTAACAGCACTAAACTCACTGAGATTTAGGAACTGAGGATCCAGGTCCCCAGTTCAAACTCAGAGAGGAACTTCCATCCATCCATCCAAGCTAATGTTTAATTCCTAAAATGACTGACTCAGCATTATTTGGAAGTAATATTTACATTTTATGTCCAGTAACTTTATTAGGGTTTACAGAAGTCAGTAACCTGAATAAGCGGTTTGTTTGTTTCTTTATTTAAATTTATATAGCCACCCATCTCACTTATGTGACCCTGGGCAGCTCACAAGTTTTCTGTGTAGGCCAAGAAAGACTCATTTTGTTATTTCATGTCCCAGAGCAGGGCTCAACAGCAATCAATCAAATTAAGCTCCATAGCTGTGGCTATGAACTCCTGAATTTCTCAAGTCTACATATTCCACCATCCGTTCACTCACGTTTTTATCAAATGCTTTGTCTACCTCTTCCCCAACCAAATGCAAAGCTACCCAAGCCTGCATTTTCAAAACCATTAAAAACTATTACATCAGAGCTTTCCAAATTGTGTGTCGGGACACGTTAGTGTGTCGGCTGCAGTGTCTGGGTGTGTCGCGGCTGCTGCTGCCTCCTGGCTTCCACGCAGGTCCTAGTGCCTGCCTTGTGCCCTGCTGTAAGAGTGTGTCGCGGAATGATGCATGTCTAAAAAGTGTGTCACCAACATGAAAAGTTTGGAAAGCTCTGTATTACATCCTCCTTCCTCACCCCCGCCCCCCACCCCATTTCAAAGAATACACAAAAGAGGCAATGAAGCTTTTAAGGGCTCAGTCGCACCTACACTTAAAAAAGGCTGTGTCTGGACTACATGCATAACTAATGTATCTGCAATTTACTCAACCTAATTTTCTGTAACACGCTGGATTGTAAAGCAACTGCACAACTGGGTTTGCACAACACGCTAGGCTAAAATGTGATTGAAATACAACCAAGCCAGAATCTGCGTTCCCACAACAGGCTAAACCATGATTAACGTGCCGTCGTTTATTTAATCCAATAGCCTTGGTTCGCACAATCCGCTGGATCATAAACTAATCCCAGTAGCTGGACTCGCATTATAAATTAAGTCTTAACAGCTTTCCCTTGGTGCCAACATTATTGGGCGAATCGCGCCTCCAGCTTAACCCGCAACGTTGCAATCCTAAACATCCTCTTTCCTGCTAAGTAAAGTGCCACGAATCCGGTGGGGCTTACTTACGAGTAAACAGAGGTGCCCTGGAATGTAAACCTGAAACCCCTCCCCTCGCTTCGTCCAAATTTGACTGCGGCATCCGTTCGCAGGACAGTCGGACTCCGGACCGCGAGAGTACGCAGAATTTACAGGTCTAAACGCCTGAGAACGGTAGCACTTCCTGCCGGGAGAAACGGGGAGTGGGGGGGCTTGGAGGGGCCCCCAAGCCCCGAAACTCGGCGATTGCTCACCGGAAAGGCTGCATCCCCCGCCGGCCCGGAAAGTGAAGCGAAGCGACGGGGCGCAGAGCCAGCCCTTTGTTCCCCGCGCATCCACGCGCCGCCGGGCTTCTCGAGAGTGCGCAGCTTCGACGAGGCAGGCGGAACTTCGCCCGCCTGCTCCAGCCTGCAGGCGGGGGCGCGCCTCGTGCCCCCCCCCCGCCCCCGCCGCGTTCCTGAGCTGCACTTGCGGGCGGGCCGGCAACGGATGGGACGAAAGCGCCGGTGGGCACGGAGGCACATGCGCAGCAAGTCTCGGTCCGCTTTCCCGAGCGAGGATGGTTTCAGCCCTGCCTTCAGTCAGTCCTCCCCTCATCTTCTGTTTGCGTGCCCCTCGGCCGCAACATCCTAGCAAAGTGGTCTATTTTGCAAAACATCCTGACCCGTGATAAGTGAACCAGGGTTGAACGAATGATCCCAACCGCTTGAGTTTGCACAACCTGGAATTACAAAACGCCACACTGGCTGGGTTGGTGCAACATCAGGTTATTGTTCAGTCGTTTAGTCATGTCCGACTCTTCGTGACCTCATGGACCATAGCACGCCAGGCCTTCCTGTCCTCCACTGTCTCCCGGAGTTTACTCAAATTCATGTTCATTACATCGGTGATGCTATCTAACCAACTCATCCTCTGCCGTCCCCTTCTCCTTTTGCCCTCAGTCTTTCCCAGCATCAGGGTCTTTTCCAGTGAGTCCTCTCTTCGCATTAGGTGGCCAAAGTATTTGAGCTTCAGCTCCAGCATCTGTCCTTCCAATGAGCAGTCAGGGTTGATTTCCTTTAGGATTGACTGGTTTGACCTCCTTGCAGTCCAAGGGACTCTCAAGAGTCTTCTCCAGCACCACAGTTCGAAAGCATCAATTCTTTGGTGCTCAGCCTTCCTTATGGTCCAACTCTCACAGCCATACATCACTACTGGGAAAACCAACATCAGGATTACCCACCAATTCTCAGTCCTATTTTTTCCAGCTCCTATTAAGCCGTACATCAGCCCTTGAGCTGAGTTTCAATAAATTGCTGGGACAAATGAGGTTTGCTGGTTTGTGGTGTCCTATGTCATGCAAACCCAGCCAGATTGGAGAGTTTATGGCTAGCTAGCCTGTTGTGTGAATCTAACCCGCTGGGTTAACCATGGCCAACCCAGGCTCTGGGCCACTAACTAGCCAAACAGAGTCTATTATAGTATGTTGTGTGAAACGGCTTCTGAAGCACCTTGGCTGAGGCTTCTTCCAGGTAGCTGTGGAAAATGACTCCTGCCCCTAACCACGTCCCATCATCATTGCTCTTGCCAGCACTAGGATTTTCTCAAAAGGATTGGCTTTTACATAACTGCAGTATCTTGTTTAACAAGCTATCTAGAGCTCTTATTTCCTCAGCATCACCCAATCAATATTTTACCTAGAAAGAAAACCAGTGTATTTCAGGTTGTAACTAATTTTTATCAAGCAAGGCATTACGTTCCAGATGAACTTCCTACATGAGATACCTGGTAAATTCCAGAAGGATGGAAGATGCAAATCCAAGTGTCCAAGCAAAACCAGTTGATGGATCTTAGGATTCTAGTATGGGGGGAAAATGGAATTAATTTCACAAGCTTGAAGTTCATCCACTTCTAAATTAGGTAAAAGTATCACATACAACACCTACTTCAAACTCAGAAAAGAAAACAATTATCTGATCAGTGCGATAGAAAAAACTGCATTGTTTCTTCCATTACAAGAAAAAAGGCAAAAAAATACACTGTATAAAATCCTAGCAGGCTCAAAAGAAACAGAAGCAGTATTAGATTGCACCAATATCTCATTTTAATTTCACTAGTGACTTGTAACAGCAGACTTAACATGTAGTAGTGAAGATCTAACTGGGCCTTGCAGGAGAAAGGATATGTATTTGTCCAAATGGCACCTGACATTCCCAGGTGCAGATGTCAGGTTTCCCACTGGCCCCATTAGGTGACATTCTTTGAATAACCATGGTTCCCTTGGCTGTGGGATCCTGGATTTCTGCTTGGAGGTCACCATGCGTCCATACCATCCAAGTTTCTGATTGGGTATGTGTTGATCCTTGATAGCAGTGAGTTTTGAGAGAGGCATAAACATCTCTAAAGAACGCTGAATCATCAGCAATTCTACAAGGTCTTTCTGGACTGTCTTGTTTTCTGCTTTCAATATAACAGTGAAGATGACAACATTCTCTCTCAGACACAGCCTGATAACTGGCTCCAAAGAAAACCAAATTAATTAAGGGCTGGGTGGCATGCACAATATCAGGAAACTTGAAAATATTATATCAAATAGGAAAACTGTCACCCTCCCTACCGCATCATAGGGATCTCTTCCTGGAATAAAGTCCCTGGTTTGAACTTGCCTCCAGGTGACTCCATAGAGGCAAACCTATTGTTTTCTTCAGCAATAATAGGGAAGTAGTTGCCTTCTTCTGAATGTTTTTTCCATTCCTGGTCTATTTTTTATTTATTTTATTTTTTATCCCGCCTTTATTATTTTTACAAATAACTCAAAGCGGGGAACATACCTAATACTCCTTCCTCCTCCTATTTTCCCCACAACAACAACCCTGTGAGGTGAGTTGGGCTTAGAGAGAGTGACTGGCCCAAGGTCACCCAGCCGGCTTTCCTGCCTAAGGCGGGACTGGAACTCTCAGTCTCCTGGCTTGCCATTGGCTCCTTCCTAGGGCTGAGAGACAGGGACTGGCCCAAAGTCACCCAGCCGGCTTTCATGCCTAAGGTGGGACTAGAACTCTCAGTCTCCTGGTTTCTAGCCTGGAGCCTTAACCACTAGACCAAACTGGCTCTCTAGCTTATATTCCTCAAGTCCAACCTGGTTTAATTTTATTCCAGATCAGCCAAGGTTGTCTAGCTGTTGTTACCTACTTTCCTGAAAGAGTGTGTTTTGAAGAAATGTGCAAAACAGTAACAATCAAATAACTTAGTGTAATATTAACTATCTTTTGTTCTACAGCAGCCCTCACACTGCAACATAGCCTATACTCTCAACTCAGCACAACAATAAATGTCCTCAAGCACAGGACATTTTAAAAGTTTTTTTTCTCTCTCCTACGAAAGCTGGGAATATACTGTTGACTACACTGGCAATTAAAGTTTCCACTGATGTTTTTCCAGCAAGGTGGGAAAACAGGTAGAAGCACTGGTATTATCTTGTCCACCTAGACTGCACAGAGCATATGTAATATCTGGAAATTATAAAAAGGTAAAGGTTAAGGTTTCTCCTGCACAGTTGTGTCCGACTCTAGGGGACGGTGCTCATCTCCGTTTGTTAGCAGAAGAGTCAGCGCTGTCCGAAGATGCTTCTGCGGTCATGTGGCCACATGACGTGCACGGAACGCTGTTACCTGCCCACCAAAGTGGTACCTATTCATCTACTTGCATTTGCATGCTTTCGAATTGCTAGGCTGGCAAGAGCTGGGGCAAGTGCGGGAGCTCACTCCGTCACAGGGGGTTAGGGATTCGAACCTCCGAACTTGCGATCTTCCAATTGAATTATAATTGAAATTATAATTGGTGCAAAATGCAGCAGCCTGGCTAGAAACCAGTGCAAGATACAGGGATGATTTGATGCCTACCTTGAAAGATTGTGCTGGATGCCAATTGCTTACCAGGTGTGGGCCTTTAAAGTCCTAAATGCTTAGGGCCTGACTCAGGGATGTTCCCAGAACAAGCAGTTCTGATGATACTTCAGAACCAACAGGTAGAGAGAGGACTCAGAGCAGCACTCCCTGCAGCTGGCTTGCTGCCCTGCCCTGCCCTGCCCTGCCCTGCCCTGCCCTGCCCTGCCCTGCCCTGCCCTGCCCTGGACTGTAGCAGCCTTGGTGGATGGGCTGAGCTGTTTGCAGCTTGCAGCCACTCTCTAAGGCAGTGTTTCTCAACCTTGGCAACTTTAAGATGGGTGGACTTCAACTCCCAGAATTCCCCAGCCAGCATTTATTTATTTATTTACTTATTTACTTATTTATTTATTTATTTATTTATATTTGTATTTATACCCCGCCCATCCCCTCCCTAACGGAGGACTCTGGGCGGCTTACATACATCGTTATACATCAAATTATACAGTGTTCATTCATTATACAATCCATGCGCAAGGGGCGGGGGTAAGGGAACCGGCTCTTCCCGGCTTTCCGGACTACATGTCCCAAGGTGCCTTGCGTTGGAGCCGGCTGCTGACTTCCTGTAGATGTTTGTTGCTTCCGGGATCTGCAGCCATTCGAAAGATCTTCCGTCCGATGGAACCTGACCCCAGACAGGACAGGACGCCAGCATATTTTCCCACTTTAAGGTGGTACCCAATTTATCTACTTGCTAAGCTTTCGAACTGTTGGGTCGACAGGAGCTGGGACTAGCAACGAGAGCTCACCTCATATATGCTGGCTGGGGAATTCTGGGAGTTGAAGTCCACCCATCTTAAAGTTGCCAAGGTTGAGAAACACTGCTCTAGGGCCTCTGAATATGAAGTGTTCTACAAAAGCACTTCAAAAATGCTGGTAAGGCAGTGTGTGTCTATTGTTCTAGCTGGAATGGCACAAAAATGCCATCATGCAGCAGCCAGATAGCCTGTAATGTTCCCAGGAGTGTTAGCAGGGGAAAGCAGAGTCCCCCTTCAGTCTGCATGGGGAAGATGGGGCAGTCAGTGAGCTGTGTGATGAAAAGTAGTCTTTCCACCAGGTTTCTGTCCCAGCCAGCACACTTCCTTCATGTTCTTCCTGCTCTGGGCACCACAGAGTAGGCTGCCTTTTTCATACATTCTTGAGATTGGGGTCAGGCCATTGCTGCTCTATTCAATCAATCAATCAATCAATCTTTTATTACGTCACAGACCAGAATTGCTGCTCTATTCCTTCTCAGCTTAAAGATCCTATAGATCCTCCTCATGTTACATTCAAAGTTGTTTTATTTGCATGTCAAGATACACAAATACACCAGGCAAATTAAAGCAAACAACATTTTCAAACCTTTTCCCTTCCTGTTATTTCCAGCTGCCTCTGTTAATATTATTGGTTGGCTGAATATACCCCACCCTGGCCAGAATGGCCGAGGAAGTGTCTGTTGGTAACCTTCTTCGCCCACTCAGGATTTAGTTGCCTTCAGCTGGTTTTAGTGGTAGCTTTTGGCCTCTTTCCAGTGATTAAAAGAGAAGGAATGGCCTAACTCTCATTTCAGTTTGTAGATAATCTAGATCAGAGCGTTCCAAACTTTTCATGTTGGTGACACACTTTTTAGACATGCATCATTTTGCGACACACTCTTACAGCAGGGCATCATTTTGCGACACACTCTTACAGCAGGGCACAAGGCAGGCACTAGGACCTGCGCGGAATCACAGCAGGTTTGGAGGCAGCAAGGCACAAGGCAGGCACTAGGACCTGCGTGGAAGTCAGGAGGCAGCAGCAGCCGCGACACACCCAGACACTGCAGCAGACACACCAACGTGTCCCAACACACAGTTTGGAAAGCTCTGATCTAGATCATGAATAGGTTCAACCCCAGATGTGCCCCATGTAGCTATTTAACTGAAATACTCTCTTAATCCTTCCTTGTTCCCAGTCTACTGCACATTCTTTTTAAAGTAAAAGTAAACTCACTTGATCCCTGTAGACTGCATGGATGTGTTTTGCAAGAGTATCAATTGCTTTTCAATTTACAGAGCTAGGATTCCTTTGTGGTCTCTCAGCTAACAAGGCCTCACCTTACTTAGAGTAGCTTCTGAGCCCAGACAAGATCAGCCACCTGGTGCTGACGCCTGAGACACCTTCCTTTTAGCTTCCACTCCTAAAAGAGATTAGATGATAGCATTAGTAACAAGAGTCTTGTAGATCTCCAAAGCCAAAAGGTGTAAAGGCAGTAATGTTGATTCAATCTGATTGTAGCTCAGCTATATTCACAAGGAACATGAGCAGACAATAGAATGGACACCAATATCAATAAGTTAAAACAACCAAATATGATCTGAGAATATAGCAAAAACTCATTAATTAAGTAAGTAAACTACTTCTGTTGTTGGGTCTGAAGTCCCCAAAACGGGGAAGTTCGTTGAATCCGGTACAATTTAGTCCAATTAATCACACAGGATCAGAGAATTCAACTTAAATCTCATTTATTTATAGATCTATAAGCAAAGGAGGGCCCCTCCACTTTAGCACTTCAAAAGCAGGGAGGGAGCCTCGAGCATCTCATGCAATTAACTTTTATAGCCCTCTAAAGTTATCACAAATGCCATCTAGCCATAAAAGCTTCTACTTGGTTACTCTTTTAGCGTCTGCACAAATGCTATGCATGTAACATACTATCCTATACTACATAGTTCTTAGCATGTAGTGTGTCTTCTAAAAATCTCCGCCTATGGGTGTAAAACTTAAAATGTAAATGAGCTAAAGGTTACTATAGTCTGGTCAGAAACATCTTTATCTGGAACACACATTGCCAACTTTACTCCCAATTCCTTCCTGCCCCTAAATTGCAAGCTTAGGCACAGGGAGTCTAAATCTCCTCCTTTGATGTCTTCTGGTTTACAAAAGGGCTAATTGTTTGCATACATAAAGACTTTCTTATCAACTATCCCTTGTTCAGTTACACATTCTAATTCAAAGGGGCTATTCAAGACAGTAATGAGAACAAATATCACATTGGCACTTTTCTTCAATTTCAATCCACTTTCTTGCATTTAGTTTTTCCCTCCTGTTTTCATCAGGTCTGAGCACAGCAAAGCCTTACAGCAGAGCTTTCCAAACTGTGTGTCAGGACATGTTAGTGTGTCGGCTGCAGTGTCTGGGTGTGTCATGGCTGCTGCTGCCTCCAAACCTGTCCTGCCAGGATTCCGCGCAGGTCCTAGTGCCTGCCTTGTGCCCTGCTGTAAGAGTGTGTCGCAAAATGATGCACTGCTGTGTGTCGCAAAATGATGCATGTCTAAAAAGTGTGTCACCAACATGAAAAGTTTGGAAAGTTCTGCCTTACAGAATTTAGCAAATGTATAGGTGATTTCAGGGTACTTATCTTTTAGGAAAAATTCTAAATACCTAGTAGGTTTCCAGGTGAGGAATGGCAAGCTAACACATCTCCAAATGGGCAGAGATGATGTTATGGTCACAACTGAAGGACCAGCAAGTAGACCAGTCCCACAGAACCTCTCTGGATAAGGAGAGGACGAGAGATCACCCACTTGTGCTCCAGATGGCTATTCCTCTTGAGGGGACCACAGGACAGTGTTTTCCCATGGGTCTGAGCACTAGTAGATGAAGCGAACCCATCACACTCTCAACTGCGGTGGAGCCATTTTAACGACACTGGGCTTGTTAACCTCACTGTCTAATCACTTTTGGAAAATACCTATTTAACTTTCTTAAGGTTAATAGAGATGTTCAAAATGACAAGTTTGCAAAGCCACCTGGTGAATTTATCTTCATTGCAGAATAAAAGAAAAATTAATTATAAGCTTAAGAATTTAAAGAATTTGAAATAAAAAGCAAAAAGCTAAATAAGACTTGAATCTAAGAACATTATAAATGAATTTAGGGACCAGACCTATTTGGACTATTAGGACTTTTGCTACATGATTTTGGAAATAATTATATAAACAAATAACACCTTCATGGGAACTAAATTGTTTAGTCTATCTCAAGTCATAACAGAAATTTGAGACTTTATGATTTCAGAAATTGGACTCCAGAGGGGACTAAAGTTTCCAGGCATAGAAGGAAAAAGAAAAAGAAAAAAGAGAGAGACAGGCTTGCCTTTTGTCTTTGGTCAGCATTGGGACAAAATGACAGAAAATGGTATGACATTTGAAAAACTCCAGGAGATATTTGAAGAATGGGGACAGAAACTAGCAGCTACAATGTCAGCAATGATGTCTGCTGTGAATTTATCTTCAGGAGAGATTAAGAGATTGGAATGAAATTTCATGAGATAAAAGGTAGAAGTCCAAATACATTGACCCAAGTTCCCGTGATAATATTTAGCGTATTAAATGTCTCTGCATATAGCTGCACCTGGTCAGCCTTGTAGTACTCGGTGTGCTGTGATGGAAAACCACTGGGAATTGCCAGGGCTGTACCTAGACCGAGAAGTTTAAAAATAAAACTTGGCTACGTTTTAGAGCAGATCTTTCCAAACTTTTCATATTGGTGACACACTTTTTAGACATGCATCATTTCGCGATACACTCTTACAGCAGGGCATCATTTCGCAACACACTCTTACAGCAGGGCACAAGGCAGGCACTAGGACCTGTGCGGAATCACAGCAGGTTTGGAGGCAGCAAGGCACAGGGCAGGCACTAGGACCTGTGCGGAATCCTGGCAGGGCTCGGAGGCAGCAGCAGCCGCGACACACCCAGACACTGCAGCCGACACACTAACGTGTCCCAACACACAGTTTGGAAAGCTCTGTTTTAGAAGAAGAGTAGGGAGTGGTGAAGAAATATAACTCAGAACATTCTTATGCTTTGGCATCAGCCAGTCTGCTAGTTTAGGGTTTAACATGACTCCATGTTACATGGACTACCAGTAATAGTAACTGTGGCCAAAACCTAGCTGAAAGCTCTACAAAAGACTAACTGAAACCAGGGGAATAACACAAGGTTACAGCTCAAGAAAAACAAATCATGCAAAGTTCCCAGCTTTGGGGGGGTAAAACAGCTGTAAGCAATGGTAAAACAAGTAGAAAACAGCCATCTTCCCTTGCTCCTCGTTCTTGCTTCACTTGCGCTACAGGTGTCCATCAAGTGGGACTCAAAAGGAGCATAATTTTCACTTTTTCTGTTTTATCAACCAGAAAAGGTACAGTTGACCAAATTAAAACTTTATCTGTACATGTTTGGAAGGAAGTCTCTCTCCATCTAGTGGCAGAATAAGGGTGGACTTTTATCAACAAGAAATGACATACACAAATGGTCTCAGCTGCCAACATATTATCCACTTAGTAACTCCGTCATTGGCTTCAAAGTAGGTAGTCCTAGAAGTCATACAGCAGATTATCAGGTGTTTGCCAATAATAATGCTCTAAATCAGACAAAGCAGCATGTCAAAAAAAAAAAAAAAAATCCCTTCAGAGACCAACCAACCACACTAGGGCTAGAAACAAGTTTGTCTCTTGAAATTTCCCAATGGGAAAAAAAATAGAGTTGTTTGTTCTTGCTCCAAATGGTGAAGGGATTTATCAAGAAGTTCCAAAAAGATCTGGTACCTCTATAAGGTGCCGGGAGGCACAGACACCACGAAAAACTCCAACGTAATTTTTTATTGTTGTTCTATTGTATTTTAATGATGTCATGCTGTGAACCGTCCAGAGTCCCTCCTTTTTTTTTCTTGAAATTTTATTAGATTTTTAAATATACAAAGTTAAAAGTTAGAAATGAAACGGAAATAGAAATACAAATTAAAAAGAAAAGAAAAGAAAAGTGCAGTAAAGAAAAAAAAAAGAAAGAAAAAGACAAACATAGAAATTAGATAACCTCCGATCCATCTATGGTCATAAGAATAAAATAGATAGTTTGTTCTTACATGCTGGCTATTCATATAACATTCATATATTTTTCTTGTCTATTATATACTATTTATATATAATCTAATCATCAAAACCCCACGCAAGCTTTACTCCTCCTGCTTTTTGCAAATAGCCCATCAAGGGTTTCCACTCTTTAAGAAAGTAATAATTTGAATTGTCTTTTAATAAGCAAGTCAGTTTATCGTTTTCTGCCATCTCTAATAATTTCAACATCCATTCCTGTATTGTTGGTACACTTTGGTTTTTCCAATTTTGTGCATATAAAAGTCTTGCTGCTGTAATCATGTATTGTATTATTCTAAAAAAATATTTTTCTATTTGTACATCCCAAATTCCAAGTAAAAAAAATTCTGGTTTAAATGGTATTCGTATCTGTAGTATATTTTGCATCAATGAATATATCTCAGTCCAAAATTCTTTTGCAATGTTACAAGTCTACCACATATGGTAAAAAGACCCTTCTTGTTTTGTACATTTCCAACATAAGTTGGAGATCTTCCCGTACATTTTTGAGAGTTTTTGTGGGGTCATATACCATCGATACATCATTTTATAAAAGTTTTCTTTTAGGTTGTAACATAAAGTGAATTTTAATCCTTTAATCCACATATCTTCCCATTGTTGAAGTTGTATATTGTGGCCAATATTTTTCGCCCATTGAATCATACAGTCTTTGACTTGTTCCTCTACCATTTCTCCTTTTAACAATAATTTATACATTTTAGCAATTAAATGTTCATCATTTTCACATAGTTGTATTTCAAATTCTGATTTAGTTTGTTCAAATTCCAATTTTTTTTTGTCTAATTTAAATTTCTCTATAAGTTGCATATAGGAGAGCCATTGAAAAGTAAGGTATATTAATAAAACAGTGCAATAAATAGTATATGAATTTAAATTAAGAACTTTTTAACACCTCTAACTTGGATTTTATATTTATATTTTTATTTAAGGATATTGTTTTTATTGTATTTTAATCTGTATTTATTTTAGTTTTATTGTAAACCACCCAGAGTTGCTTTTTGAGTGAGATGGACGGTGCCGAAATTTGAAATATAAATAAATAAATATAATAAAATATTATACTGTACAAAATCAAATATATTTCTTAAACTAAATCTTAGAATGAAATTGAAAAAAGGCAAGAAGAAATAAAGTAAAAAATGTACTCTTTCTCCCTCAAACAGTTCCTAGACAAAATCATTACTAAAATAATTTAAAAGAAAAGGGTCTAATACCCATTCTTTTCTCACCCTATATTGGTAGATATTGCTCGAGAGGCAGTATATAGTCTTGACATGATTGAGCAAAAGTGACTCCTTAGTAATAACCAAATAGGTTGATGATCACTGTCTGCATTAGGAAGAACTAAAAAAATCCAGTATTATAAACCTGTGAGACAACATTAAGCAATTTTACTACCATCATGTACGTAGCAATACATAAAATCTCCATCTACATACATAAAGTCTACGTACTGTACATAAAATCACCAGTAGGCAATTTTACTACCAATTTTTACTTGTGCCTGGCTGCCTCCAAGCCTGCCCTGCCAGGATTCCGCGCAGGTCCTAGTGCCTGCCTTGTGCCTGGCTGCCTCCAAGCCTGCCCTGCCAGGATTCCGCGCAGGTCCTAGTGCCTGCCTTGTGCCTGGCTGCCTCCAAGCCTGCCCTGCCAGGATTCCGCGCAGGTCCTAGTGCCTGCCTTGTGCCTGGCTGCCTCCAAGCCTGCCCTGCCAGGATTCCGCGCAGGTCCTAGTGCCTGCCTTGTGCCTGGCTTCCTCCAAGCCTGCCCTGCCAGGATTCCGCGCAGGTCCTAGTGCCTGCCTTGTGCCTGGCTGCCTCCAAGCCTGCCCTGCCAGGATTCCGCGCAGGTCCTAGTGCCTGCCTTGTGCCTGGCTGCCTCCAAGCCTGCCCTGCCAGGATTCCGCGCAGGTCCTAGTGCCTGCCTTGTGCCTGGCTGCCTCCAAACCTGCCCTGCCAGGATTCCACGCAGGTCCTAGTGCCTGCCTTCTGCCTTGCTGCCTCCAAACCTGCCAGGATTCCGCGCAGGTCCTAGTGTCTGCCTTCTGCCTTGCTGCCTCCAAACCTGCCAGGATTCCGCGCAGGTCCTAGTGCCTGCCTTGTGCCCGGCTGCCTCCAAAGCTGCCGTGCCAGGATTCCACGCAGGTCCTAGTGCTTGCCTTGAGCCTTGCTGCCTCCAAACCTGCTGTGATTCCACGCAGGTCCTAGTGCCTGCCTTGTGCCTTGCTGCCTCCAAACCTGCCCTGCCAGGATTCCACACAGGTCCCGATGCCTGCCTTGTGCCTTGCTGCCTCCAAACCTGCTGTGATTCTGTGCAGGTCCTAGTGCCTGCCTTGTGCCTGGCTGCCTCCAAGCCTGCCCTGCCAGGATTCCGCGCAGGTCCTAGTGCCTGCCTTGTGCCTGGCTGCCTCCAAGCCTGCCCTGCCAGGATTCCGCGCAGGTCCTAGTGCCTGCCTTGTGCCTGGCTGCCTCCAAGCCTGCCCTGCCAGGATTCCGCGCAGGTCCTAGTGCCTGCCTTGTGCCTGGCTGCCTCCAAGCCTGCCCTGCCAGGATTCCGCGCAGGTCCTAGTGCCTGCCTTGTGCCTGGCTGCCTCCAAGCCTGCCCTGCCAGGATTCCGCGCAGGTCCTAGTGCCTGCCTTGTGCCTGGCTGCCTCCAAACCTGCCCTGCCAGGATTCCGCGCAGGTCCTAGTGCCTGCCTTCTGCCTTGCTGCCTCCAAACCTGCCAGGATTCCGCGCAGGTCCTAGTGTCTGCCTTCTGCCTTGCTGCCTCCAAACCTGCCAGGATTCCGCGCAGGTCCTAGTGCCTGCCTTGTGCCCGGCTGCCTCCAAAGCTGCCGTGCCAGGATTCCACACAGGTCCTAGTGCTTGCCTTGAGCCTTGCTGCCTCCAAACCTGCTGTGATTCCACGCAGGTCCTAGTGCCTGCCTTGTGCCTTGCTGCCTCCAAACCTGCCCTGCCAGGATTCCACACAGGTCCTGATGCCTGCCTTGTGCCTTGCTGCCTCCAAACCTGCTGTGATTCTGTGCAGGTCCTAGTGCCTGCCTTGTGCCCTGCTGTAAGAGTGTGTCGCGAAATGATGCCCTGCTGTAAGAGTGTGTCGCGAAATTATGCATGTCTAAAAAGTGTGTCACCAACATGAAAAGTTTGGAAAGCTCTGGGATAGGGAGACTACTATAGAGGTGGTGAGCAAACCATGTGGCACATATGGTGTTACAGTATCCATTCTTTGTCGCCTTAGGCATGAAGCCAGCTGGTGGGCCAGTCCTTCTTTCTCAGCCCTAGGAAGCAGGCAATGGCAAACCACTTCCGAAAAACCTTGCCAAGAAAACTGCAGGGACTAGTCCAGGCAGTAACCAGGAGTCAGATCTGACTTGAAGGTACACACACACATACACAAAACGATATGAAGAAAACAATTTTCATGTTACTGAGATAAAATTCTTAAAATGGAGATACTTTGTTTTTGTGAAAAGAACAGAGTAGTATTTATCTTCCTTTTAAAACAAGATCTGAATGTTCTCATGTTAGTTCGGGTTCACAAAACATTAGAAGAAAATGTAATCCACTGGTTACTGGTATTCCTGATCTGCTGTTGGAAAAATAGCTTCTAAGTAGAATAATTAATATTTTGTTGCATTATTTATTATGATCAATTTAAAGTGGAAGACAATATTGCCCTGTTCAGCAATGGTTTTGCAAAGATTAACGAACAATGAACGTGGGAAGTCTCTGCTTGTGAAAGTCATAATGCTTGTGAAAAATCTCTTGGAATTCTAGTGGATTACAGACTGAAACTGAGTCACCAATGTGATGTAGCTGCAAAAAAGGCAAATGCAATTTTAGGTTACATCAACAAAAATATCTTGCCATTGCTACCAACACAGTATTATTAATCCATACTTAATTATTTATAAATTGTAATTAAACAATATTTATTTATTTATTTATTTATCTTTCAAATTTCGTCACCGCCCATCTCCCTCAAAAGAGGGACTCTGGGCAGTTTACAATAAACCTAAAAAGGATTAAAATACATAAAAACAAAATATCTTACATAAAAATATAAATAAAAATATAAAATATAAAATAGCATCCAAGATGGCAATATTAAAAGATTCATTAATACACGGGAACCACTTTAAGGCGCTAGCCACCCCCAGGATTGACTACCCCCCTTCCCGCTGTGTGTCAGTACATTGCATGCACATTTCACTTGATTAAATGAGGGCAACAGTATGTTGACTTGTAAGATGGTCTCTAGATGAGGGATACAAGCATGTACAGAGTATGCTTGATATAAAACTGAGCATTGATTGCCCTTGTAATATACTAGTCAATATGTGCCAGAATTGTCCTTATTGTGAGCAGAGAATGCTGCATGTAGCATGGGTATGACTAAGACTGATAAACTAGTATACTGTGTATCTTCTCGATCTTCCTAAAATACATTATTGGTTCATTATTCTGAAAGCTTCAAATGACCAAAACCATGATAGGTGGTAGAGGTCAATATCTATGGGTCCCTCTGGTGCAAACCATGGCTTATAGAAAAATACAACTTACAATGTACAGAGTAAAGCATTAATTTATGAAGGAAATGAGCAAAAGAAAAATAGACATTTGTGTATCACCAAAACTAACAGAAAGGGGAAGGATATAATACATCTGATTGAATATAGTCTGATCTTCTGGAATGGCACTGACGAATATGCAGGGAAGTGAAGGTATGGGATTAATTATGAATGAAAGAATAAATGTATGTTAGGAAGTATGAATTGGTGCTTAAAACTTGTTTATGAAACAGTATGATAAAGTAGAAGAGGCTATGGATGAGGAAACATGCATGTAAGACAATGATTGCTGCAAAAATAAACATGAGAGAAAAATACTGAACAATGTGTATATAGAGAAAAAGATAGCTGCAAAGAATATAGTCAAAGAGAGCAAGAACAGTTAAGACTAAAAGAGGCAGAGACAATGCAGAGCAATTCTGATGGAACAGAAAAGTTGTTTTGGAAGTAGGGAAAGGTGGATAACTCAAGTAGCTTCCAGCAGAGTATATGGAATTTTTAAAAAATAATGAAATAATTTGGGATGAAACTGAAGTGAAGGAACGATGGAAGGACTATATTAGAGATTTTTGTAGAAAAGTTGAAGAACTGAATTGTGTAGATGGTGTAACAGGAAAAATGTTAAAATGCCATTTGCTTATGCAGTGTCTATGTGACGTTTAATATGTGTACGAAGTCTGCAGGTGGGCCTGATTGGATGAATGCTGTTATTGTTTCTCTGCAAAGGGAGAAGTCTGTAATTCTGGGAAAGGTGGAAGGAAAGAGAAGAAGAGGATGACCAGCAACAAGGTGAATGGTTTCAATTACAGCAGTGATGATACACCATTGGAAGATCTGAAGGACCAGGTTGGAGACAGATCCTCCTGGACAAAATCTATCTATGTGGTCACTGAGAGTCAACACCCACTTGATAGCATATAGTCAATCAATCAACGCAAAAGAAAGGATAGCAAAAGTGAATGTTTGGGATTAGCTTAAGTGTCTGACAGATTTCTGATTGAAAGGATATTAAAACTAACAGTGAGCAAAACTTATGCTGGGCAGGGCCTACGCTGATGAGATTTTTGCTCATCAGCAGGTCACTGAGAAATGCAAAAAAAGTTTAATGTATATTTGTTGATTTAGAGAAAGTTTATGATAAAGTGAATACGCTAGAATTATTGAAAATGTCACACAAATATGGATTTGGAGATTGGTTGCCAAATGCAGGAAGAGCAGTATATGATGAAAATAAAGCCTGTGCAAAAATAGATGGAATATTTATCAGGGAATATTACAAAATGTGTTATGGTTGCTTGGTAGTTAAAGATACAATGTTGATGTAAACTAGATTTAGCTCCTTTTGCTGTCCCCTATTTCATGCCTTTGGTATGGTTGGCTGAAGCTTACTACTTCTTGCTCCTTTACTGCACTTTGTATCAGGTTGTTTTCCCCAAATGGGAATGTATTTGTGACTTTCTGTCTCCATTTTGAATGGGGAAGGCTACTGGCACTCCTGGAGTCTCCTCTGACTCCATTACATTTCAAAGTCATGACACTGAAAGGGTCTATCACCATTTTAAGATGAGAAGTGAACAAATTATTCTACAAATGCTAAAATCCATTTAACCTAGTTAAGAAAACCAGTCCCTCAACAAAAAAAGATCCCGAATGGCCTAACCCACTTGATGTCATCATCTCACTTCCTGAATCCCTTTTCCCTGACATGTTCACTATAGAGCCCCACCACCAAAATATTGCTCACTTCAGATTCAGCAGTACCCTTTGGACCTGTCATTTACCTGTGATATGATAGCTCTCCTTCACAATATACTGTACAGATAGACCATTTTGTATATAGAAATTGTTTTGACATCTTGGACTTTTAAATTGAAAATGAAATGTGGATGCAAGAACATTGCAGATATCACAAGCATGTCCATCCATTTCTTCAACCTTTTTAAAGCTCAGTCATAACTTTATGCTTTAATTGGGTCATCCTGAGCCAGTATTGATTTGAAGAGTATTTCCTTGTTTTAATAGCTGTCCATCAGCTGTCGCCCTTGACCTCAAAAAGGCCAAGAAGCGATCAACAGCTTATCTCACTTTGGCACTTCCTTGTCTAACTTGTTCACAAGGCAAAAATGAATCATGTTGACACATCAGTTCTACTCACAACTGTGTATAAGGCTCTGACCAATGCTGTGTGGTAAAGTTCAGTTCTGCTTATTGTAAAGCAGAATTTGAATACTAATTGTATTAGAAGTAATCTCAGAAAGAAATAAAAATCTGATAGGCTTTCACATTTTAGGGTTGTACTGTATCTATTTAAATTGAAGGAATGCTTTAAATGTTCCTTCTTCCATCATGTTAACAGATACTTTGTACAATCTAAAGATAATAATAATTTTCCCTCTTTAAAGGCCAGTTGGCTTCTCTTACAGAAGAGAAATATTGTCACCCGCAATGAGTTCCTACTGCCTGCTGCATCCTGCTTGGGTTAAGGCTAATTTTTGTGAACAAACAAGAGCAAGTGAGGGTCACCATGAAGTTCTGATTGCAGAAGAAGATGAGTGCCACTCGCAATATTAGGGGGCGCGGTGGCTCAGCGGGTTAAACCGCTGAGCCGTTAGACTGCCGACCACAAGGTTGGCAGTTCGAAACCGCGTGGCGAGGTGAGCTCTCGTCACTAGCCCTAGCTCTCTGCCAACCCAGCGATTCGAAAGCTAATATAGCAAGTAGATGAATGGGTACCACTCACGTGGGACAATTTGCGGCATCCAGCGGAGGGTCGTCCTCGATCCAGAAAGACCTGGAGAATCCCGGTGATGATGGCGGAAGGACGACGGATCCATAAAGAACAGCTTCCTGGACGTCAGCAGCCGGCGCGGAAGCGAGGCATGCTGGGGCATGTAGTCCGATGCCTGCAGCTGAAGAGCCTGTTCCCTGTCCTCCTCCCTATCGCGCGGTAAAAACTGTATATGATATATGATGTATAAATTGATATATATACTGATGTTGTAAGCCGCCTAGAGCCCTCCAGTAGGGAGGGGATAGGCGGGGTATAAATAAGATAAAATAATAAATAATTGTAGAGGTCAAAGGAAGTTACTGTCCTCTCTCCCACTCCACTCCTAGTAAATGAGTGGTCATATTTTGGCTTAGGCTGAGCTGTCATCAAAATAAGGTGCTGAATCCAGTAACTGAAGTCACCTAACTCTAGCATACGTATATAATTAGGGACAACCAAATCTATTTAATGTGCAGCAGCCAACAATTGTCAGTATTAAATGTGACAATGGCAGCTAGGTACATCCAGGTTCTAAAGGTAGCTGTTTATTTATTTGTTTATTTATTTATTTATTTGTCGTATTTATACCCCGTGTATCCCCTCCCTAACGGAGGACTCTAGGCAGCTTACATACATCGTATTTCATATTTATACATTTCATATATAATACCACATTTAAACTGCGCGCTAAGGGAAGGGGTAAGGGAACCGACTCTTCCGTGGGTACTGGACTACATGTCCCAGAATACCTTGCGTTGGAGTCGGCTGCTGACGTCCTGGATGTTGCTGTTTCGGGATCCGTCATCTCCGCTGCCATTCACGAGATCTTCTCTGTTCGGTGGCCGACCCCTGACAGGACGCCAGCAAATTTACCCACTTAATGTGGTACCCATTTATCTACTTGCTAAGCTTTCGAACTGTTGGGTTGACAGGAGCTGGGACTAGCAACGAGAGCTCACCTCGTTGCGCGGGGATTCGAACTGCCGACCTTCTGATCAGCAGTCTACAGCTCAGCGGTTTAACCCATTGAGCCACCTGAGCTGTTGTTAAGAAAGGAGTATTAGAACTAGAATAGACTATAAGAAGATCTTGAATCTTTCACTATGAAGTGACATTCTTCTCTTATTCCTAGATTCCTATGTTAAAATGGACTTTTGAATGCAAATCCTGGTCCTTTTTCTGGAAAATGTAAAACCCAACAGTCATCACTGGCTGTGGAACCAACACTATGTCCATTTTACATTTTGAGATCCTGTGGTAGCTTACTGGCCATACCACAGCAAGCCGCTGAAATAAGGCTACTATAGAATATTTTACATCAGTGTCAGGCATCAAAACAAGGATAGCTTTGAGAAGAGGTATCTTAATCATTTTCCACCACCCACCCCACTCCTAAAACAAAGTTTAACGTGCTGCTTTCAAAAAGGAAATACTGCTAACTTCAAAGCAACATTCCTCCGAAGACCACAGTTGGCTTCAAAGATCAGGAAGAACCACGCGTCCACTGCTGACTTGTGTTTTCCAATAGAGCATTAAAATGGGTGAGAAGAAAGCAGAAGGAATCATTTGCTTTGAATAAATAACACTCAAATCATTTGTTTTAGCACAATCTCTTAACAGACAGCAAACAACACTGTAGGTATTTTTACAGTGGTAATTTTTACCTTGAAACATCAAAGGCAGCAACTTTTTTTTTACCTCCTAAAATAACCTAAAGATAAAAAACAGACTTATGGAGAAATGTATGAAATCTCCACTCTTATTCATGATTCAGAGCGTTTCTGGTGGCTTGTGTGCTCCACCTGGTTTCCTAAATCTACAATTCAATTGAAGTATGACCACAACTACCTTGAAATTAAACTTTTTTTGGGGGGGGGGGATTTTTCAAATTATGACAGAAACAGTGCATAAATAGTAAATTCCATCCACCCTTTACAGATTAACATGTGGCCTGACCACATAGCTAAGAAGCTCCTTTCAGTGTAATATAAAGCCCAAAGTGTTCTGTTGATATGATAAAATTCACTTCTGCCCCCCAAATTCTTCACAGAACTGAAAGGCTGAAAGAATAGGGTAAGACGCCAGGCTTGTCGATTGGAAGATCGCAAGTTCGGAGGTTCGAATCCGTAGTCCCGCGTGACGGAGTGAGCTCCTGCACTCGCCCCAGCTCTTGCCAACCTAGCAATTCGAAAGCATGCAAATACAAGTAGATTAATAGGTACCACTTCGGTGGGTAGGTAACAGCGTTCTGCATGCGTCATGCCAGCCGCATGACTGTGGAAGCGTCTTCGGACAACGCTGGCTCTTTGGCTAACAAACGGAGATGAGCACCGGCCCCTAGAGTCGGACGCGACTGCACAAATGTGCGGGGGGAACTTTTTAAAGCACTCAACAGAAGTGTGTTGCAACATGTCCACCTGGCCTGCCAATGGCATAGCTGAACATATAGGCAGACAGCTGGAGGTACCTTTTCAAGTAGCAGTTCAGCCCAGCCTTCGGAAGGATATTGCCAATTGCCATCCTTGAAACAGAAGAGTGAAGAGAGAAATGGTCCTCAAGCTGATGTTAGTAAGCAAGGATCTGCTTGCATTAGAAATCCCAACCTGGTTCCTTTGCAGGTCTAATTCAGAGAATTAAAGCTGCCTTATTTTATGACAGCAAAAAGGTATTTGAATATACATTCTAGTGTTTGAACATTAAGTATTACTAAACTTTAAGGTACCAGAAGATTCTTGTTCTTGTAGTAATAGACCAGCCTTTCTCAACCTTTTGACACTTGAAATATTTTTCAGGCCTCAGGGAACCCCTGCACATTCAGGCTCATATATAGGCCAGAAGTTACAAAATTATTATATTTGTTTTATGTGTAGGCCTGTATATATGCATTAACACTGTTCTTAAACTCAAAATAAAGAATGAAACCTCTTTAATATGAAGTTGCCCGAATTTGAAGTAATTTTTAAAATAAATCGTGATCTCCCTAGGAACCCCTAGTGACCTCTCTAGGGTTCCACCAAACCCTGGTTGAGAAACCCTGCTGTAGACAACGTAGAAGGATACCATGGTTGATGGTCATGGAAGCCACTGAGAGGTATAAAAGGACCAGGAGGGATGCAGTCTTTCCATCCAAGTCCTGATGAAGATCATCCGTCAGAACAATCAGTGTTGGTTCAGTATCATGTCCTGCTTTGAAACCTGACAATAAATAAATGTGTGTGTGTATGCACAATATACAAGTTTCTTATATGCACACATTGATGGTGGGGAGACTTCATCATTGTGATTTCTGCTGGAGTTGTCCACTTTTTTCTGGAAGTATTTGTGTATAAAAGAGCATTATTTTCATTTGGCTCTTTGCTTGAAGTGGGAGTGTTCTTAAACTAAAAATAAAGAATGAAACTTACCTCTTTAATGTGAAGTTGCCCAAATTTTAAATAATTTTTTAAATAAATTGTGATCTCCCAGGGAAACCCTAGTGACCTCTCGCAGAACCCTAGGGTGCCATGGAACCCTGCTTGAGAAACCATGTAATAGACTAATACATTAGCTACCTCTTTGCATATTGCTGTTTTTCTGAGTCTTCTTTTTTTCTGTGTATTTCGTCTTGGTACTGCTTCACATTCTTTCCCATCCATTAATAGGCCATATTTACTTTACCCAAAGAAATGTGGGAATCGAATCTTTGCTAACAAAAACATCCGCATGAGCTATATACAGATTAAAGTTCAATTAATATCACAATAGGTATCTTCAAGACCTTGGTAGGTTTCAAAAGACTTCTCAGCTACATTCCTTTCCTAAAAGTTCATGATTTGGACATTCTAAAATGGCTTTACTGGGTCTGAAAACAAGACTTATATATGAACAGACTATCTTAAACAATTTTTGGACTGAACTGAATCCATTTTGGTATCTGCACTCATGAACTGGGTCAATTATTATGGATCTGCTCCAAGTTAATTCTGCTGTTGGACAAATTCATGTGTATTTTAAGATTCTGTGTCTAGGAATAGGACCACTGTTTTTCTTTCCTGTTTTAGTGCACAAAGGATGGACAATCTTCATACAAAGCACATCCAGGGAATGAAACTAAATCTTGGCCCTAAATTTAGCCATTCCCCTATACTGTATGCCAAGACAGCAGGACACTCATTTTAAATTATTGAAAGCAGCCAGTCTAAGCAATGGTCTCAACTTGGTATCAACCAATAAACCTTCATTTATGGCTGTTTCTGAAAGTTTATAGAGCACAATCCTAAAATATCTGTTTCCAAACTACTTCTACATTTCCAATAAAAAGGAACCATACAGCTTATGTGTCTTTTCCTCCTTGACACATTTTACAGGGGGCAAATATAAGTTACAAATGGAAGATGTATCGGATTCCCTTGTGAATGCCCTGAATGAGGCAGAGAAACGTGGTCTCAAAAGCCTTTTTGTTTTGAGGTGAGTGGAATTGTTAATGAATTCTTATGGTTGGACTCGTCATCCACCCAACCCTCTAATGGCAAGGATTTCTATTCTGCAACACTGCTTCCAGAATCTACATTAGAAAAAAAATTATACTGTATGAATGGAAAGACCATCATGTGATCTCCTAAGTACAGCAGGAAAAAAGGAAATCTCCCTAATGTCTCAAATCCCACATTTCCATTGTTGTTCTTCAGTCGTTTAGTCGTGTCCGACTCTTCGTGACCTCATGGACCATAGCACGCCAGGCCTTCCTGTCCTCCACTGTCTCTCGGAGTTTACTCAAATTCATGTTCATTACATCGGTGATGTTATCTAACCACCTCATCCTCTGCCGTCCCCTTCTCCTTTTGCCTTCAGTCTTTCCCAGCATCAGGGTCTTTTCCAGCGAGTCCTCTCTTCGCATTAGGTGGCCAAAGTATTTGAGCTTCAGCTTCAGCATCTGTCCTTCCAATGAGCAGTCAGGGTTGATTTCCTTTAGGATTGACTGGTTTGACCTCCTTGCAGTCCAAGGGACTCTCAAGAGTCTTCTCCAGCACCACAGTTCGAAAGCATCAATTCTTTGGTGCTCAGCCTTCCTTATGGTCCAACTCTCACAGCCATACATTACTACTGGAAAAACCATAGCTTTAACTATACGGACCTTTGTCGACAAGGTGATGTCTCTGCTTTTTAATATGCTGTCTAGGTTTGCCATAGCTTTCCTCCCAAGGAGCGTCTTTCAATTTCATGGCTGCAGTCACCGTCTGCGGTGATCTTGGAGCCCAAGAGAATAAAATCTGTCACTGCTTCCATTTCTTCCCCTTCTATTTGCCAGGAAGTGATGGGACCAGATGCCATGATCTGGGTTTTTTTAATGTTGAGTTTCAAGCCAGCTTTTGCACTCTCCTCTTTCACCCTCATCAAGAGGCTCTTTAGTTCCTCTTCACTTTCTGCCATTAGGGTGGTATCGTCTGCATAGCTGAGGTTGTTGATATTTCTCCCGGCAATCTTAACTCCGGCTTGTGATTCATCCAGCCCGGCATTTCTCATGATGTACTCTGCATATAAGTTAAATAAGCAGGGTGATAATATACAGCCTTGTCGTACTCCTTTCCCAATTTTGAACCAGTCGGTTGTTCCATGTCCGGTTCTAACTGTTGCTTCTTGACCCGCATACAGGTTTCTCAGGAGACAGGTAAGGTGGTCTGGTACTCCCATCTCTTTAAGACTTTGCCACAGTTTGTTGTGATCCACACAATCAAAGGCTTTAGTGTAGTCAATGAAGCAGAAGTAGATGTTTTTCTGGAACTCTCTTGCTTTTTCCATGATCCAGCGAATGTTGGCAATCTGATCTCTAGTTCCTCTGCCTCTTCGAAACCCAGCTTGCACGTCTGGTAGTTCTCGGTTCACATACTGCTGAAGCCTAGCTTGTAGGATTTTGAGCATAACCTTGCTAGCATGTGAAATGAGCGCAATTGTACGGTAGTTTGAACATTCTTTGGCATTGCCTTTCTTTGGGATTGGAACGTAAACTGACCTTTTCCAATCCTGTGGCCACTGTTGAGTTTTCCAAATTTGTTGGCATATTGAGTGCAGCACTTTAACAGCATCATCTTTTAGGATTTTAAATAGCTCAGCTGGGATACTGTCTTCTCCGCTAGCTTTGTTGTTAGTAATGCTTCCTAAGGCCCACTTGACTTCACTCTCTAGGATGTCCGGCTCAAGGTCAGTGACCACTCCATCGTATTTATCAGGGATATTAAGATCTTTCTTGTATAGTTCTTCTGTGTATTCTTGCCACCTCTTCTTAATCTCTTCTGCTTCTGTTAGGTCCCTGCCTTTTTTGTCCTTTATCATGCCCATCTTTGCACAAAACGTTCCCTTGATATCTCCAATTTTCTTGAAGAGATCTCTAGTCTTCCCCATTCTATTGTTTTCCTCGATTTCTTTGCATTGTTCATTTAAGAAGGCCTTCTTATCTCTCCTTGCTATTCTCTGGAATTCTGCATTCAGTTGGTTATATCTTTCCCTTTCTCCCTTGCCTTTTGCTTCCCTTCTTTCGTCAGCTATTTGTAAAGCCTCATCAGTCAGCCACTTTGCTTTCTTGCATTTCTTTTTCTTTGGGATGGTTTTAGTTGCTGCCTCCTGTACAATGTTACGAACCTCCATCCATAGTTCTTCAGGCACTCTGTCTACCAGATCTAATCCTTTAAATCTATTCCTCACCTCCACTGTATATTCATAAGGGATATGATTTAGGTCATACCTGATTGGTCTAGTGGTTTTCTCTACGTTCTTCAATTTAAGCCTAAATTTTGCGATAAGAAGCTCATGATCTGAGCCACAGTCAGCTCCAGGTCTTGTTTTTGCTGATTGTATAGAGCTTCTCCATCTTTGGCTGCAAAGTATATAATCAATCTCATTTCGGTATTGACCATCTGGTGATGTCCATGTGTAGAGTGGTCTCTTGTGTTGTTGGAAAAGTGTTTGCTATGAACAGCGTGTTCTCTTGACAAAACTCTATTAGCCTTTGCCCTGCTTCATTTTGTACTCCGAGGCCGAACTTGCCTGTTATTCCGGTTATTTTTTGACTTCCTACTTTAGCATTCCAGTCCCCTATGATGAAAAGGACATCTTTTTTTGGCGTTAGTTCTAGAAGGTGTTGTAGGTCTTCATA
Organism: Charina bottae; assembly: GCA_023362775.1. Lineage (NCBI taxonomy): Eukaryota > Metazoa > Chordata > Lepidosauria > Squamata > Charinaidae > Charina > Charina bottae. The sequence continues at coordinate 74,464,513 of JALMGJ010000005.1, read as the reverse complement.
GAACCGGTCAACTTCAGCTTCTTCGGCATCAGTGGTTGGGGCATAGACTTGGATCACTGTGATGTTGAATGGTTTGCCTTGGATTCAAACTGAAAGCATTCTGTCGTTTTTGAGGTTGTACCCCAGTACTGCCTTTCCCACTCTTTTATTGACTATGAGAGCTACTCCATTTCTTCTAAGGGATTCTTGCCCACAGTAGTATATATAATGGTCTCCTGAATTAAATTCGCCCATTCCTGTCCATTTTAGTTCGCTGATTCCCAAGATGTCGATGTTCAATCTTGTCATCTCATGTTTGACCACATCCAGCTTACCTTGATTCATAGATCTTACATTCCAGGTTCCTATGCAATATTGTTCTTTACAGCATTGGACTTTCCTTCCACTTCCAGACACATCCACAACTGAGCGTCCTTTCGGCTTTGGCCCAGCCGTTTCACTCTTTCTGGAGCTACTCAGAATTGCCCTCCGCTCTTCCCCAGTAGCATTTTGGACACCTTCCGACCTGAGGGGCTCATCTTCCGGCGTCATATCTTTTAGCCTTTTGATACTGTCCATGGGTTTTCTTGGCAAGGATACTGGAGTGGTTTGCCATTCCCTCCTCCAGTTTTGGACCACATTTTGTCAGAACTCTCCGTCATGACCTGTTCTTCTTGACATGACTTCATTGAGTTACGCAAGTCCCTTCGCCACGACAAGGCAGTGATCCATGAAGGGGCACATTTCCATACTGCCACAATAATGGAAAAAAACCCCAAACATTTTGGTTTGATATAATCAAGATCTTTATTGATCTCACCGTAACAGCAACCATTGGTGAGTGTGTTTTCCCAAACACCTGTTTCAGTAAAAATCAGATACGTACAGAAGTACCCAATGATTGTTCAGACAACCTTTGATGGTTAAAATAACAATCCTGGGGTTCAGTTAAACATGGATGATGAGCAACCCCCCCCCCAAAAAAACGGAATAGGGGAAGATACAACTAGTTTTTAAAAGTATCAAGAACATTCAGAAATCTTTTGGGCAGCAGCTTCTACTCTTGCTTGAATGCCGACAAATAAGATAGATAGAAAACAAGCTGCCACACAATGTCTGAAGGAGAACTTTGCCCATTTAAGGCAAAGGAAGGCACACTGGTTTGCCACCATCATGCAATGAAGTAGGCATTAGACCAGTGTTTCTCAACCGTGGCAACTTTAAGATGTGTGGACTTCAACTCCCAGAATGGAAGTCCACACATCTTAAAGTTGCCAAGGTTGAGAAACACTGCATTAGAGGGAAGATGGAGGAGGAGCAAGGGAGCTTTGTCTTCCTCAGATAAACAGGGACCAAGGTGCTGATTGACTTTCCCACATCTTGTTTGATTTACAACTTCTTTTTAAACATCTGGTCCCTACAACACACGCTTCATGCTTGTAAAGCCAGGTGTATGAAACATCATTGGCTAAACCAGATATATCTCATAATATATCATATATATATATATATATATATATATATATATATATTCATAAAAGATGTATCTCGTAATCAATCCAAAGCATTTTTCCTGATGTTAAAAGAAACAAGTTATTTTTTCTAAAAGTAATTTACATATATATTTATATATATTGGGGGGTGTATAAACATTCACCCCTATACATATACGTAATTATTTTTGCATTCAACCTCTCTCCACATTAGAATTATCTTAATTTTCAACAGCTACCCAGTTTTGCACAAATCTTCCAACCTACCACACCCCTGCGCACCATGACAGCAGGGTGAAAGAGGCAAGAAGTTTAAGCAGTCCATTGCCATGCAACATCTGCTTAAGAATTTGTCCTCGGTTACCTATTCTTTGAACCCCCATTCCCTAGCCACAGATGGAAACACTAGCCTTAACAGGGACATCATGTTTTTTTTAAAAAAAAGTCTCCCAAAATGCCTATCAAAATGTCCTGCATGGACTCCTGACCACTGTGTAAAATTAACTGAAAGATTATATATAGACAAATACAGGGTTAAATCTCAATTTTACATCCATCGGCAAAATCTATTCAGCGAGCTAAACTTGAGAGAAATGGGGTGGTGGAAGGGACTGAAATTGTGATTAATATCAAGTTCCCGACTACAGAACTAATCCAGAAAGCTTTAACACAGTCCTGGGGTTTACCGAGAACTGAAGGCAACGAAGCTTAACTATCCAACTACTGAAATATCAAGGACAGTTCCATGAATGGAGAAGCACCAGTAGTTGCAAACACGAGAACCGTAAGGGTGGTGGAGAGCAGAAACTCAAGGCGGACATGGTACTAGTTGCTTGAAGAGATCTAGGACAAAGTTTGATATGGAAACCACTCCTGGATGAAGATAGCTGCAGGCAGGCTACTGACCTGCAGGCTATCTTCCCACCCAGCCAGCCACAACTATCAGGTCTGCCTACAGCAGTGTACAACGGTACCCAGAATTCTGGGAGTTGAAGTCCACACATCTTAAAGTTCCTGAGGTTGAGAAACACTGACAGAGCCAGGTCAAAAACAATCACTCAGGCAGTCAGGCACAGAGTTAAGAATTAAGGAATGTGTTTCTTCAAACAGGTAATTTCACACAAGTATCTACTCAGGGTTTGTTCCAAGCATGTTTTTTTCTTAGAGATAAAGGGTTATATTAGTTGTTATCATTAAACACTCAAAAATCGTTGCCCATCTACTAGCAGATCCTGATTTACTTTTTGTCCATCTCCGTTAGCAGAAAAAGTGTAGCCTCCTGGCTAAAAGACTGGAACACTAGCCACCTTAGAATGGCAAAGCTCAACAGTAATTCAATCCTATATATATAGCCAAATGCCATTGACAGTGACAGAGTTGTGAGCTTAGGTTGGCCCCTAGAAATCCTCATTGATGCACTAAGCATGTTATCTTTGGAGATTGCAAGAGGAACTTACCGTAGATTTGTCCAAGTGTTCCAAGTGGCTTCTCGTCTCTCCAAGTCAAGAAAGATAATATCTTAGCCATAACACTGGAGACTTTCCAAGGCCACAATAAACACCCATGATTTATTAACAGTTCTCTCTACTAAAGGTGTTATTACTATAACAGAAATACATCACAGTAACGATGAGCAATCACATTTAAAATATTTTAATTCTACTGCTCTTACTATCCTTAAAATATTTGTGTCTTTCCATGTAGCTTCATTATAGAAACAAGTGGTTCACTTTCCACAATTGTTGAAGACAACTTGTAGTGCATCTATCCTCCATTCTTTTTGAGAGTCATCTGAAGATAAAAGGACATCAAAAGCAGTCTAGACCAGTGTTTCTCAACCTTCATGAGGTTTCAGATTTCTCACCCTCTGGTAAGTGGTAGGAAAAGGGCCTCAAGCATTGGCATCAGGGACCTGCTGGGTCAGGGCTTGTCCAGGGTTCCCAAGAGCAGTGTTTCTCAACCTCAGCAACTTTAAGATGGGTGGACTTCAACTCCCAGAATTCCCCAGCCTGCTGGGTCTAGACAAATGAATTGGAAGAATGAAGAGGTTTTTTTATCAACACACCAAGTTGGAATGCCATAGCTTACAAGATGGAAGACCAGAATCTGATTTTTTTTTGCCACAAGGAACACAGAATGTGGAACTAATTGCATCTTTAAGCACAACAGTAAAGAAACAAATTCCAATCAAATACTCAATGGTTTCACATACAGTAGTCTGAGGGAAGATGGATACATAAAGTGTAATAAAGACTCAACCTCCTGCTAGATTTTCCTTTTAGTGCCAAACAAGCCATTTGGAAATTGAATAGGCAAAGAACTGCAAACAGCTTATTACAGATAAGTGTTGTGCTACCTTCTACCATAGGTATGTGCTGCATTTACTTATTCTTCAGCATGTGTACGTTGCTACATTATCGCACAAGTGTTCAACCCAATGCATCCAGGTACTTCCAGTGATAGGTTTTCAAATATATACTCTTGGTGTGATGGTGACTTCTGGTTCAGTGTGTTTTTTTCACCATGTTACTAAACATCTAGAGCAGTGTTTCTCAACCTTGGCAACTTTCAGATGTGTGAACTTCAACTCCTAGAATTCCCCAGCCAGCATGGCTGGCTGGGGAATTCTGGGAGTTGAAGTCCACACACCTGAAAGTTGCCAAGGTTGAAAAACACTGCTCTAGATGGATTCTTGCTGTTTTTTTTTAGTAAGATACCACTGTAAAAAGCTTCTTGTCACAACAGACATATAGTACCTCCAATATATGAAAATTGATTTTCTGTACATGAATAGGAAGATGCTATTGTTCTCAAATCAGTTTGTGAGCTTCCTGTTGGCATCTGCCTGGCCTCTCCAGGAACAGAATGCTGGAAGATTTTGCATTTCAACCAAATCAGAATGTCTCATTTTACGTACTTGTTACTAAATCAGTAGCTGTGGTCAGAAGCCACCCATGGCTTTCTAAGCGTACATATTCCATTTATCTACCGAGCATAGAGAAAAAAACTCTTCCCAGGTACACTTGTAAAATCCAACATTAGATGGCCCTACCAAAATTTAATCAATAATATAGTACAGTATTTCTCATTAATTTCACTAGCAGGAAAAAACGATCTTGTTGGATTTTCTGGACGCTGCCTCAGGGAGGGAGGATCTGTGCTTAGCAGTCATTGTGAAGTCCTTACTGGAATACAACAATTTACAGAACCTGACTACTTGTGAGGAAGTCAGCTTGCTCAGCAATGCACAATTCAGGCTTCCAGATTACTATCTGGAGAGTTGAGAGGTTCCAGAATAGCCAAGCTGGCTCAACTTATTTATTTATTAAATTTCTATGACCGCCCATCTCCCCCTCAAGGAGAGACTTATCACTAATTGTTGTTCATAACATAAAGATGGCATCTGAGGTTGTCAACCTCCTAGTACAAAACGTCTGCCCTTGGTGAAATCCTTTTGTGCATATGTCACATAAAATGCTTCCATCTGCAGAATCCATTTGCAAAGCACAACTTCCTTAAGACTACGGTATCCTTGCTTGATCCTTGCTAGCATTTGCACAACCACTAGAAGAACATGGCCAGTCTCACCAAAATTCAAGATAGTGGCTGGGACTGAAGACCCACCCCCTTTTTACATGTGCTGCATACACAACACACATTAAAAAGGAGCTTCAGTCCAGCCATCTTGACTTTCTCAACTCCCCCCGTCATCCCTAGTGTGTATTTTTGTCTGCTAGCCTAATACTAGATAAATCGGAAGACAGAATAAATGAATTTTAATTAATGATTTGCAGCCAGTTGATTACATCTATATAGTATTTCAATATGAAGAGTTTTAAGAAAAGGGCAGAAAAAATTAAAGGAGTTCTACAGCAGACATAGATCTGTTCCTTTTAGTTAACAAAAAAGGAACTGACTACAGCCTGCAGCCTTACTTACCTAAAACATTTGGCATGGATCCATGTTGCTCACAACAGTGCTTAAAAGTTATCAGCTATCAAAATTTCTTTCCAAAAAAAAAAAAGCAGGGGGAATGATCATATAGCACTGGAGGCCTGTGTTTAGAAGACAGATACAACACTAACTTACTGATAAATGAGACTGTGGTTCTGAATTTGAGGAGCTGCAAAACAGGTCAGCAATTATTTCTATTCTTTCAGCTACCAGCTGGAAATTTTCCAAATACTTTCAGCATAAAAATCAGCTGCAAACATTTTATTATGTCTCTGTCTTCTCTGCAGTTTTGGCTGCATTAAAAAGAGACTGAGAACTATACTGTGCTAGGGGGATAAATTCAGCAGAAGAAAGCAATGAAGGAGCCTTTTTTCTACATAGCTTTATCTTCTTTGCTCAATTATAAAATACAGCTCTATTAGTAGTCAAGGATGGGAGATAAAATCCAGGAGGCATTGGAAGAAAGTGACCATGACTGAACCAGTTTTCTAAGTTTTAGGGAAATGGAACATTATTGGCTTTTTCATGGCACTCGTTATTTTCTCACAACCACCCTGTATGGTAGGAGTCTACTGTCTCAAGTCTATAAAGTGGGGAAACTGCAGCAGAGAGAGATTAGGAGATTTATCCAGACACACAAGGAAACCTGCAGTACGGGAAGAGAAATCTGCTCACTCAGACTCTAGATCAGCCCTCACCTTTGGAATAATCCTTCCTTCAGCTATGTCAACAGAACAGACTTCAGAGGCAATCAGAGTTTACAAGCAGCAACTAAACTGATTTGTGAAAATCTCATGGAATTCTCTGTTAAAGGAGGTGCTTTCTTTATTGTGAAAGGAATGGTGCTATTAAAGGTATTTTAAGAGTTAAATCACTAGAAGGGAAAAGTAACATACCGAAGTTAATTCCCAAGTTCCAAACATTTTTTAAAAAATACTACAATGAGAACAGTGTCTGTTAGCAGCCCCCAAAACTCTATTCTTATTCTCTTCTTCCTTCCCTGGAATTAGCTGAGCTGGGATTGTGATTAAACCTCAGTTTTGCCCAAATCTGCCAAGCAAAGCTGTATCCATCCTGCCTCATCAACCGTACAGCCAGTAAGGTTCCAGAAGGAAGCGCTGGAACCAAACGTGTTCTGATTTATGACGGAACGTGCAGCGCATTGGGAAGTACCCTGGCCAAAATCCAGAAGCTTACGGCACACCTCAAGGGATTCTTCCCTCGGCTAGTCGCAGCTTAGTCACAGCATTGTCACCACTTTAGAAGCAGCAATCTTTCCCCAGAAACATTGCAAATAAGAGATTATTCCTGAGACATCAACAGTTACAAAGCAATTTTGCTTTTGTATTATTCACATTTTACAGTAGGCAAAACAAAATAAAATCTTGTCTTTTTTACATGCCTCCAAAGCTACCACAGAGGCAGAGGAAGCAAAATGGTTTTACCAGACCCTCCATTTTAGATCACCCCCCCTTTAAATCCAGTCAATTATGATAAGTTGCCAATTTATGAAGAGAATTAAGAGCCAAAGTCAATTCCAGGATTTGTAAATACAGGTGAATCCAAGAACTGAAATGAAATGTACTGTCATTTTATAGGCCAAAATCCAATAGGACTAGCAAATTTTCAGATACTCTTCTAGAAGTGAAGCCTACGTTAAAAACAAGTATAGTTGCCACATCCCTGAGGCTGTATCACTTCCCACTCCCAATTATGCCTGAACAATAAAATCCATGTGCAAAATTGCCACATCAGTGTGACCTCCCCACTAGGGAAGCTAGCACAATTCAGTCATTCTATTTTTGAGGTAGCACATGAATCTCACTTGGAAGACTTCCTGAAGGAATCAGAGGCAATTATCATCAAATATTTTAGAGAAGCAAGAATCTTAGAGCAGGAGAAAATTCCAACCCCCATCAGCCTCAGACAGCAAGACCAATGGCCAGAGATAGTGGGAGTTGCAGTCTTAGGACATCTGGGAAGGTCACAGCTGCTTATCCCTGCCTCAGAGGCTACTCTCTCAAAATATAGTTACAAGAGAGGAAACCTCACTGAACACAGGGGGCAAGCATCCAAAAACTCCAGTGCGGGTCTGCTATGTAATAAAATGCCTAGTTCAGGAGGGATCATGTACGCGGGTCACAGCAAGCGCTGCCTTAAGCAGCATTCCCTCTTCTGTGAGAAGGAAGAGGAAATGCCTCTTCTGCTGTTATCACTGCAGTTTTTGTTAAGTCTGGGTCCCAAAACTTTCGAAAAAATCTGCTTTCCATCTATGGGTGACACATTTTTAAATCAAGCAAAGAGGTTTTACTCTATTAGCCTAGACCTGTGTTTCTCAACCTCAGCAACATTAAGAAGTGTGGACTTCAACTCCCAGAATTCCCCAGCCAGCATGAGTTGAAGTCCACACATCTTAAAGTTGCTGAGGTTGAGAAACACCGGTCTAGACAATAAAACAATCTAATATTGCAGCCTTAAGGAGCAGCATTCTTATGGTGCAAAGTATCAAGGAGCCCTGCAGCCAAGGCATGGATTCATCCATTGGCTGAATTAAAATGATCTACCATTTTTTCCCCTTCACGGTAACTGGCTTTTTCACAAGGAGACCCAGTTGCCTATGAATTCCTATGAAGAGGGTTCTTGCTTGCTCTCTGCAACAATTCCAGGCAAACAGCACAAGTTCACTCATGCTGGAACTAGTCAGCTTGAAATGTTGGGCCACCAGTAGGTGGAAAATGGCCAATGTATCCAAATAAGTGGAATTAAGTGAGATCATCAACTCCTCCTCCCTATTGAAACTGGATCTCCAACAGGCTCCTGTGTGACTGATTTAATAATGTATGAATTCAAGAAATGTGCAGAAGATAGTGACCAAGAAACAAATATGTCTTGCTCCAAAAATGCAGTGAACTCTTATTAATTATATTACTCATCAATTCAAATTCATTCAAAGTCACACATCATGATATCATCACTCAACATCTTAATAATCCAGTAACTAATTCTTAAGCTTCCCTGGTCCACACAAGACTTTTTCAAGAATTTCAATTTTTTGTTGAGTTCCCCTAGTTAAGCATAACCAGGTTGTTTCAATTAATCTTTTTGGCACAAAAACAGACTTGCCAAGAACCCAGATGATGTTATTCAGCAGCAAAAATTAAAAGACTGAAGACAAATAGCACAGAACTGTTTCTCAACCTTAGCAACTTTAAGCTGTGTCGACTTCAACTTCCAGAATTCTGGAAGCTGAAGTCCACACAGCTTAAAGTTGCTGAGGTTGAGAAACACCGGTGTAGAAGTCCATCAAGCATGATAATCCCAAAATCCCAAATTATATTAGGAAAAAATGTGGTTCCCCTTTAACACTGGTGGGTTTAAATGAGGAAATTGGAGATATTTTTTTTTTTTGGAACTGATATTGGGATGAAATGCAAAGCGAAATGAATGCATGATGAATTGATGATTCTAAGTTATTTATCTATTCTTTTTTAAAAGAAATTTTCAGGGGAAGTGGAAAAAACTCCCAATAATACTCTTTTAGGAGAATCCCACAGCAGCGCCCACATGAAAGGATATACTAACTCGAAAAGACAAGTCGAGCAACAGGATTTAGAAGTATCAAAGTGTGCATTCTGCACGTCAAAAGAAGATATAACATAGAAACCAGTTAATAAACTGACATCAATTTAACAGCAGTTAAGGGAAAGGAGAACAATGGCAGTGTCATGTCACTTCAAACATACATATCCACCCCTTCCATGGCCCTTGTGTGTTTTGCAATAAATATCCAATTGCTGATAGAAGTTAAATTCTCGCATGTGCATGATTTGAGAAATTGTCTCTAAAGTGCGAGAAGCCAAGGGACATGCCTTAGCTGCATAAATTTATCATGGGCTCCAAGTCAGTCATAGGGAGTGAGTAAGGCAAGCAGAGGGGTGGGGGGTGGGTAGGATGCATGGTATGGCTAATGGAAATCAAGGAGAGGGGGAAACAGTCCTCTTATCCTTTGGCACTTCAAAAGCTGAAGTGAAAATTCTGTGGAAACAGCAGCAGCTTCTTCTTCTTCTTCTTCCATCCTTTGAGTTATTGAACCTGATGGTCAAAATCAGATGTACACAGGTGATCAGGAATTGCTGTCTCTCCATGGTTACCCGCAGGGAAAATCAGATGTCCATCTCAAATTGAGCATCATCACCTGATTGAAAGGCAAGAGCACATGCAAATCAACAGAACACACTTATGGAGGAGGGAAACTTTATGGACATGGTTTTTAAGTATCCTAAGAGGACAGTGAATTTTTACAAGGATTTATTTATTAATTATTTATTGAAAAGACATATATGGCAGCCCAACTCACTCACGGTGACTCCGGGTAGCTTACAGATATACATCAGCTTTCAATGACATTTGAGGCAGACCTCACTGACACATGAGGGAACAGACAGAACCACTTGAAAATGTAGATGGAATATGCCATCTTAACCTAGCTAGAAGGTGATGACAATCACTGGCCTAAAAACAGTGCAGCACAGAGAATCTTGCTGGCATGTTTGGCCAGATATACGTACACTCAAGTATGTATTTTGCTTGTTCTTGATCTGTTTAATGTAGTGTTTCTCAACTATGGCAACTTTAAGAGGCGTGGACTTCAACTTCCAGAATTCCCCAGCCAGCCATGCTGGGAGTTGAAGTCCACGCCTCTTGACTTCTGGTGGCAACATGGCGGACTGAACAGCTGTGCCCGCAAGCTCCGCGGGCAGAACTGGCATCATGGCAGTTTTTTCGGGCTCAGGCAGGTTTCTCCTGAAGCCCAGGAGCATTTTTCCGGATCAAGGAAAACGCTTGGAATTGACCCATTTGTCCTCCGGACAGCGAATTGCAGCCAGGAGATTGTAAACAGCATGCACGATTGACGGGTAAGACTTTGCCGGGAGGCTGGGACGTCACCATTTCCAAGCCGTGCTGCAGCCTTAAAGGGACATTAAGTCCAGCCACCCCATTTCTAAAGCACCCACATATTATATAATATTTATATTTATTTATTTTAAGGATTTGTACCCTGAGAGGCTTTCTACATTAAGGAGAAACAATCTCTCTTTGTGCTTATTGTTATTTTTGTGATTAATTTTTTTTAAAAAAATATTTTTAAGCTTTGGATTTTGCTTTCCATCCAATACTAAGGAGGGTTGAGAGTATATTATCGCCTCCGTGTTATTATTTTTGTGTTAATTTTGAAGATTTTAGCATTTTTCCTACACGCTGAATCTGCCGTTCTGAACTTTTACTTTCCTGCTGCTACTTTCTCTGGGGAACTGTCTGTTATCTTATCATAACTCGGTTCGGAAATTTTCCATTACCTTTTACTTTTGCCGGTTAAGTATCCAGGGGGCGCCATAATTTACTGCACAAGACATGGATGTTCTTAACCAGGCTCTCTGACTTCCATCGAGATATTAAAGCAGATATTAAGCAGATTTTTTCTGATTCCTGCCACGTTATTATGCAAGATATTCAGAGCACTGTGGAAAATATGTGGTCTAAAATGTGCCATCTGGTTGAGGATACTGTGGACGAAATTGAAGAATTTACCAGCGATGGAAATGTCTCTTCGAAGAGTGAGATTGGGGCTTCTGTTGAAATGCTGGATGAAATTGACAATGCTGAATTGAAGAGGTTTAACAGAGAAATTGAGTTGCAAGATGAGTGAATTTGACTTTTTGATGGAATGTTATGGAAAAGAAGGGGTTATGATGTATGGGAAGTTTTTTGAAGAGAAGTCTGTGTTTGTGAGGGCAGCTGTTGGGCTGTTTGATTTCTTTAAGAAAATAGCTCTGTGTTTATTATGGGGATATCTAAATGCTTTGGTCTATTTTGAAGTGGGTTAAGGGGCTAAAATATTTAACTGGATGGTCTTTTGGTTTTGGATGATTTTACTTATCCTTAATGATTGGGATTAAGATTATTAAGGTTTTTTTTAAAAAAATATATTAATTCATGTTTCTTGTATTATTAATTATAATGGCAGACAATTTATGCTTTTTTATTTTTGATTTTTTTTACAGTAGACAGGAATGTATAGAATAGTAGTAGGAAGGGAATAATTAAGTAATTGTTATTTTTTGGGGGGAAGCTGATTAGATGATTTATACTTTTTCTTTTCTTTTAATATAAGGGGAGAGAGCAATGGTATTTAGTTATTTTTATAATGTGCTAAGGGGTTGACTTATAGAAATAATGTGATTTTGGTTTAATATAGAGTAAGGGATTGATTATGGAAAATTGCTGTATATCCTTGATGTTTTAGAATCTAGTGGTTAAGGTGCTGGGCTAGAAACCAGGAGACTGAGAGTTCTAGTCCCGCCTTAGGCACCAAAGCCAGCTGGGTGACCTTGGGCCAGTCCCTCTCTCTCAGCCCAACTCACCTCACAGGGTTGTTGTTGTGGGGAAAATAGGAGGAGGAAGGGGTATTAGGTACGTTCACCACCTTGAGTTATTTATAAAAAAAAAAATAAAGCCAGGATAAAAATAAATAAAAAAGTCACTTCTTTTTGTAATCTATTTTTTAAAAAAATTCTCTTGTTTTCACTTTAGTTCTTTTTCGTAGTTTTTTGTTTTTCTGTATCTTTTATCTTTTCCTGAAATTTAATAATATTCTTAAAAAAAAAAAAAAAAGAAGTCCACGCCTCTTAAAGTTGCCAAAGTTGAGAAACACGGGTTAATCGTAAATGCTTCTTTATATGAGGGGAACATTCCTACCCTTGCATCCAGTATCTTTACTCCCTCCTGCTGCATGAGGATGTGCCCAAAATGGAAAATGTGTGTGGTTTTGATCTCGACCCATTTCAGAAGTTCTGCTGAACTGTTTTGGATCCACCATGGTCCGTGAGAAACAAAATTCAGAACTTTTTGGTTGTTCCAGCTTTTGGCCAAAACAAAACCCAGAGAGCATCCCTGAGTGATTTAATGGGATAGGACAATCCTGGTGCACATCTCTCCCTCTCTCCTTTCCTTCTCCACACGCCTGTTCTTGATTGCCATGGTCTCAGCAGCTCACGGCACAACGTGTCCCACCAGCTCTCCCATCCCCTGATCTTTCCAGTTCCTTCCCTTCAGCTGGTGGCGCTGAAGTGTGGTCCTTTTATGGTGCACACTTTATGGTCCCTGACATGACAACAATTGTGCAAGGATTTAGCTTTCCTTTCCTAGCTCTCCTCATCACCATTAGCTTCAGAGACACACAATATTGCCAAGAAAACCCACCAGCCGTGTTTTTTTCCTAATCATCCTCTGCTGCATTATGGAAATATCATGTTCGGTCCATGTCCAGAATAAAACCGTCCCATTTCATTCTGTATATGGGCCAAAATATCCAAAACACATTTCAGTTTGGGCATGGAGCACCCAAAGCCATCTGACCTGTGCATGGAACAGTTTATGCATGGGACATTTTGTACATTTCTCACCTCCAGCATTTTTTAGTACAAGTTCAAGTTCAAGTTTGTGTTTTATATCCGGCCTTCCTCTTTTACTTCTAAAGTTTGTTATTGTTTTATGCTAGTCTCTGACTGAAATAAACTTTGAACTTGAAGTACAAGTTGGTTTTGTTTGAGACTAGCTAAATAAGGAAAAATGTATGTAAATTGTTATTAGCCTCAGTTATCGAAGTTTGTTGTCCAATTCCTATTTAGCCTAGAAATCCAAGAGTTTTACATCTACGTAGTTCCTCTAATGCAGCGGTCCCCGATCTTTTTGGCACCAGGGACCGGTTTCGTGGAAGACAATTTTTCCATGGACCGGGGGGGGGATGGGTGGGCCACGCGGGCCATGGGCGGAGCTAGATGGGTGGGCCACGCAGGCCATGGGCGGGCTGTGCGGCCCGGTTCCTAACAGGCCACTGACCGGGACCGGTCCGCGGCCCAGGGGTTAGGGACCCCTGCTCTAATGGATCAAGTCCATCTCAGCAAATGATATGACCAAATCATATGGCAAGTGTGTGTGTGTTCTATCTGAACTTGAATTGTATTACACCATTTTGAAAAAGTGAACATCTTTCAATAATTCGTAACTATTAAATTGCTACGACACAGCAAGCAATAGGGCAATAATTCAACGTAAGTTCCCACCACATACGATTGGTGTAATAGTTCACTGTTCTCTACGAGCAGAAGCTCTCTAAACGCATTAGAGGAAAAAAAATCCTGCAGACAGGAAATAAATTACTTGATCCCAAGGTAAAACTCATGTTTGAACAGAATCACAGTGCAGGAAGTAGGATAGCTCTGTATCACTTCCCATTCTGGCTATAAAGACACAGAGATCAGTAGTACTGCATTTCACCACCACCCACGAAAAATCTCTTTGTCCTTCAGGATATTGCGAAATGGCAGCAGCAGAGAGATGGACTGGTGCTGCCAACTGCAAGTAGGTATTTCAACTGGCATGGAAACATTGCACTTTGCTTCTCCCATAATACAGTGTTCTTACCAATTATAGGCTTCCCGTCATGATTGTTCAGATTGTTTACTTCCACTTTGGAATCCTCCGTCACAGAACCAGGACTGGTAACTCCTGGGATATTGGGAAGGTGGCAAGGAGGGGTCTGGGCCATGGGAGAGTTGCGCCGATCTAACAGAAACTTGCGGTCGTAGATAATTCTGGTACCTGGGGAGGTGGAAAAGGGAGCAGAAGTAACTGGCATATCAGACCAACTGTGCTGAGATAGTCACTGCAGGAGGAGAGCCGTGTTAGTCTATGGCGGCAGAAAACCAGGAGTTTGGTAGCACCGTTTCCGAGTAACAAATTTTACTAAAATTTTATTTTACCATTGTTTTCAGGCAGATAAGTCTTAAACAATATTTGTGGCCTCACTCCTCTAAGGTGTAACTGTTTTGCTTAAGCTCCTTATTTACTGAGAAAGGTTGCAGCCCTAAACAAGTACACTCCACTGAATGTGCTTTAATTTACATCTGAGTAAGTAAGGTTATTGAAAAGAGCCAGTTTGGTCTAGTGATTAAAGTGTTAGACTAGTAGCATGCAACCCAAGTTTTAGTCCTGCCTTTCGCATGGAAGCCGGATGGATGACACACACACACACACACACACTCTCTCTCTCTCTCTCTCTCTCTTTGAATTTCTATATCTGCCCATCTCAACCAAGTGACGCTGGGCCAGCCATGCAAACCATTTTAGAAAAAGTTGCCTAAGAAAACTGCATGGACTTTCCATGTAGTCACTAGGAATCAAGATGGACTCAAAGGCACCAAAAAAGTGTCTTTAGTCTAAAACAGGGCTTTCCAAAGTTTTCCCGCAGCGACACACCAACCGCCGTTGGTGTGTCGCCGCGGGAAAACCCGGAAGTGCCGTTGCGGCAGCGCGCAAAAACCCGGAAGCGCTGCTGCCACTTTCGGTTTTTGTGGGCAGCTGTTGGTGTGTCACCGTGGGAAAACCCGGAAGTGCCGTCCTTGCGGCAGCGCGCAAAAACCCGGAAGCGCTGCTGCCACTTTCGGTTTTTGTGGGCCGCTGTTGGTGTGTCGCCGTGGGAAAACCCGGAAGTGCCGTCCTTGCGGCAGCGCGCAAAAACCCGGAAGCGCTGCTGCCACTTTCGGTTTTTGTGGGCCGCCGTTGGTGTGTCGCCGCGGGAAAACCCGGAAGCGCTGATGATGATCAGCACTTCCGGGTTGTGTGGCGACACACCAGACTGTGTGTGGTGACACACTTTTGTGTCGCGACACAGTTTGGAAAGCTCTGGTCTAAAACCTAAGTGGAGTTTAGAAACTTCCCCCTTTTGCAACAAGAATGGCTCTTGATTTCTTTAAACCTCCCCTCATCCCATTATCCTAGCCTTCTCCAAGCGGGTGCCTTCCAGGTTAGGCTGCACTTCAACACTTGAGGGCACCAGGTTGGGGAAGGCTACATTACCCTCAGAACAGAGTATTTTCAGGAAAGTGAAGCCTATCTTTTCTCTGTGTTTATTCCAAAGCTCACAATACCAGCTACTGAGCAAGAGCCAAACCTGAACCATCAAGAGCACCACATGACGCTTTATTAATTAACCCATGAGCCGTAACACTGAAGCCTTTTCATACATTGGTACAGATATCTCTGGCGAGTCAAAAATAAAGAAAACGAATCATGGTATGCCATTCAATGTAAATTTATTAGGCAGAAAAACTTTACCACTGATGCCCTACTTGGACAACAGAGGTATAAGATGGAGCCATTTCATATTGGCCTCTTAGCTGGCAGCATTATTCACTGACCAGAATGCCAGTACTTGGCTTTATTACAGGCTTGATATCCAATACTTATGACATTTAGAGGGATACGTCCTAGGAAAACCATCCCAGAGCTGCTCAAATCCTGCTTTTATTTGAATTCTCTCTCCTTGCTGAGCAGGGTGATTGTTCCTTCCTTTGGTCTTCTTAAAATATGCCTTCTCTTCTGGGAGAATCTTCCTTTGCTAGCAGAGTTCCTGCTCATGTCGAGGGGCCCTCATGCTGGGCAATCAGAATCCACTCTCTTCCTTACCCCACAGGCAGTCCCAGCCTCCCATATTCCCTGGTTAAGCCCCCCTGCCCAGGGAGTCTGCCCATCTATGTCTCTCAGTGCCCTGGCTTTGCCTACAAATTACTACTAAAGGCTGTAGAAAATGACTGGGGTGGTGGTGGTGAGTTTGAGACCCCCACTGTAGATAATGGGGACTTATCACTTATTAAACACTGCCTTCCTGAAGGGAGTCACATCGTTTTTATAATTCTAGGGCAAGGAATGGTTTTCCTTTTACAGATGAAAGTATGCCTCTGAATCAGAGATGCTGAAGATGCAACTTGGGAAGGTTCCTCTTTCGTAATCTGTGTACAAGCTTCCAAATGGCATCTGACACACATCTGTGGCAAACTGGATGCAAGATTAGTCAGACCTTTGATCTCACCAAGCAGGGCACGTTTTCACCCAATGCCAACACACTGGTGCCCACCAGATGTTTCAGACTCGCACCATGGCCAAATGGTAAGCAATTATGGGAACTGTAGTTCAAAATATCTGGATGTTATCAAACTGCGTATCCCTTTTCTAAGCTGAGGCTTGGAATACAAGGACAAAATAGGCAGACTGCTGCATCTTTACCTACCTAAATCAATTTTTTGAATCTGTATGGAATCAGTTTCTGGAAATTGGTCCACACTATTATATTATCAAGGGGCGTGGTGGCTCAGTGGGTAAGACGCCAGGCTTGTCGATCAGAAGATCGCAAGTTCGGAGGTTCGAATCCATAGCCCTGCGTGCGGAGTGAGCTCCCGCACTAGCCCCAGCTCTTGCCAACCTAGCAATTCGAAAGCATGCAAATGCAAGTAGATGAATAGGTACCACTTCGGTGGGTAGGTAACAGTGTTCCGCGTGCATCATGCCGGCCACATGACTGTGGAAGTGTCTTCGGAGAACGCTGGCTCTTCGGCTAACAAACGGAGATGAGCACCGGCCCCTAGAGTCGGACACGACTGCACAAATGTGCGGGGGGAACCTTTACCTATATTATCAAAGCGCTTAAATGCACTATTCCTTTCTGGTTCATATTGAAAATGAATTACACATCTCATTTCATTCCACACTAGAAGCCCATCTGAACAGCATCACCAAAGTTTTAATACTGAGAAAACAGCAACACTGCCTGGCTTTAATCAAATCAAAAGGCAAGTATTTAGATTTCATTTCATCAATCTAATTGATGAAGGAAAAGAAAGGACAGATGACAAAATATTAATGCTAAGAAAAGGAACTTTTAAAAATCTTTACAAATAAGATAAAATAGGTGGACATGGAAGAGGGTTCTCCTCAACTGATCCTACTTACTAATCAAAGATATTTACCTCATTGTACATCTGAGATCTTCTACTTCTTACTTTCCTCACATTGCTCAAATCTGTGATCTGCCAGTTTTTGCCTCTTTCTTCTTTCTTTCTTTCTTTCTTTCTTTCTTTCTTTCTTTCTTTCTTTCTTTCTTTCTTTCTTTTCAGCCTCCATTTTCCTTACACAGGTGTTAAGTCAAGGAACTTATGTAACATCAGTGCTACAAATAACCAAATAGAAGATTTTACTGTAACCTAAATGCCCTTTGTGGCTTGGGCCAAAGATAGCTATGAAACAGCTTTCTCCCTTGTGTTCCATCATACCCTGTGTAAACTGAGATCTGTGCATTCCTAGGACACATAAATAACACAGGAATTGAACCTCCCAAGCTTGTAAACAGCCTGTCACCCAATCAACTGTCCCCATAAGAATCACTTTTGAAAGGAGAAGGAAGGAATGTTTTGTTCAAGGAACAAAAATGTGGAATAGCCAGTGATAAATATAACAAAGGCAAGAAAAACAGTAAAAATGTGAGTTGGCAATTTTTTTTCAGGCCCATTTGCAAGAATAAACCTCATATCAAACTGTAAAATGGAGTAAACATTGAATGTTGGTGTTTCAGTTTCAAAATTGAGCAATGGAGGTCTCATCACGTTGAAATGCTGTTAAAAAGTGTCAGGCTATTAAATTCTACCCTGGACTGGTTCAAAGCCTGCTATCATCTCTAAAATTTTATTCCAGAGGAGTGTTTCTATTAAATGCACATTGTAGTTTTGCATTAATAGTAAAAAGATTCTTCAACAGAGCCTGCAATGAAGTATTGCATGGTGGAGTACTATTCAAGATTAAAGAGTTGTACCGTTTAACTACCTCAACAAAAAGCATCTGGCTGACTATGTCTGGGCTTAGAAGCTAAGTGGGGTTGGGCTCGGATGGAAGCCCACAGGGAAATTCTAGGGCTTTACGCTAGACTGGGAAGTCCAAAAGGTATCCCTGAAAAAGGCAATGGCAAAATACTTCCGTATTCTTGCCAAGAAAACGGTAGTTATGTCTATGAAGTTAACAGGAATTGAACCCAACTCAATGTTCCATGGTCACACTTACTCTCATTCTATTGCATCAGTTTTGATCCCTCATTTTTGGGGTGTTGTTTTTGGATATAGCAAAGCATATACCAAAGCAACCCTACTTTTTTTTACATGCAGTGCCCCTTTTGTTTATAAGCACAGTGGTGTCTGCAGCAAACCATGACTTCAAAATCACAGTACGAGCATGGTGACCTCCTCTTGCAAACACCACCCTGACATGCTTACACCATGACCTCTGAGGCAAGGAAGCAAATTGCATTTGCCCGATGACATCTTCACACATGTGCTATCATTTGCCCCTTGGGCTGCCCCTCTGTGGATGCCTAAGCAACATCAATTGCATACACAACCTGCGTATCAGAAATAGGGGAAATTATCAAGTGCAAAAGACCAATTCTACCAATACAATTCCCTAGCATCGGTGGCCCACAGTAAATACAATTCTGGAAGAAATTTGAGCAAATGGCTGGTGACAGGGTGAGAAACCAGCCTCCCATAATCGGTAATTTATAAAGCAGCATAGGCGTTTCTCCGATCAAGTATGTCAGTTTACTAATTCCACCATCCCAAACGAACACTGCATAGGGGCCAATATAATACAGTTCTGTCCAATTTTTACTATTTAGGTCACTTGCCATGAAAATACTTGCTGTATTCAAAAAACCAAGTAAACCTCTCTCCATATTTGATCATAAAAACAAGTATCAGATTTTGAGCTTTGGATAAAATAAGGTCCACAATAAAGGAAGAATCATGATACTTTAACCTACCTCTCACCATTACCCCTTTTTAATTTGCATATGCCTGCTTACTTCTGTGCCTGAATACCAAATTCTGGCCCCTGATATTCACAGACAATTTCGAGCAAAACAACCGCCTCTACTAAGAAATCTCTTGAATACTGACTTCTCTTTTTCAGTGTTATTATGAAGACACAATGGAATAACAGCAAAAAAAACAACAACAACCAAAAAAACCAGTGAGCAAGGATTCTTTCCACTAATCATGAATCAAAGACCAACTTAGCAGCCAGCAGTATCCTCATAATGGCTGCATTTAAAACAATCCATTAACTCATGCAACTACAGCTGCCTTTCCAAACGCAGAATCCAAAAAGTCCATGGAAAACGTGTTTATGTATTCTTTTTTTTTTTGACATATCTAAAGACAGCAGGAAAATCTCTTGAGTGGGGAGGAAGTTTTAACTGTGGTCATGAAAACATATTCAGCCAATGGAGCTCATCAAAGCCTGCTGAAATATTGCTTTGCAGAGCAAGAATCAGCAAAAGTGATACTGCTTGGATGTTCATGACTTTTTCTCTTGGCATTGGTTTAATTTTTGTTTTGCTGACCTGGGCTGAGTTCCAGCATCCATGGCAAGTAGTAAGGCACACTCAGTGCTTTCAAACGAAACATCACAAAATTAGAATGAGCAGGGAATGTGTCTAACAAAAGCAACTTTGTAAAAGTGAGGAACGAATCCAAACACTGCCAAACTTCTGTGTTTTGCCTCTCTGAAGTCTCTTCTGGCACTCCTCAACCAGCAAGCTGGTGTTCTTCCAAAATCCTTCTTCTTTACACAGTGACAGCTACCTTCAGTACTCTTCCATTTCTGATCCTTGCTATTTTGATCTAGAATCTGAAATAGGCTTTAACATTTCTTTAGTTATGACACAGTTCCCTGTTATGCATACACATATATAAATACCTATCAATGTTTTCAAAATTATTTTCTTTCTTTCTTCATTGGACTTATATTCCATCTTTCGTGCAGGAGCTTATGGTGGCAATCACAGCACTCCCTCCTCCAATTTCCCCCCCCAACCACCCTGAGGTAGGCTGGGCTGAGAAAGAATGAATGGTCCAAAGTCACCCAGGGGGCTTCCTAATACAAGTGTTTTTTCATTATAGGAAATACTTAAGATTCTGTATGGGTGGGACAGTCCAGAATTGTATAGTTTGTCTTGAAAAACCAACCAACCAACCTTTTACAATGATAGCTTTAAAATTATAAAATAATGTTATAATTCCACATTTAGAATCATTGAATGAACAGAATCATAAAATATTAATAAGGGAAATTATATTAACAAAGTGCAACTTTATTATTTTCTTTGCAATTACTTCTTTAAATATCTGCATTTCCTCTCTTGCCACATTTATGTTTAATGATGCAATGCTAGGGTTTTTTCCCCCTCCAGAATATATCCTAATGGGGGGGGGGGAAACAGCTTTCACACCTTTGGTTAAGCAAAGCTTCCAATGCATTCAGGCCTATGCTGAATGATTATATGGAGAAATATCAGATTCAGATGACTGGAAAAATGCAGTAACTGAAATTAAGGTAATGGAATTTCAACTATATAACTTCCAATGACCTTTAACAACCTTCCACTTAAGAACAAGGATATCCTGCTCCCACCCCAAGCAACATCTTGAAATTAGTATAGACTCTGTCATTCACTTCATAAAGGAAATGGGATTAATGGCAAGATTACAGAGAGAGTATCAATTTGATTCTATCAGCCCTGCATTCAAATTACCATTAAAAATATGCTTGAATTACTCTAATTGAAGCATTAGGATTCTTTAAGCCTTACAGATTCCAGCAGAGTAGACTTGGTTAGCTCTTTCATTGTAATCAGTGGGAATCTGAATTTTTAAGTTATGGACATGCTTCCACTGTTCTGCACCCCAAGAGCAGCAGCAGGAGGGGAAAAACTAAAGACTTTCAACATTGCATGTTGTACTCCATAAGACAGAGTACAATGTAAGTGTTGACTGGCTTTGCACAACATTTATTAATTATTTGACTAGGATGCCACCAAATCTTCCCAGACTCTTGGTGGCAACAAAACCATATAATGAAAAAACAACTTCATTATAACATGCAGCAATCATTCCACAACAGGAAAAACAGAAGAGAGAGAATATAAATATCAATGGCATAATCCATCAATTCCAAAATGCCTTCTGGATGTTAAACCATGATGTAATTTGCTTGTTCCTGGCCTCCCAAGTGATGGGAATCTAAACATTGTGTTTTCTATATCATGGCATAACATTTACCGCCTAATGTGAATCTCGTAATGTATTCAATAAACCACAGGTAATGAATAAATGCAACCATTATACTGTAGTTAAAAATATAATATTCTGGCAGAAACTGTCAAGGGAGCACAGCTACTCCCAATGGAGTGTGAATTAGTATCTATGCTAGCCAATTATTTTAAACATGTCTCCTATTTCTACCTTCCCCAATTTGAGCTCCCTCTAGGTGTGTGGATTTCAGCCCTGAATTCTTCAAATAGAATTGTAATTTTGGCTCACATATCTGGAAAGCTATTTTGTACCTAATCTTGACTAACTTTTGTACCTTTTAATAAAAGGCACATATTGCCTTATGTTATCACATGCATCATGATTCACAGTGCTGCACCCTTCCCCATTCGAAGCAAGTTCTGGGCAAAGAAATGACATGCTAGAAATTATAGAAACTTCCAAATTTATACTGCTACCTGGCATGCCAGCTGTTAACTTGAAATGTAATCTCTTGGGCACGCAGAAGGAACCATGTCATAGACAAATCAAAACAGCATATCTTGCTTTCCCCCCCCATCACCAATAATGTTGAATAATTAATTTGAAGTGTAAAAGTATAATGCAAAGCAAACAAAAGGCCCAAGAAAAAGGAACTTAACACTCAACAACTTCTTTAAAAAGTTTGCAAAGACCAATTCAGTTTTGAAAACAGTTTGTTAGCTGTCTAAACCCAGGTCACAAAAAATAAAAATCAGCTGTTAACTTGGAATTTTGCTAGAACTTAGCAGGATAAAAAAAATAGAGTTCCACATATGAAAATCAAGGCAACATGTGCAAATAAGTAGGATAGAGGGGAGAAAGAGGCTTGTGACATCTGGAAACCAACATGTCTAATCACAACACAAGCCATAAGTGGTCTAGTTAATGAAAGCTAGATGTCACAATACTTTTAGTTTTTAAAGTGCAGTAAGACTATGCTTCTTACAACGTATTACTGCAGTATATTACTTCTTTGGAATTAATCTCTATTGTTTAATCCAGCATTTTTAGTAGTGGGGGCAAAGTTGGACAAAGCTGTTAAAGCTTCTGAGCAAGTCAACATGTCTAGAGCTAAGAAGAACAACACACACAAACAGCAAAGTTTCAAATTCAGAATAGTCTTATGAAACAGCAGTAAACAGCTCAGAATACAGACCCTACATTATTACCATTTCTTAAGAAAACCCTTTTGGCCTGTTAAACAGATCACTGCACACTGCATATTGCTCTCTTACTATTTAACTGCACACATTCACACACACACCACACCTCTCCCCACTTCTATGGCCTCCAAACCAGCTCGCTCCACGTCTAGGGAAACAGGCTAATCATTAGCTGAGGAATCCTGCTCGCTTTCTATCTCCTGCTCTGGTTCACTGCACGTTCAAGACATAAAAAGATCACGAATGCCAGGCTGGATTCAGAATTAGTCCGACTTGGGTGAATCAACCGACTGAACTCCATAGGAGTTGCATTCAACGCGCCTCATCGAAATCCCAGATAACGCAACGGGCCTGCTTCTGGAGCTGCTCAACCACGAGGGTTTATTATACAGTAAAGCGATTTGGAGAAAGTATAAAAGCGTTCCCGCAGGGAAACCAGAAGCACGTGGTGATCCTCGGCCTGGCTTTTTTTATTAATAAACCTAGGGAGGGCAGCAGGCTGAGGTCCCCAAGGCCAGCTGGTAAACATCGTACGCGCATGCCGTTTCCACGCGGGAGCCGGGAGGTTTGGGCCAGGGGGGCGCAGTTCCCCCGTGGGGAAAGCGGCCGTCTTCTCGGAGGAGTTCCCGTCCGTCTCCTTCCCTCGCCCGCGGCCACAGTCCCTCCCTCCCGCTGCTCCCTTCCTATTGTGCAACAGCCACGGCGTCTTGAGGCTCCAGGGCCTTGTTTACAAATACCTCGCCGCCAGCCCCACACCATAGGCGAGGCCTGGACGACGACCTGCCCATCCGGATCCAGCACGCTTCCCTCCCGCAGACCCGGCTCACCACGGGCTTGTGGCCAAGTCCTCCATCCCGGGCTCAGCCCACGTGCGGACCAAGCGGGTCCGCTTTTCAGAAGCCGCAGGGAGAGGCGTATTTCCCCGCAAAGCTCCCGCTGGAAGGCAAGAGGCGCAAGGCGCACCAGCGCGCGTCACGCTTCCGGAGGGCAACTTCGGACTCTCCGCCGAGCCCTCCGAGAAAGCCCAAGCGCCCGGTGGCCGCCGAATCAAGAAGGCAGAGGCTCGCTCCCGGAGGACACTTCCGCGGTGGCGCCTGCTCTATTACGGTGGGCGAGGATTAGGGGGGCCCTCGCCTCCACCAAGCCCTCCCAGGCGTCCACACCCCCTTTTAGGGCGCCTGGAGATCAGGAGGTCCAGCCGGCCCGGCGCACGCCCCCTTCCCGCTCCGCCGGCCGGCCTGCCCGGGTCCACCCCCAACAGCGCTCGTGCGAGGCCCGGAGCCGCTGGTGCCTCGCGCCTCTTTCCGGCCTGTTTACCTCCAGGCGTGGTGGAGAAGAGGGTCCCCCCGGGCGTGGTACAATAGTCATGAGGTAGCTGCGAGGAGTCGCTGATGGGCACCGTCCTGGTGGGGATGGCGCGGCTCTGGCTGTGCTGGTAGCTCCCGGAGGAGGACATCTCCCGCTCTATTGTCCTGGGTGGGAGGAAGGGAAGTCCAGGAGTTGGAGAGGGAAACTTGGGTGGGGGCGAACGAAAAAAAAGATGGAGAGCAGGGAAGCACCAGGGCGCAGTAAGAGGAAGGGGTGGCGGCGGCGGCGGCGGCGCTGGCTTCCTTCGGGGACGAGCGGGGGTGGGAGCGACCGCTTCTCCGACTCCGGGGCACTTTTCTTTCCGTCACCGCCTCCACCGCCACCTTCTCCCTCGGCCTCCGCCAGCAGCAGGAAACGAGGGGGCTAGGGAGGCGGAAACAGGCTGCCCAGGCGGGGCAGGGCCGAGCCAGGAGGCGGGGACGCGGCGGAGACACCCGCCGGCGGTGCGCGCTATTGCTCTGCTGGGAGAAAGCGGAACGTCTTCGGGTGTGAATAGCAGGAGGAAGAGGCCTGCTCGGCCCCGTGTGGGTTAGTGGTGGCGTTACGCCCGAGGAGACTTAGCAGGGAGTTGGGGCTGCTTATGAGCCAGAGCGGGCATCTTGGATAAATCCCTTTGACGTTTTCCCCATATTGCTGAGCCTTAAAGAATTGCCCCCTTTTCAGTTGCACCAGTGGTGCAAACAAATTGCCCGCATCCTCATAGTTACTTGGGAGTAATTATACTGGTATGTACATCTTGCTCTTGGGAGATGTCCTGAACAGTTTTCAGTAGACAAGACAGCACGAAGATAGAATATAGGACTTATTGTGGTATAATTGTGTATGAGATGAGGTTGCAACCCAATGTTGTCTCTGGCCAGGGCTAAGAAGAACAGAATAAAACCAAGCTGCTGCTTTGTGGGATTTTGTATGAACAGGATGTTATGTCCTAAATTTGATGGAAATTGTTTTCCAGTAATATAAAAAGCAACAGTGAACTGGCCATAATAGAACCCAGTTTTCATATTGGAGCAATATCTTTATTCTCTCTTGTAGAGATTCCTTGTAGTCCTATCAAGGGGAGTGGTCTCATGGCCATCTCTTACTGTTGAATACCTAGAACCTTTTCTGGTGATTTTAGGGCTTTGTCTTCCAAATAAGCATACAGCGTTTCAGTATGACAGAAGTGGCACAGACAGAGGCCCTTAGTCACCCTGTTCCAATGCCACTCATTTCAACATCTTTCTTTACTGCAGTGGCCATATTAATAGGTAGAAGGGAGACTGGGTTATGTTCTTAAATCACTGTAAGCATATGAGAACTACTTTATTTCAGTAAAATTTAATAGAGCAGAGATTCAACTGATGTGGGCCTCTATATTTGGTGCCCATGTTCTTTTCCTCTGTTGTCTTTTTCTACAAGGCCAAAAGGCAACTGTTTAATGTTGTAAACCGCCCAGAGTCCACTATTGTGGAGATGGGCGGTGATAAATTTGAGTGAGAAATAAATAAATAAACAAACTGTTCTTTTATTGCTTCCCTAGAGCCTCATTTCACTGAGTCTTACAATTTCCAACTTCAGTGTGACCCATTTGCTCCAGTCTTCATTTTCTTGTGACACAGATTATAATCCTTGATTACTACTTAGAAATGTAGGAATAGCTACAGCCGCATGACCTCCATTGCCCATTACAATCTTCACTTCAGGCAGAAAGCATTAAAAGAAGGGGGAAAGGGATCCTTGGCAAAATTGACCCATAACAAACAAAACGCAGTATTCTGTACTATTACGGAGTACATAGCATATTCTTATTCCATAACAATGTAGAATATATTCTGTATTACACTATTCTTAGTCATGAGCATTTGGTTAGGTATGAACGTCTCTAATGCTTTTCTCCAAGGTGGAAAAATTATTTTTCAACTCAGTAAAATGCCAGTAACTTGATGCTGCATGTGCGTCATGATGAAAATGAATGCAAAAATGATGATGATGGGTATTAAGAAATTTCTAGTCAGCAATCAAGCGTAACGGGATTGCATAGTTAATCCTCTGGGCAGAGGGCATGTGGAAAAAATATTTTACGCCGATAAGGTCTGTAGTGAGCCAAAAATGCTCCCTCAATCCAACACAGGAGAACTCCTAGGCTAGAAAGACATAAGTTTTGGCATAAGGCAACTTTCCATGTTAATTTCTGAGAACCGTCTTTACTAACTTTGTTTTGCTCATCATAAATCACACATGGCTCTAAATTCACAGTCTTCCTTAAAACAACAGCTTTAAACTTAGCTACAGATAGATGAAAGAAGGAAGTACAAAATGCCAAATCTATTTGTGGGTTTTACACTCTTCTCAACTCTTAAAGCAGAACACATTGAATCTATTATTTAGAAGTGAGGAGCACAGAAAATAGAAGATTAACAATTGAGTCCTTTAGCTGTCTTCTGTTGTGCATGAATATAGGCAACAGCCTCTCTCATCCTGGCCAAACCTGAATTCCACTATGAGGATTTTCATGGGGGCTTCCAGAACCCCTCTTACACATTCTTTCAGTACAGAGGAGAAGGATTGTATGAATCAGACTAGGAACATGTGAATATTCTATAGGGAGACTTTTCAGAGGAAACTTGTGCTACAGAGAACAGCATTAGCAAAACCTTGGAGACTTGAACAGAGGGACAGAATGCAGTCAAGCTGCCTTATATACAATCTATCACACAGCAAGGCAGATTTAGACATCTGGACTATGGTTTTTAGGACTCAAATAGAAACTACCAACAATTACTAATGTTTGGTGTGAAGTTTAAGTATCTAAACCAGGGCTTTCCAAAGTTTTCCCGCGGCAACACACCAACCGCCGTTGGTGTGTCGCCGCGGGAAAACCCAGAAGTGCTGCCGTTGCGGCAGCGCGCAAAAACCCAGAAGCGCTGCTGCCGCTTTCAGGTTTTTGCGCGCCGCCGTTGGTGTGTCGCCGCGGGAAAACCCGGAAGCGCTGATGATCAGCGTTTCCAGGTTGTGTGGCGACACACCAGACTGTGTCGCGACACACAGTTTGGAAAGCTCTGATCTAAACTCTGGCTAGTGGTTGGGGATATAAATGGAAATGAAGGGGAGGGTATATCACTAAAAAGTAACTTACTTTTTTTCCACTATGTTTTTTTAAAAATTCAAATGTAGCAGTCCTTTTTGTTTCGTCTTACTTTTTTAAAACTTCCTTTGTATTTCAATACTTGCTTTTTTCTACTTTCTTCGTATTTCAATATTTGAACAATAAAGATGTGAAAAAGAGAAAGAATGCAATAAAGCAAGTATTATCCGGTAGCTTTATCGAAGTATCAGGAAAATGGGCATTATCAATGATAGTGCCCATTTTCCTGATACTTCGATAAAGCTACCGGATAATACTTGCTTTATTGCATTCTTTCTCTTTTTCACATCTTTATTGTTCAAATGATTATTTTTGTCCTCCTAATGCAATTGTTGACAGTCCCAATCTTCCATCTTGTTCAATCTTGTCTTATTAGAGCAGCTCAAATTAACGTCTAGGTACACAGCATCTGGCTGACTTTAGCTTGAATCATGTCAACTGGATTTCTATTTTCTCAGTGGAAACGTTTCGCTCCTTATCCAAGGAGCTGAAGAAGCTCCTTGGATAAGGAGCGAAACGTTTCCACTGAGAAAATAGAAATCCAGTTGACATGATTCAAGCTACAGACAATTCCACCTGGATGACTGAGAACCTTCATAGACATCTGGCTGACTTGTCTGGGCTCAGAAACTAAGCAGGACTGGATGACTTAAGTGGAACACTTGTCGAGAAATCCTGGGAGGCGGCAGTGGCAAACCACTTTTGTGTTCTTGCCAAGAAAACTACATGCAAGAATCCATGAAATCACTAGGACTTGAGCACCTAGGAGACTTTATCTTTTATGAAAATTTCTGGTGCCACAAAATTGCTTACTTCCTACTTTCTCCTTCAGCTATAAATGCTTCCAAAGCCACTCCTGTACTACCACGAAAACAAGATAGTTCTCCTCTGCTTAAGATCTGAGAATGCAAAGGCAAAAGGATGGGGAGGGAAGAGGGAAAGACATTCAGCCACCTAGTTATATAGTTAAGAAATCTCTCCCTGGATTGGAAAGAGAGAAATCAAAGAAGAAAAGGAACCCAATGAAGCTGCTTTCAGAGCAGAATTGATGGAAGGGCCCATCCCCTTTGATAATAGCCAGCAGAGGAGCACGTTTTTAGCGAAAGGAGGGTGGAAAGAGAACACAGTCTGAGCTGCATAGCTAATTTTTCTGATATTGGCTACAGAGATGCACATTTGCACCAGCTGGCAAGATTCATCACTGCAACAGCTAACAGTCAACCCAGAAATGGAACTATTAACTAGGAATGAGTAACATGGTTTAGGACAGTGTTTCTCAACCTTGGCAACTTTAAGATGTGTGGACTTAAACTCCCAGAATTCTGGGAGTTGAAGTCCACACATCTTAAAAGTTGCCAAGGTTGAGAAACACTGGTTTAGGAACTCAGCTTGGCTGTGGGGGGGGGGAAGTAAACATTCCCCCCCAACTGAGCATGCTCTGTATTTAGAGACTATTGACTGCCCCCTGGAAAAAGGAAATAAGCACGTGGTGGCCCAGAGTGTTCTGCTGCACCTTCTTTCCCTTTATCATGTCCTAGAAATGAAAATGACGACCTGGGTGCCTAAATTAATTAATTTACTTGCAGAGAGGCTTTTGTTGTTGTTGCAACTACACTGAAAAAGGTAAAAAGCTCAGTTGCTGGTCACTTCTCAGGCACACCCATGTCTTGGCAGAGATAAGGGATGCGGTTTACGATTGTTTTCTTCAAAGATGATTTTTCCTCCCCGACGGCCGTGGATGTCCCCGTGGTCTCCCATCTAAATGCCAAGCAGGTCGCTGATGATCTGTCAAGGCAGTAGTTCAGTAAAGTGAGCCTCCCATTTGGGGGCCGGAGATGGGCTTTGCCTGTTCTCCCCTCGCTTAGCCGAGCAGAGGTCAACAGTCACCCCCGAGCGAGGGCGCTCCTTCCCTCTTTGTCACAGCCCTGCCCGGCTTAGCTTCGCTTCGCTTCGCTTCCTTCCCTCGCCGCGGCTTCTGCGCCGATGATTGGTCCTCGCTCTGGGGCCGTTCTCCGTCCGGCGAGCTTTCCACTCCCCACCCCCTCGGCCTGGCAAGTGGATTTAAGCGGAGGCCCAGCTGCTCCTGTCCTTCTCCATGGCTGGGGGAGGCGAGCGAGGAGCGCTGGGCTCGCAGGCGCGCAACGCTCCAGCCGCCAAGCGCGGAAGAAAACCTCGCTGTGCATTTGCGGTAAGCGTGAAAGATCAGCTGTGCAGGTGCGAAAAAGCAAAAACCTGCGGCCTGTAATTGCACTTCAGAGAGCCTTGTCTGGGGCGGGGGGCGCGCAGAGGATGGAGGCCGCCCCTCTCCACACCAAAAAAAAAAAAAAAAAAGCCGCTGGTTGCAACGGGAGAAATCGTACCGGAGGGCGCGATGTATCTGCGCTCCTAGGGATAGGGGGAGAGAGCGTGGCGCACAACTTGAACTTCCGGTAGCGGCGTGAAGCTCTGTGAATCCCAGCACGTACAATAGAGTGGCTGCGGTCCTTTGAGCGGTGAGGAGTTGAGTTGATTACCTGCCGACGTCTTGTCTCCCGCTCAGGCTGGCTGTGTCGCGCGAGTATGTTATATTTATTGTGGTTAACTTAGCTGTATTTTACCCAATCCATTTTCGTCCTCTCACAACACACTGAACCACAAACGAATGGCAAAATCTGGATTCGACCCTAGGCGAAAAGACGATTGGCTCAGTTACTTTCAGCGTACCCTGCAAACACAGGTTGTGCTGAGATTCTAGTATTCCACTGGATTTATGCAGGATTCTTGGTACCCTTGAAGAGTATCCGGAAGCTACAGCTGGTGCAGAATGCGGCCACCCAAGCAGTCTTAGGAGTCTCAAGGAGGGCACACATAACACCATTGCTGCGCGATGGTGCCAGTTTGCTTCCGGGTCCAATTCAAGGTGTTGGTTATCACCTTTAAAGCCCTACATGGCATGGGACCAGGGTACCTGAGGGACTGCCTCACCCCTATGATATCAACCCATCCCACCCGGTTAGGCAGAGAGGGCATGCTACAGACCCTGTCCATGAGGGATTGCTGATTGGCAGGGTCCAGGAGGAGGGCCTTCTCTGCCATCGAGCCCGCCCTTTGGAATAAGTTACCACCCCCAGGTAAGACAGGCCCCCACTCTCCTCACCTTCAGGAAGGGGGTGAAAATCTGGTTATGCCACCTGGCTTGGGGTGGGAGGGGCGATAGCTATGCATGGAGGTGGTTGGCACCATGATGGTGCCAGCAGTAAGATCTTGGCCATCTTGTATTTATATTTTATATATGTATTTTTATATGTATTGTGAGTTAAAGAATGTATATTTTATAAGAGTGTATATTTTATAAGAATGGGTATTTTATAGTAATTATGGTTTTTTATTATCATTAGTATTTTATTGCTTGAGTGAAATTGTGAGCCAACTGCAACAAAATTTCATTCTATTGTGCACTTGTATAGTGTATAGTGGGATGACAATAAAGTTATTCTATTCTATTCTATTCTATTCTATTCTATTCTATGTATTTTTATACTTATATTTATATGTTTATTGTATATTTAATGATACTTTATTTTTATGATTGTAAACCGCCCAGAGTCGTTGTGTACAAGTTGGGTGGTCGAGAAGTTTAATAAATAAATAAATAAATTCTAAAAAGTGGGTGGTTAACCCTAATTTGCTGAATAATCACATTTGGCCTGGATTGTATAATACAGTATGCCATAAAATATGGTTTATTAACTGCATTCTAAACCAGTGCTTCCCAAACCTGGATAAATTACCCAAAATTGGGTAAAAGTTATTTTTCTTTGGGTAGTGGCACACGAACCCATTACCCAATCACAAGAGAGACATTTAAATTGACTTAAAGTGTTTTACCTACATTGGGTAAAAAGGACTTTCTGATAAGTGGTTTTGGGTAATGAAGGAAGAAGTTTGGGAAGCACTGTCCTAAACCCCAGACCAGCCTTTCTCAACCTTTTGACTCTGGAGGTCAAAATATTTTTCAGGCCTCCTGGAACCCCTGCACATTCAGGCTCAAATATAGGCCAGAAGTTACAAAATTATTATATTTGTTTCATTTGTAGGCCTGTATATATGCGTTAACAGTGTTCTCAAACTAAAAATAAAGAACGAAACTTACCTCTTTGATGTGAAGTTGCCCAAATTTGAAATAATTTTTTAAATAAATCGTGATCTCCCAGGGTGACTTCTTGCAGAACCCTAGAGTTCCACGGAACCCTGGTTGAGAAACCCTGAGCTAGACTACTCTAGCATAGGATAAAGTTAATACGATCATGTTTCCAATAGCTACGTATGGTTGTGAAACTTGGACTTTGAGGAAGGCAGATAGGAGAAAGATAGATGCATTTGAATTGTGCTGGAGACGACTACTATGCATCTCATGGACAGCAAAGATTACCAACAAGGAAGTCCTAGACAGAGTCAAACCAAAAATATCCCTGGAAGCCAAGATCACCAAACAAAAAATACTTTGGTCATGTTATGCGAGCCGACTCACTCGAAAAGACAAGTGGTAAAAGAAGAAGGGGCTGCCCTAGGACTCACTGGCTTGACACCATCAGAAGGGACACTGGAATGACTTTGATGGAACTAAAGGAAGCTGTAAGAGATAGAAAGGCATGGAAAGCATTGATCCACAAAGTGACTGAGAGTCGGACATGACTGAACGGATAGACAGACAGAGATGTTATAGATCTTGCTATGTTCCTCCCAGCAGACCCAGCTATCATGGGTAATGACCAGGGAAGCTGGAAGATGTCTACTTATGGCATATTAAACTCATCTTTTGTGGCTGTCCAGATATATTTGGGGAACACACAATTATGGATACATTATATGCTTCTTTGAAGACGCTTGATTCAGAAGATTGTACAGCCCTTAGGACTAGTCACATTTTCCAACCCTAGACGTAAAGTTGCTCTTTCCAACCACCAGAAGGCAGCAAAAAGATACAGAAAACTTTAACTGCTTTGTGCCATCAAGTGGTCACCTGGGCTTAATGCAGCTCAACCATGATACCCACCTACGTCTATGAATTTCTCTTTTGTCCACTTTTGTCACCTCTAATTCCTGGCCATTTACAAACTAGTTAAATAATACTGGTCCAAAATACAGATTGAAGGGGGCGCAATGGCTCAGTGGGTAAGACGCCAGGCTTGTCGATTGGAAGGTCGGCGGTTCAAGACCCGAGTGCCACGTGACGGAGTGAGCTCCTGCACTCGCCCCAGCTCTTGCCAACCTAGCAATTTGAAAGCATGCAAATGCAAGTAGATGAATAGGTACCACTTCGGTGGGATGGTAACAGCATTCCGCGCGCGTCATGCCGGCCACATGACTGCGGAAGCGTCTTCGGACAACGCTGGCTCTTTGGCTAAGAAATGGAGATGAGCACCGGCCCCTAGAGTCGGATACGACTGTGCAGGGGAAACCTTTACCTTTTAAAATACAGATCTCTATGGGACCTCTGCACAAAACTGGTGCATTTATTCTCATTGATCACTTCCTGAATTTTTCAGACATTTTGCAGAGCATGGCAGGACCTAGCTCCTAATCCCATGGGCAGTAAATTTTCTTAGGCACCTTTGGGGATGAACTTTGTCAAAGAGGGTTTGAAAACCTAAGTTCATAATGCCTGTAGGATCACTTCTGTAATTAATTCTTCTGGCTATAGTACTTTCAAAGACAGCCTAGAACAGGGGTCCCCAACCCCCAGGCCGTGGACCGGTACCGGTCAGTGGCCTGTTAGGAACCAGGCCGCCATACCAGTCTCCAAACCCCGCCCCCGGTCCACGCGATTGCCTCCTGCCCACAAACCCTGCCCCCCGGTCCACACGATTGGCTCCTGCCTGCAAACCCCGCCCCCTGGTCAACGCAATTGGCTCCCGCCTGCAAACCCCGCCCCCTGGTCCGCGCAATTGGTTCCCACCTGCAACCCCCCCCCCGTCTGCGCGATTGGCTCCCGCCTTCAAACCCTGCCCCCCCTCCCAGTCCATGGAAAAATTGTCTTCCCTGAAACCGGTCCCTCGTGCCAAAAAGGTTGGTTACCGCTGGCCTAGAACAGTAGCTGATCCTTGAATATTGATTCTTTTTCAGGAAAACCCTTTATTATTCCTTTTCACCAATATATTCAGGTTAAGTGTTAAATTGTTCTGTAACTTCCTGGGCCCTGCCTCAGTCCCTTCACACAAAAAATGGAAGTTACATTGGCCTTTTTGTAATTTATTTATTTATTTTATTTATTTATTTAATTTATATAACCGCCCATCTCCCCCAACGGGGAACTCTGGGCGGTTTACAATAAATAAAATTAGATAAAAGCATAAAATATAAAATATATAAACCAACAATTTATACAATTAAGATAATATAAAATAAAAAATAAAAATCCAAGTGGGAGATAGTATTAATAAAAGAAGGGCATTATAAAATTACGGGATTAACCACCCCCATGAGGAACTATCGTTTCCTCCCTCCCATGCCAGGCGGCAGAACCAGGTCTTCAGTTCTTTTCTAAAATTGTTGAAAACAGAGATAGTAATATTAGAATGAGGCTACACAGTTTAGTTAGAAGTTCAGTACAGTAATTACACATCTGTGTTAAGAAGTCTCTGCTGGATACTATTGTAGCTAGGGGAATTTGTTTATTTTTAATCTGCCCATAAAGCCTAGGACTTCATCTTTAATCTGCACTACAGTATGACCTGTATTATGAGAAAGAAACACTGTATCCTGTTTACTTTCTCTCCAAACCATTAATGCATTGTGCACATCTTACTTCTCTCTCCCTTCCTTTTTTCCACTAAGAACCCCCAGATATTGTAATCTTTCCTTATGAAGTGTTTTCTCCTATCCTTTGATCCTTTGTGTTGATCTCTACTGCATCTTTTCCAGCTGTGCATGCTAGATGATTGGACTTGTTTGGAAAATTACAAAAAAGCCAATGTAACTTCAATTTTTTTTTTGTTAAAGGATTGAGGCGGCCTCCAAATTTAATGCAATAAAATAATTATAACTTACTGGTATATTTTTCCTGTATCATCATAATTGCCCAAAATGCATCTTGAAAGGGGGTATAATATACTCTGCACAAATTTGTGCCTTGGAATATTGGTCTCAGTTTCAGACACACAACCATTTAGCTGATGACCTGGGTAAGTGTTTATACTGCTAACTTTGTGGGTGGGTATACACACAAAACTTGTTCCAATGAATTTCACATCACCATGGAGTGAAGTTCTATAGCAAAAAGAAAAACGTTTACAACTAAAAATGGGATGAAAGCAGAAACCCTTGCTTAAATCAGTGATGTGTCTGGGAGAATTCAGGCTTGATGGCTTTGAATAGGCAGCAATATATTGCAATGCTGAATTGTGCATGTTTCCCATGTAATTGTAATTGGCAGCTGCTGATGGGCCTTTGTGTACTCAGCATTATTCAGTGGATAGGACTGATTTGAGCTCTGCAGGTTTTTGGCTTCCATCTTAGAAGAATCTGCCAGCGCCTTTGGAAACGACTCAGATAGTAGCTTCTGTTCTGTGGAACTGGAGAGGCACAAGTACATGAAGATAATTCATTGGCCTTATTTGCCTGCAAAAGGAGACCATGCTTTAGTCTTTGTTTCTGATTCTGGCTTGTCCATTAAAAAAAAGCAGCCAGAAATGCTGAATCACTTATCACCATGACCAGAGCTGTCTAATGTTGTTTGCTTCCATTTAGCGCAGAAGCCAAGTTGGAGCAATTGAGTAATATGCACCAAAACATTGGTTGTTCCTGAGTAAGCCAGAATGTTTTAAAATGCTGGGTTACTGTTACACATAAACACAGCCATTATGCAATTGGATCATATTTTACTTCCCACATCCCATAGATGTTAAAGTGATTAGAGTTAGGGGACAAAATGAAAGACATTAAAGATTAGGCTACCATGTCCAGGCCTTTAAAATCTGGATGAATGCTTCTTCCTTTTAAACAGTAATTTTATTAAAGGTTATAATTACACCAGTAAAAACTAATACAAACTAAAAAAATAAATAAAAAGAAAGTAGAAGGTGCAGAAAAGGAAAAAAAAGGAAAAAATAGAGAAATAGAAAAGAAAAGTAAGAATATAGTAAAGAAAAAGAAAATAAATATATAAAGAAGTGACTTCCCACCTTCATCACAAGTATAAACAATTTTATCACCTTGTAACTTATCACCTCCTCTTAAAATACAACAAATGATCTCTTCTTCCCTAGGCTTTTCAGAACTTAGGATATCCCAACTCTTATCTATAAACAAATCCATAAAGCAGCATCATTTCAGTTCTGGTGTCAGCAAAAGTCCATTAAGGGTTACCAGAAATAACAACATATATATTTTAAACTTGATCAAATAAACCAACTTTATATTCTTTCCTTTTACTTCTAACAATCTTAATCTTTAGTCCATTCAAATAATGTAGAACTTGATTTCTTTTCATCTTTTCTTTGTCTCTTCTCACAAGATTCTTCAAAACTTTAACAAGCCTCTTTTGTAAATCCAATATAGGAAAATTATGCAGGTACATTCTCTTGGTTTATTGTTTGTATTTCCCAGAATAGAATAGAACAGAATAGAACAGAATAGAACAGAACAGAACAGAACAGAACAGAACACTTTATTGGCCAAGTATGACTAAACATACAAGGAATTAATTATTAAAACATCACCTGGTTTCTTTGTATGTCCAGTGTAACATCTTTTTCCATGTCATTCTTGTAGCCTGTCATTTGTAAATCTACTTTCAACTCAGTCTCTGTCTTGTCAGGTAAAACTCGTTCCTCTTCCATAACACAGGAAGTCTTTTAGACAGTGTCTATCCATAAAGGCAAATATCACTGTTGACATTGTTAATATTAATTTCTGACTCCATTTTTCAAAAGTGACCTTCAATATTTCCAGTATTAGAATATTTTGCTTCATTCTGTAATTGTAAGTTGAGTTTATGTGTTCTTCTCCTTTAATTGTAATCTTTAGTTCCCTCTCATGTCCAATTTTTAAAATCTTATTATGTTTATTTTTAAAAAATCAAAACAAAAGCATTTTCCCATGGGAAGCATTCTTCATAATTAATTCCAAAATCTTATTTCAAATTTATCTGGACCCTTAGTCCATTTGTAACTTTTTAAAAGTTCTAATCACCCTTTTGCTGTTTATTCCCCATTTTTTTAAAAAAAGTTCTTAAACTTCTAGTTAAAACTTTCTTTCGCTAAGGATTGAAGGAAATGCACCCGGTGCTGTCAAACATGTTGATACAAAGGTTTCTAATAGTTGAAAAGCAGTTAAGCAATTTCTGAACGTGATTAGAAAAGGAAATATGCGAATTTAGTGTCGGCGTCTTTCAAAGGCACCGACCACGGTTTGAGCAAGAGGGTTATTCCCTCGTCTCCCAGAGCTCTAAACACACCGGATACCACTATCTTGCGGTCTCCTCACGAGGAGCAGCTGTCTGAAGCACTTGTGGGCAATCTCAAGTCCTCTCCTTGTCAGGAGAGGTTTAGAAGAGCCGGTCTACTAATTGGCTTTTCATTCCACTGCGGTTGTTGGCCCCGCTTTTCGCAGAGCCGTCTTCAGTCTGCCATTTCTTCCTCCGGAAGTCGAAAATCTGGATCAATGCTTGATGGAAACTAAGCGTTATAGAGTTTTCTATATCTCCTAGAAGCCTGCTGCTAGTCAGTTTCTGAATTCTTGCAATGTAGATGGGGTAGCCCTATGGAGATGCACTTTAATAAGCAATCCAGAAAAAAGGGATTTCCTATTGTATGTTCCTGATAAACAACAGTAACCTCTGTAAACAGAGGCTTATATATAAGCATTTTTCCATATTTACTTTCTTTCGAACATGTGTGTTTGCATACACACACACACACACACACACACACACACCATCCTGATGGAGAACTGCATTTCAAGATGCACCTGTGTAAATGTTCAGCTACTGTAATAGAAAGGAACAAGCCATTTCTCCTTCAGGTATGTTAATCTGTTAAATGTTAGTGGACCTTAGTGAATTTTAGGCACACGTTGACTTTAAAATATATTTTTTCCTTTCAGAAAAGCTGCTTTGAAACCCTTTGTGAAGGATTAGCACTGTGGAGCCTGTTTTGATTTTGTTATTGTTGTTTGTTTGCCTAGTTGTAGGACCTTAAAGGATTTTCGTGGTGGGACATACCTGCATGGAGAAAAAAATGGGTGAAGCTGTTGCCAGAGTAGCTAAGAAGGTGAATGAAACGGTAGAAAATCAAGCAGATTCTCTTGGTAAGTTAACCACTGTTGTTTTTTTAGAAATTAGGATGCTTTTATTTATTACGCTAGAATCAATGTTTCTCAAACTTGGCAATTTTAAGAGGTATGGACTTCAATTCCCAGAATTCCCCAGCCAGCATAATGGCTGGGGAATTCTGGGAGTTGAAGTCCACACCTCTTAAAGTTGCCAAGGTTGAGAAAAATCGGCCTAAAGTAATGTAATGTAATGTGGTATGTGTTGAATCAGGCAGTATCTGGGCAACCTATGGTACTCAAGATGTGGCTGAAGTATCTTGAGTATGTGCCTTGTCCAAGGCAGCCCATTTGGAGTATGTTGCAGTAATCTAATTGAGTAGTAATCTAGGCATGAGTTACTGAAGTCACAGATCACCTTTGAGAGGAGCACAACCCTTTCCTGAGTAACTACCAAGGGATGGTGTTATTGGGGTGTGCAAAAGTCTACTGACCACTAGGAACTCCATCTTTGTGGGATTTAGTCTGAGCTTGTTTTACTC
The DNA here is from genome assembly GCA_023362775.1 of Charina bottae. Classification (NCBI taxonomy): domain Eukaryota; kingdom Metazoa; phylum Chordata; class Lepidosauria; order Squamata; family Charinaidae; genus Charina; species Charina bottae. The sequence continues at coordinate 74,426,626 of JALMGJ010000005.1, read as the reverse complement.
AGTTCTACACTGCCTCCCTTATTACTTCCAGACACTGGTTCAGGACTTCTACATCAGGAGGTAGGAATAGTTGAGAACTTAATGCACCAACTAATTGAAAATGAGAGTCTAAACTAAGGGTCCAGGTACATTAAGTTAACAACTTTGTTGCTTAATTCAGATAGCATGTTAAGCCATAATGGCTTTTGTTAGATTTTGGCTTAGTAGGGACTGTAAATTCATCCGTTACGATTTGTAGACGAGTGCAGATAGTGTAGCGTATTGAATAAACCACATTTAACTGGGTTCATACATTCATCTGTGGTTAAGCAAACCAGTATTTATAAATAATCATTCTAAATATAAGTCAGCTTTGCAAATATTGTCAGGGAGGATACAAGACCAATATATGCAATTTTTCAGAGCACAGCATGTAGTTACACTATGGAATTCACTGCCAATAGATGTGATGATAATGCCACCTATTTTGATGATTTCCAAAGAGAACAAGACAAATCCACAGAGGGTTGGGCTATACTGTAGGTGGCACTAATTGAAATCACAGGTCGTATATCTTAAATCCCGTTTGTGGGAAGCCACAGTGAAGAATGGCCATCACCTTCCTATCCATGTTTGTGAGCTTTTTGAATGAATATGTTTGGCTAATGTGTAGATGCTGCCTTGGCCCAATTCAGTAGGATTCTTCTTATGTGCTTGGGTTATTTTATATGGTGCCTTACAGAGTCACTTCCATGGATCTCCCTTTCTTTTACCCCCACAATGTTATTTATTTACTCAATTTGTATAGCCACCCAGCATTGTGAGGTAGGTTGGGCTGAGAGAGCCTGTGATCTTTATTTTATCTATATTTTTTATGTTTTATTGACTTTATTGTAATTTCTTTGATTGTTGTGAGCCATCCAGATTCGTTGAGAGTCAGGCAGCAGGCAAATTTATTAAATTATTATTGTTGGTCACACAATCAGCCATATGTATTTTAGACTGGATTTGGCATTTTTGTCCACCTATCAAGTCCTTCCCAATGTCAGAGTTCAGCAGACCTCTGCCATTCAGCTCGACAGGGATGTGGATTAAGGGCAGCTAGAGACTGACGCGGGAGAGACAACAGCGCGGAAGGGAGAACCACCAGCAACGATGTGTGAAGTGGAACTCAACAGATCCGGGAACGCCTGTCTGAGCACCCTGGAACCTGCGGGTTACACGTGTCGACAAACATGGGCAATGGGGAGGGGATGTTTAAATATACTCTAACCTGCCATGCTTAACCATTCAAGTCTTTGTTCGTGTTAAGTCTTCATGCACCGGAATAAACCCTTTTGCTTCTTAGAAATCTCGCGTCTGTGATTTACTCAAGAGAAAGGGGTTTTAGGGCATCGGAGAGGAGCACCTTAGATAAAGACTTGAATCAAAAAAATTTTGCTACGTTTCCCGAGGATTACTCTGAATTATCAGCGAGCTCCGCGGTTGAGAGTAGCATCCTACTGTAAGTCAAAAACCACGACCTACAGAAACAATGGAACAAGTGTAAACAATTGAAGGTGTAAAGAAGAGATAACAAGAAGAAAGGGTAGAGGGCAGAGCTGTAATATATTTAAAGGTATCTAATATATTAATGTATATACTTAGAAATTATACAATACATTGTATAATGTATAATATTGTTGTATGTATTGTAGTGTTGCATGTTGTATTGTATTAACGTTGATGTATGTCTATGTTAATGATGTTTAATAAAAAATTAAAAAAAAAAGAAACAATGGAACAAGCTGGAGCAGTGACGGCATTGGCAGGTGAGCCCTGGTCCAGTACGGCTCCAGTCCAAACCATTGGACAGACTGGTAGCAAGAAAATGGCGAAAACCAGAGGAACGGAGGTAACCAACCCCCCCCCCCATCCAGAGACTCAGGGAACTCGGTCGGCGGATTGGTCGTTCGGGGTTGGAGAAGGGATGGAAGAAAAAAGGGGGAAGCGTCCCAAGAAGCGCATCACCAACACACAGCGTATTGGGGCGGTGGAAGAGAAATTGTCTCGCATGGACTGTGACATAGAGACAATTAACAAGAAATTGGACGCGTTACTAACCCTCGTGCAAGGGAAAAGGGGGCAAAAATCTACGGAGAACCTGACCTCCTCTGAAGAGGAAAACGAACCCAATGAATCCAGTGAGGAATCAAGCGAAGAAGATGAAAGGGAGGAAGAGGCCTCCACCTCTCACTGCCAGCCACTAACCACCCCATCAGCTCAGCAAAGGAGGACCTGGCCAGTAGCGTACGCACCATCGGGGGTGAGTGAATTGAAAATGAAGTTTGACGGCGACCCCAAGAAACTTGCGTGTTTCCTGACACATGTGAAAGGATTTATGGGGGAATTTGAGGACACTTTCCAGACAGAGGAGACGAAGGTCAGGTACGTTTCTAGCTTTCTGGAAGGGGAGGCGGCAACGTGGCTTGTAAAATTGCACGATGCTAAGGCAAGCACGTTACAGGACTTTGATAAATTTATGCGCGCTTTACTCCAACGCTTTGAAGACACCTTGTCGAAAGTGTCGGCTAGAGTACATCTTCGAAATTTGGACCAGGGCAAAAGCACCGTAGCTGAATATGCCCTGGAGTTTAAAAGAATACTCAGTGACTTGCCTGATTGGCCGGAAGAATTCCAAATTGAATACTTCCAGTATGGCCTGAGACAGGATTTACTCGAATTAATGGTAGGGAGGAGGGAACCGAAAACCCTGGAAGGATGGATTCAAATGGCAGGGAGAATTGAACAAAGTCAAACACAGTTGCTGACCATAAAAAAGTTCAAACACCTGCGGAAGAAACCAGGGACTGATTCGCCCCCCTCCCGCGTAGACACCAGGCAGAAAAATTGGGAGGAGGAGAAAAATCAGAGAATGAGAGCAGGATTGTGCTTTCGATGTGGGCAGGTTGGACACCTTATTAGTAATTGCCCTCAGAATGGAGCTACTGCCAGAGTCAAGGCATCCCCGAAGAACCCACCAGATAGGAAGGGTGAGAAGGAGGTTGGCAGCAAGCGCAAAGGGGCGGTGGCGGCCATGGAGGACTGGAGAACTCCCCAATACCTGGAAGACGAAAGCGACGAATCGGCCATTGAATTCCAGCCGGCGGGAAACGACAAAGGTCTGTTCTAAAGAGCGCCGCGGGACAGACAGGGCACAACGGAAGGGAGAATTACAGTCAATGCCCGACAATGCATCTAAAGGTACAGCTACAAACCTTGGATGGGAGGGAGCGATTTTTAGGGGTAGCGATGTTGGACTCGGGGTGTTCAAGGTGCTTAATGCACCCGTCCGTAGCAAACAAGATGGGGCTTAGATTGCTGAAATTAAATATGCCCATTACATTTTGCCAATTGGACGGTTCAGAAATGAAAGGGGGCCGGTGGAACATTTCACAGAAGAAATTCGAATGACTCTGGGGACCCACATAGAGACGTTGCGGTTCATTGTGGCTCCCATTGCAACACAACCAATTGTATTAGGACTTAAATGGCTGAGAACAAGAAATCCCATGGTGGATTGGGCTTCTGGGGAAATTGAATTCATTGACGGGACTTACCTAGGGATGGACAATGATAGAAATCCGGTCTGCTTGGAAGTGGGGGCAGCTGGGACTGAACTTGGGGAAGAGGACCAGGCACAAGGGGGTGGCGTAATCCCGGAGAAATACCGCCCCGTGGTAGAGGTGTTCAGCAAACGAGTGTGAGCAATTACCTCCCCAAAGACAGTCAGATGCAGCTTTTGAACTCATCCCAGGGGCACCCTTTCCCAAGCCCAAAATGTATGCCATGACACAAAAAGAATTACAAGAACTGCGCGAATTCATTGATAAGAATTTGGCACGTGGATTCATCGAACCAGCAAATTCCCCCCTAGCAGCTCCCGTCTTATTCAGAAAGAAAAAAGACGGGTCCCTCCGACTCTGCACGGACTATAGGGGGCTCAATGCTATTTCGGTTACCAATCAGTACCCCAACTGTCCAAAGGGAAAATCTTCACAAAATTAGATGTAAGGGAGGCATACTATCGTGTACGTGTACGAGAGGGGGACGAGTGGAAAGCAGCATTCAATTGCCCGCTTGGGTCATTCCAATACCGAGTGCTCCCATTCAGGATTGCGGGAGGCCCGGGAATCTTCATGAGACTAATTAATGAAGTGCTGTACGAGTTCTTGTACAAAGGGGTGATCGTATATTTAGACGACATCTTGATTTTCTCGGAGAACTTAGATAAACATGTGGAATTAGTCAAGAAAGTATTGGAAAAATTACTTGAGGCAAAATTGTATGTCAAACTTGATAAGTGTGAATTTCACAAGGAGAATCTAGACTTTTTGGGGTATCGCATATCTCATAAGGGGATCGAAATGGACCCAGAGAAAGTAAAAGCGGTCTTGGGGTGGCAACCCCCCCCCCCCCGTACACGTAGACAACTGCAGGCGTTTCTCGGGTTTGTGGGGTTCTACAGGCAATTCATTCAGAATTTTGTGCAAATTGCTTTGCCCCTCACAGACTTGTTAAAAACTAAAGGCAAAGGCGGTGCAAAGTCAAACTTGCCCAACACTAAAGTGTGGACCCCGGAATGCCAAGAAGCATTTGAGAAACTGAAAGCATTGTTCACGGAGGAACCTATCCTCAAACACCCAGAGGTAGATAAACCGTTCGTGATTCACACGGACGCGTCACACAGTGCGGTGGGGTCAATACTGTTGCAGGCTGACGACAACAACATACTACGCCCGTGTGCATACATATCCAAAAAGTTCAGCGAGACGGAGAAAAGATGGCATGTGTGGGAGAAGGAAGCGTTTGCGGTCAGACATGCACTAGGCCAGAGCTTTCCAAACTGTGTGTCGGGACACGTTAGTGTGTCAGCTGCAGTGTCTGGGTGTGTCACGGCTGCTGCTGCCTCCGAGCCCTGCCAGGATTCCATGCAGGTCCTAGTGCCTGCCTTGTGCCTTGCTGCCTCCAAACCTGCTGTGATTCCGCACAGGTCCTAGTGCCTGCCTTGTGCCCTGCTGTAAGAGTGTGTCGCGAAATGATGCATGTCTAAAAAGTGTGTCACCAACATGAAAAGTTTGGAAAGCTCTGCACTAGGCACATGGCGTCACCTTTTGGAAGGGGCATCCGTGCCGTTCCAGGTCTGGACGGACCAAAAAAACCTGGAGGCATTAAAATCCCCTCGGAAATTGAACCCGAAACAACTTCGTTGGGCTGAATTCTTCAGCAGGTTCAATTTCACGTTAAAATACTTCCCGGGGGGAAGAACTACCTGGCTGATGCATTATCGCGCCTGCCGCAACACGAGAGTAAGACAGAGGATGTCATCGAGTCCCTCATACCGTCCCACACAGACGAACCTCATGGGGGAATGCCACATCCAGAAAGACAAGAGGGGAATCTGGCAATCACGCGCAGCCGCGCTAAAAGCATTGCTGAGGGCGACCCGTTTAGGAACGAACTGAGGGCTGAAACCGTAAAAGACACATGGTGGGGGGAGAATAAACACACCCTTCATGAGAACGACGGGTTGTGGTGGAAAGATGACAAGGTATATGTCCCAGATTGCTTACGAAAAGGGGTTCTAGAAAGGAATCACGACCATAAAACAGCGGGGCATTTTTGATTCGTAAAAACAATTCACTTAGTCAGGCGCAAATTTTGGTGGCCAACACTGCGCACAGATGGGAAAGCGTACGTGAGAACTTGCCCAGTATGTGCAACAGCTAAGCGGAAAATGGGTAAACCCACGGGACTATTGCAGACAGTAGCAAACCCAACACAACCCTGGAAACAAATTGCCATGGATTTTATCATTGATTTACCAGTAAGCAAGAAGAAAACGGCAATTTGGGTAGTCACAGACTTATTCTCTAAACAGGCACACTTCATTGCGTGCAATGGGATCCCTACCACTCCCAAATTGGCTAGAATGTTTATCCAACATATTTACCGGGCCCACGGAGCGCCTGAACGCATCATAAGCGATCGCGGTAGCACTTTCACTTGCAAGCTCTGGAGAGCCTTTTTGAAGTTAATTGGGTCGGAACAAGGACTCAGTAGTGCGTTCCATCCTTGCATGGATGGTGCGACGAAACGCCTTAATGTAGTACTGGAGCAGTACCTTCGGAGCTACACCAGCTACCAGCAAAATGACTGGGCGGAACTGCTACCATTTGCGGAGGTTGCATACAACAATGCACTCCATCAAAGCACGGGGTTTGCACCATTCAAAGTAGCTATGGGTCAGGACTTTGTAACTATCCCTGAGTTGGCAATGACCCAAAGCACGGAAGTAGCGGAGCCCCTGAAAGCAGATGAATGGATAGCAAAAGTAACAGGTAATTGGCCAGTGATGGTAAAAACGCTGCAGGAAGCTAAACCCAGCTACAAGAAATACGCGGATCGCAAGAGAGAACAAGAATGGGAGTTGAAAATAGGGGACAAAATATACCTTTCTACCAAATATTTAAGAGCCACGCAATCGTCACGAAAACTGGCGCCAAAATTCATAGGTCCCTTCCCAATAATAGAAGTAATTAACCCAGTAACGGCTAAACTGCAGCTCCCGAAAGCATTGAGGAAGGTGCACCCGGTTTTCCATATCAGCCTACTCAAGCAACACCAACTCTCGACGCAGTGGCACCCGGAACCGGCGGAACCGGTGCCATTAGTGGTAAACGGGGAACCACACTTTGAGATAGAAAAAATTCTGGACTCTAGACGACACAAAGGACAGCTACAGTACTTAGTCAAGTGGCAGCACCTGCTGATCGGACACAAGGAGTGGGTTAGCGCAAAACACACTCACGTGCCCAAACTTGTCAAAACCTTTCATAGGGAGTTCCCAGAAAAACCCCATTAATAACGGTTGATAATTGTGTAAATAAATTTTCTTTTGTCATTGCAGGTCGTTGAAGAACCCAAAGTGTAGAGAAATCATTGAGTAGTGTTAGCTTGAACTTGGGGGTGGGTAGGAAGTCTTGGGCCAGTAACATGTCAGAGTTCAGCAGACCTCTGCCATTCAGCTCGACAGGGATGTGGATTAAGGGCAGCTAGAGACTGACACGGGAGAGACAACAGCGCGGAAGGGAGAACCACCAGCAACGATGTGTGAAGTGGAACTCAACAGATCCGGGAACGCCTGTCTGAGCACCCTGGAACCTGCGGGTTACACGTGTCGACAAACATGGGCAATGGGGAGGGGATGTTTAAATATACTCTAACCTGCCATGCTTAACCATTCAAGTCTTTGTTCGTGTTAAGTCTTCATGCACCGGAATAAACCCTTTTGCTTCTTAGAAATCTCGCGTCTGTGATTTACTCAAGAGAAAGGGGTTTTAGGGCATCGGAGAGGAGCACCTTACACCCGAGGACCTGGGATAGGCAGATGTTGTTGTTTAATAATTAGGCTGACCATATTTCCTTCAGACGAAAACGGGACTTTGGGGATGGCAAAACGGGACAGGGTCTTATGCCACCATGCCGGCCTCCAAACCCTGCCCCCCAGTCCACACAATTGGCTCCCGCCTGCAAACCCCGCCCCTGCCCCACACGATTGGCTCCCGCCTGCAAACCCCACCCCCATCAGCGCGATTGGCTCGGATTTTAATATTTTTTTCGATTTTTAAAGGTTTTGTTTTCCTTCTAGCAGTAAGTGGTGCGGCAGAGCTGATGTGTTTGGGGAAGGCCGGAGCACACACACTGTGCACACAGCACTGTCATCAGCCAGGGGACAAGGGGCGGGGATGGAGGGGATGGAGGCCCACCACTGCCCCATCCCCCTCGGGCTTGGCCGAGGGAGGAAGGAGAGTCGCTGCTGCTGCTGCCGCTGCCACCACACAGTAGAAACGAGCTGGCCGAGCTAGGGGACTTCAGCCACACCACTCCGCCCCTTGCCGCCTACCAGGCTGCGGGAGCTCCCGCAGCCCGGCGGGTGGCAAGGGGTGTGGTGCGGCTGAAGCCCCCCAGCACGGCCGGCTCCTGCAGAGGACGGAGGCTCACCGCTGCCCCGACACGGATGTGTACGCGGATGTGGTTGACCAGATTGCATTTGGCCTTGAAGGGCGATTACTCTGAGCGCGCGCGCACGTACACAGGGAGGAAAGCGATGTGCGCGCACGCGTGGGCGAGCGAGAGTGGCCGCTTCTTCCTTACACTCCGCACGCCTTCCAAAAACAAACACGCTGTCCTCCGCCACACTCCTCCCCCTCCCCTCCCCTCTCCGAGGCTCCCCCCGGCCCTGCTTGGGGGCTTCCGAGGATCACTGCCTTTCTTCTCCTTCGCCTCTCCCCACCATTCGCTTTCGCCAAACTTGCCGCTGCCGCTGCCGCCACCACCACTTCCTCAGCGAGGAAGGAAACGGGTGCCTCTTTCTCGCCACAACCACCCAACCGCTCATTTTAAGTTGGGAAGGAGGGGAGGGGGCGGAGGGAGGGCGGGCGATGAGGGGGATTGAAAAAAGCAAAGGAAAAAGAAGGCAGTCTAGAACAATAACGCAGGCGGTGGGAAGTGCCCAATGTGCGTCCCTCAGTCCGGGTGCGGGTCCCACTCAGGCATGGCTAGTGCCTGCCATGGAGATGCTCCAACCGCGAGGGGGAGCGGGGAGACCTGGTCCGTCCCCCTCCCCCTCCTCCTTTTGGCGTGCGTGGGGGGGGGCGTCTTCCCTGGTCTTCCCTTCACCTCTCCGCCTCGTCTGCTCACGGGTAGGATCAGGTAAGGAGGCAGGAACCAGGTGGACTGTGGTGCTGTGTCTGCTGCTGGGCTCGCACGTGGCAACTGGGTTTCCAGTTGCCGCGCTGATAGGGCCTCTTCCGGGCTGCCTCCAATGGCAAGTCCGGCTCCAGTCCTCCTTCCTGTCTTCCTGTCCTCCTTCCCGCCGGGTTTAAAAAAGGGACAAAATTGAGATTTTGATCAAAACGACAGGACGGTTGAAAAATGCTTAAATAACGGGACTGTCCCGTTCAAAACGGGACGTACGGTCAGCCTATTAATAATATTAAAGGTATCGTTGCAGGATGTAAGCTGTTCCAAGTAAAGCTGCCTTTTGTTGTTGTTGTTGTTGTTGTTGTTGTTGTTATCTTTTACCAGTTGATTCTGCAGATTACATAAAATGATCCTAGATTATTCAAGGAAACTAACCATTAGGTTGTGAATGTTCTGTTAGTTTTATGGCTTCTAGACCTCCATAGCTGACATGTGATCTTGGGTAAAAGCACGTCTGTTTTAAAGAGTTGTAGGCAGGTACTACATTTGCATCCCCATGTGTTCTAAAGCACCTTTTTGGAATTGAATTAAAAGCACTATACAGTTTTAATGGCAGTGTGTCTTTGAATACTAGTTGCTGGGAATATAGCCAGGGGAGTGCTATTTTTAAGCTTGTAAATATGTCTAATACGTTGACTTGGTTATATTTTGGATTTGTGAAATCTGGTTACTGAATAAGCTGACAGATGACCAATACTTTAAAAACAAATACTTAGATCCCCTCCTTTCTAAGCTTCAGAAATGCTCCCGCATCAGTTGCTCTGAGAGCCCATTGAAAACAAACAGAAGTTATTCTGGTTGGAAATCCAGGAGGTGGAGTAGTTTCTCTGTAAATCAGGGAGCATATTGTCAACTTTGGCCAGGAAAAGATCAAAACTGAAGCTGGTTTGAAGGTGCGGTTATATCCTATTATCTCTGCCTCTCTTTTGGGTATTTTCCAACAGAATATTTCAGAGTGAATAGGCCACTTAAGGACTAAGAGCACCTTTTGAGTTTTCTTGATTGCCTAATAGGTGTGTGTACTCACACACACACAAATTGTAATTATTCTTAAAGCACTTCTCTGGGCAATCCTTAGGTTTGGGTGATGAGCCAGTCATAATTACTCTGATCCAAAGTGAAAGCATCCTCACTGTTACTCTTGAGAAATGGCTGATGGGCTCACCGCCCAAACCACCACCACAGGGAAGAGAACACCTGTAGGAGTACTACTGAAAGTATTCTTACAAGTGAAACCTAAGTTACTCCAAAGACATAGGACACTACTAGAGATACTGAATAGACCTCATGGAATGGGCAGTCTGGACCACTACATAATTAATTAGTTTAATTGATGTACTTTGTCCATGGAGTCATAAAAATATCAAATGGTTTTCTGAGATGGTAGAGAGAAGAAAAAGGCATCTGACTACTTATTGTAATAAGACAATGGGATACGATAATTGATATTAGAATGAGTTGGACAATGGGCTTATTTATACAGTGAAGTTTTATAATATCTTGAAAGGATACAAAATTTAACTTTCATTTTGTGTAATTGAGTGACTTCATTGTGTGCTCTTAGCAAGGTGTGATATCATGGAGGCTTAAACTTCAAGCAAGGGAGGGGGAGAATTTGTAGAAGATTAGGTGGAAAAAGAAATATGGCACCTGCAACTTTTAACCCTCTACCTAGTTTCTGACAAAGTAAGTTGGAAACTATCTGAATTTAATTCATTTAATAAATGTATAGGCTACAGACACCTTTGGCACAACAGTTTATTAATTAATTTCTAGATTGTATTTGTAGTCCATCCAATCAAGTGGGCGATGAACAAGACAAACGGGAGGGGGGGGGAACCAATATAAATGCAATTAAAAAAAACCCAAACAATATGGTTAACAAATAATATAATAAAAATTCGATAATTAAAAAGAGAAAATGCAGCGTAGAACGTTTGGTTCACTGATAAAAACTTGATCAAAATGGAACAATATTTAAAGTCTGCTTAAAAGCCACCAACAGTTCTTGAACAGTTCAGGTTCCCAGAGGCCTGAAAAATATTTCAAGGGTTCCTCCAGGGTCAAAAGGTTGAGAAAGGCTCGCCCACATCAATAAAATAAATTTCCAGTATTTCTTGTGGAGTCAGTTTCCTGACCTGGTCTACCTCAAAGGGCTGAAAGGTATTTATTAAGGCAAGCAGAATCCATTTAGCTTAAAAGAGAAGCACATGATCTGTCCTAACTAGCAGGAACAAAAACCACACAGCTCTTACCTCATCCAGCCAGGTCACTATACTATAATGTGGTGGGTCATGACTCCAAAATTAAATAATAGATCATTGTTTTGCAAAGAATCAGTCGGGCATCAGAAAAGGAGAAACACCTGGAAACTGACCTTTGCAAATTATACTCTTGTCTAAGCCCTTTCTCTGATAACACCACTGAATTCTCCCATTGTTCCACTCAGAATATTAACTGCAGCAGCAGTTAGAATGGATGTGGACTGCGTTAGCTGCACTTCCTTTTCCATTACATTTTGAAAAGAATTGAGTTCAGGTAGCTCATCTCTGGTGCTGCATGAACAGCAGTCAGCTGTAATTCAGTTGAAGTCTTCAGGATGATATAAATTTCCCAGTTTCAACCGGGAAAGTGTTGCCATTTTAGATCAAATCAAACCCCAAAATGCTAGGCATTTCCTGGCAGCTTGACATTCTGACAAATTGGCTATCAAGAGACACCAAGAGAGAAACCCCATCTCCCTGTCATTTAAAAGACAACCAAAAGCGACTATGTATTAAACAACCAGCACACTTTGCTCATCCCTACCCTGATGATATTACAGAGCCTGCAAATGAAAGACGTGCAGGAAAACAGCCAAGCTCAGAGAACATGGACTAGACGAAACTTTACTTATTCAGAGAAGGAAATTAGGAGGCATAAGCAGTAGATCATGCAGTAAGCTATGCAGGCCTACACATGAAACGAATATAATAATTTTGTAACTTCTGGCCTATATTTGACATATCCTGGTTCAGTTTATTAGCAGGGAAGAGCTGTACATTAAGAGCCACAGGAGGTCTGAACGAAAAATTTAGATAAGAATCACTTGATACAGATATTTATTTATTTTTATTTTATTTTATTTATCAAATTTCTCTGCTGCCCATCTCGTACACAGCGACTCTGGGCGGCTTACAAACAATAATATTGATATCGATATCGATATAGATGGTTGAAGATTAAAATACTTCCTATACAATAGTTTTAAACAGTACTGTTTTTCAGTCCTAAATACAGTGTATTTACAGGTGACTAATTTAAAATAGTAGCTAGGCACTATTGACCAATGCCTGGTCTTGCAGCACCTGATTGAAAAATATGTGTCTAATAGAGCGGCATCACTATATGCTGCCTTCATAGACCTAAAGGCAGCCTTTGACTCTGTCACCAGAACCAAGTTATGGGAGAAGTTGGAAGCCGCCTCAATTGATCATAGGCTTCACCATTTATTACGTGCGTTACATTCCAACACGACCCTCAAGGTGCAACATGCAAGGGACCCTATGTTGATTATAGCTCAAAAGGGGGTAAAACAGGGGTGCATTTTGGCCCCCCTGCTTTTTAATTTCTATATTAACGACATGGTAAAATGGATAAATAAACCAACCCCCCCTCCAAAAAAATAGGGAATCGCAGCATCGCCTTGTTATTGTATGCAGATGATGCAGTAATTCTTTCAAGGACACCAGTAGGTCTTAAAAGAGCCCTGCGAGCATTGCTCCAGTACTGCAGTAATGATAAATTGGAAATTAACTTTCAGAAAACTAAAGTTATGGCCTTTGCTAAAAGGCCAAAACTCCATTCATGGTACCTTAATGGACATAAAATAGAACAGGTGACCATTTTTAAATATCTGGGTGTTGTCATACACACCACCGGCTCAAGGAATGCACATTGCGAACATGCAGCTGCCGTTGGTCAGAGATCAGCCAACGCCATTCTCAAGTTTCTCCACTCGAAAGGAGGATATTATGTCCCAGCTGCAATTAAGCTTTTTCAGGCTGAGTCGCTTGCACAGCTATTGTATGGGACCCAGCTTGGACCCTCATCTTCTAGTTTCATACCTTTGGAGAGAGTTCAGTCCAAATTTATAAGAGCAATTTTACAGATGCCTCGTTGTGTTTCTAACGCTCGCTTACGCCTGGAGACAGGACCGGTAAAAGTTGAGTTAAGAATCTGTATAGCTTCCTTAAATCTATGGCTAAAACTCAACTTTTTTCCACAAGGCCTTGCACTACTAATTCTGCAAGACAAATTTTCTTCCTCATGGATCAAGGCTGTCGAATATAAGCTCACAAAATTAGGTTTTTCTCCGTCTTCAATACTAGAGCTGGGCTACGACAAGGCAAAACAAAGCCTGAGACAAAGGGTAGAGGACACGGAGAGGCAAGCAGATCTAGAGAAAGCCCCGTCGTTTTTGGCTCCAGACTCTACTAGATATACTGTTACCTCTGCCAGATATCTCAGCCAGTTAGAGACATTGAACCACCGGAAAGCCTTCTCACTTGCACGATGGCATGTCCTCCCCTCAGCCGTCTTGGACGGCAAATATAAAAAAATTCCATTGGATAAAAGGCTCTGTCCTTGCAATTCTGGAGAGAGAGAAACCACTGGACATGTCCTTCTACGATGTTCATTCTACAGAGATATTCGAATAAAATTTATTTCCCCGATGATTATGAGGTATCCGGGCCGCTCTGAAACCGAATATCTTCAGATTTTGCTCAAAGATGAGTGGATTACAGTCACAGCGCAGGTAGCAAGATTCTGCGCAGCAGCACTAAAGAGCCGACGTAACTTAGTGAAAAACTTACCATAAATATTTTACTTTCTTTTATATCTATTCATTTAAAATTTTAATATTAACACTTAATTTTAATAGTTAATAATTAATAACCATAGGATGCCACAAGATATGGAACTCAACATAATGTAAAATAGGCTGTCTTCTTGATTTTATATTCAAATGTTAAGTATCTTGCTAAAATAATTTTAGATATGGATTTTACTTCTTTTATTATAGCTGAGAACTTTTATTGGATACATATGGCGTATTTTTATTTGTACTGGTCTATGACTGTAATAAATTGAATTGAGAATTGAGAAATAGTAGCTGACTGGGTTTACTCATCACACTGATACTTCATGTGCTTTATTTGTTATGGTTTACTACAGGGATTCTCAAACACTGGGTCCTGAGCAAACATCACAGGTTTCCAGGTGTTTCTACATCTGTTTCTCCAACAGTCCATCTGGTCTTCTAGGAATTAGGTTTCTCCTTCTAATATGCTCCTCTTTGAATTCATTTCTTTGGCTGTACAGCCAGCGATTCTCTTCTAAGACCTGTTTCTTGAGATCAGGTAACACCAAAACTCTATGCACTTTTCCTGGAGCCTTAAAAGAGGCGAATTCTGCCTTGCCTGAACATCCTGGGAGCAGAACCAAATTCTGACTGGGCGCCAATTTCGTGTGTGCAGGGGGGATAAAAGATAGAAGCAGGAACCCACTTGGTGCTAAAATGATAGCTGGCACCATCAGGACAACTGAGCAGGAGTTCATTAGTTTTATTCATAGGGGGGACACAAATTCATTTATCATTCTAGGGTATCATATATCTATATTTTAATCCATTCAACCATGTCCGATTCTCGGAGACTGCTTGGACAAGTCCCTGCAGTTTTCTTGGTGAGGTTTTTCAGAAGGGGTTTGCCATTGTCTCCTTTCTAGGGCTGAGAGAAAGTGACTGGCCCATGGTCACCCAGCTGGCTTTGTGCCTAAGGCGGGACTAGAACTCACGGTCTTCCGGTGTCTAGCCTAGGGTATCATATAGGGTATAACAAATTTCTAGAATTCCCGGCTTTGTGTGTTGTGTGAGCCCAAGTACTGTGGCTTGTAAACCAGGGTTTATGGCTTAGCATGTGAAGTAATCAGCCAGTTGGGGTTTATTCAATGAACCATGATTAAACAAAACACAAAAAGTATGATGCATGAACGCTGCTGCCCTGTTAGTAATATGGAGAGGAATGTTAAAGGTGGAACACATTGATTGTGTTTATAAACTTTCATGATCTTGTTGGACTTTATGAAATGGACTTCTAATCTGTTCAAGTGCTGACTAAAGAAAAGCCAATTGAGACCAGAAGAAGCGTGGATTTCTGAATACCTGTTTGTCAGCTTTAGCATTTGTTAGCATTGAACTTTTTATATTGGACGTGCTTGATAAACATTCCAAAGCAATAGCCTTTGCCATCTGACATTTCATATATCTAATTTTCATTTTCTGTGTGCTCAAAGTGAAGTCTAAAACTTACCTGGCTTAAAAAGAAATGCAGAGATTAGTGGAAAGTCTCCCTTGCATCTTCTGACTTCATGCATGCTTCTATTTCATTTTCTTGGGTATAGTAAAGGAGTTTGCCATTGCTGCCTTGTTGGGGTGGGCTTGGGGGCGGGCATCTCAGTCTAGCTCCATTCCTCGGTTTCCTGACGGTTTTCCATCTGAGTACTAACCAGATCCAGCCCTGTGTATTTTTTTTTGAGATCAAACAAGATCTGCTTGTTTGAAACAATGAAAAAATGTTTACAGGATGGGGGGGGGGCTGTTATTACTACATTTAGTGCTAAAGCCAAATATTTGCTGCTTGGAAATAAGTCAAATATGTTTTTATAAACAAAAAAGGTACACATTTTTCATTTTTTCAGGTTGATAGAGGTGTCGAATAACCTGAGAGGGGGAAGGCACTGAGCTCGTGATTCCGCACTGGCGTTGCCATGGACTCGAGCGCTTCCCCTTCGTGATAACCAACTGGGACTACCTGCTAAGTAGCAGTGGAATGACCGTAGGATAGTACCCCCAACTTTTAATTCTTGTAGGTGGCCCAGAAGGGCACCATGGTTGATGGAATCAAAAGCTGCTGAGAGGTCTGTAGCTCCAAGAAGGGCACATTTCCGAATCTAAGTCCCAATGAAGGTGATTCGTCAGAGCAACCAATGCAGCTTCTGCCCATGACGAGGCCTGAACACTGACGGACATTTTGTGTTTGTTTTTTTAATGTTTTATATTTTGCACAAGTAAGTTTTTCTTCATTTTAGCAGTGTGTACTGTATGTTCTCTTAATAACGTTAACATTGATAAAGTCATGCGTTTATCCCGTGCCAACCTGTGATCTTATATTTTGATGAATGCGGCTTTTCTGAAGGGCAAACTGCTGTTAGATAGAGAAGCCAGTTTTGAGACTCTAAAGACTATTTCCTGCTTTCCATACTGTACTGCCCAATTTGTTGGCACACTCAAATGATTACAGTATTCTCACAACTTTAAAAACAAAGCGTACTCCAGTAGTCTGTTTAAATATACGTAACTCACTTTTAATGGAAGAACAGTGTTTCTTTTTTTGGCACATGGAACGATTTGGCTTTGAGTTGATCTTTCCATTCTTCTACTATCCTCAATTAAGAATATGCAGCCAGGTCCTCTTTTTTAAGATGGCTCTAAGAAGAATTCTGAATCCTACTACTTGGGGGAAAAATATTACTGGACTGAGTGCTGGAGAAACAGGACAACAGCTGCCTTCCAATTCTTAATAACATATCTGCACTTTTATTGCTGGATCCACATGGTTACAGTACTGTAAAGCAGGGGTCCCCAACCTTTTTGGCGCCAGGGACCGGTTTCAAAAGACGATTTTTCTGTGAACCAGGGGGCGGAGTTTCCGGGATTTCCGCGGACTGGGGGGGCGAGGTTTGCGGGATTTCTGCGGGCCGGGGGGCGGGGTTTGCGGGCGGGAGCCAATCGCATGCACCGGGGGTGGGGTTTGCAGGCGGGAGCCAATCACAAGCACCAGGGGGCGGGGTTTGTGGGCAGGAGCCAATTGTGCGGAAGGGAGTAGGGTTTGTAGGCGGGAGCCAATCAGAAGCACTGGGGGGGTTTGCGGGTGGGAGCCAATGGTGCGATGGGGGCGGGGTTTGTGGGTGGGAGCCCCACAGCCCATGTTCCTAACAGGTTGGGGACCCCTGCTGTAAAGAAATGTACTTTTCTCATCCAACTTATAAGTCAGTGTTTCTGAACCTTGGCAACTTTAAGATAGGTGGACTTCAACTCCCAGAATTCTCCAGCCAGCTGGCTGGAGAATTCTGGGAGTTGAAGTCCACCTATCTTAAAGTTGCCAAGGTTCAGAAACACTGACTTATAAGCAGTTATAACCTGGAGCTTAAAATAAGGCTGCAATCTCCTTGGAAAGTTAATAGTCTGGAGCAAACAGATTTGCTTAAAAGAAGGGTTTACAAAGAACAGATGATAAGTGGAGAGAACAGCTTTTCCCCCCAATGTTTCTTCTACTTCTAGGAAGGCATGCTGGCTAGATTAATGTAGAATATGGAGGAGTTATTTGAGGGTTCTTCTCAGGCATATTAATTGACTGCAATTACAGAATCAGATGAGAGCAAGTCCTCTGTCACCTCACTAGAAGCAGCACAAACCACTTTTGCCAAGAGGAGGAAGAAAATGTGCTCATTATGTTCCTCTGCTGCATTTACTGAATTTTAAGAATTTCTGAAGGGCAGATCGTCCTTCAGAGAGAGGTTATGAGATAGAAGAATCCAGAGCAGAGATGGGATGGTCTATTTACTGACTTCAGAAATGAACTGGAGAAACCAGCTAGGTGCCTTTATCCTCCAGAGAATTCATTTTTCATTTCTTTCCTGCATGCTGTGTTTGTCAGTGATTAGTGTTCATAACTAACTGGGAGGAAAACAGAAGGGTGTTCCAGGGATTGTAACTTCCTGGCAGCACTATTACTTGGATATTCCAGTCTGTTGCAACATTCCATCCTACCTCTATCAATGTAGACTTGATTTTGATTTTTCTAGTACAAGCATCTAATGCTCATGGACAGTTAATAAAATTATGATGCATCAGAACGCAGCTAATTTTGTTCCGGAAAACTCAACTCAACACTTCTTCTCTCACCCTTCCTTTCCTTCTTTGATGTTTTTCTTTAGATTTGGCAGATTGCAAATTGATGACATTCCCCATCGCCCTGTATAAAGTCATGAGGCATGTGGCTGAAGGCATACATCTCATCACACTGGCCAATAATGAGCTGAAGTCTGTAACCAGCAAATTCATCATCACTTTTAGCCAGCTGAGAGGTAGGTGTGCATCTCTGAAGTTAGCAATAAAAAGGAAGAGTCGGTGTTGTTGCTATTCCTCTTCCAAACATGAGGACTTCTTCATTTTAAAAACTTATTTGTTGCATCCATTATGTGTTTTTCCTCAGTGACCATGAATATAACATTACGGATTGATAATAAAGCAGCAATTATCAAAATAAAATTACCCCTCTACCAAGCGTGATCAGCAGTGTGATAATCTTAGCTTGTCACAGCCTCATAAAGGTCTAATGCCAGGTAAGATCTAAATGCCAGCAAAAATTATGTGTGGGAGGCCTCTATAGGAAGATTATGTTTGGCTTTTAGATTGAATCTTCTTGCTGTTGTGATGACGTTGTTACTCTGCCTTACACCCAAGTAGAGATTTATATCTTTCATTATTCTATAGTGTTCTCTGCAATGCAGAATGATCCTATGTCCCTCAGTGACCCACTGCTTTTATTGTTTTCATTTAAGCCAGAGGCTCTCAAATTGCAGGTCAGAGTCCCATAGGTGTGTGAGCAGCTAAGGGCATTTAAAAAAAAACTAATCAAGCTTGCACAGGTAAAATGGGAGCACTTTCAAAACTCACTTGCCCTCCCCTTTGCTGTGTAAACAGCTTCAGGCAATTGTGACAACCTCTTGATAGATAGATTAAAATTTAATTTTTAAAAGCAAGTGGTATATTATCTCATGCCAAATCCATTAATTTCATTTGGAGGGAGGTCACTCAAAATCTTTTATCACAAAGTTTGAGAACGAGCTAGTATCCATCCGTGGAAAGCAGAAGAGTGGCACAACTTTTTTGCCAGTAAAGTAGTTTATAGCATTGATGTCTGTTGCCAGTTCAGGGGTGGGGGTGTATTGATTCCATACATAGAAGATAGGAATGATTTTTATAAATGAGAGGAAGAACTGGCATCATATCTTCTAAGACGAATAAATGATTCCCTGACAGATTTAATTACCTCCTCCAAAGGCTGAAAGGAATTTTAATCAGTGTAATCTGATCGTTGAAAAGTAGTGAAAGTTAGAGTATTTGAGGAATATGTAGAGCAGGGCTTTCCAAAGTGCCGCCGCTGGCGACACACGAGCGGCGGTGCAGCGGCGGCGCAGCGGCGGTGCGGGGGTGCGCACGGCGACACAGGAGAGCGTGCGGCGGCGCGCGCGTGCACGGCGGCGGCACGGGGGGCGTGCGGTGGCGCGGGCATGCACGGCGGCGGCGCGGGGGGCGTGCGGCGGTGCGCGTGTGCATGGTGGCGGCTGCCGCGGCTGCCGCTGCCACCATGCACACGCGCACCGCCGCTTCCGGGTGGTGTGGCGACACACCACGCTGTGTGTGGCGACACACTTTTGTGTCGCGACACACAGTTTGGAAAGCTCTGATGTAGAGTGAAAAATGGATATCACTTTCATTCAGTGAACTATAATCAAATTGCCACATATAAATAACATGAGCTTTGGTGCAATATATACTAAAGAAGCAACATTACATGGTTGTAAAGAAGGATTCATGTGGTTCAGCACAGCCATAGAACAAAGCCACATACTGTATTTTGATAAATCAATTCTAACAGACAAGTGATTGAGTGGCTGAGCAAATAATATTTAGAGAGGAAAGATAAGTACATATCGTTGCTTATGTTTATATTTTAAAGTTTTATGTACTGTTAGCCACTCAGAGTTGCTGGAGTGAATTGGGTGGCTATACAAATTGATTAAATGAATAAATATTTTAGTAGCTGTGCAAGCTTTTGTGCAAAAGTATGAAATCGAGAGTCCCCTTCGGGGTAGATGGGGCAGTGATATAAATTGAATTATAAATAAATAAAATAAAATCATGAAAGAATCAGTGGAGGGAAATGTGAGTGTCCCTCCAACTGTAGTTATCAATCATCTTAACTGTATCCCTCTTTTATTCTTGAAATAAAATCAACTCTAGTGTTGTCTTTATCTAATCATTAGCTCAGAGCTTTCCAAACTTTTCATGTTGGTGACACACTTTTTAGACATGCGTCATTTCGCGACACACTCTTACAGCAGGGCATCATTTCGCAACACACTCTTACAGCAGGACACAAGGCAGGCACTAGGACCTGTGTGGAATCACAGCAGGTTTGGAGGCAGCAAGGCACAAGGCAGGCATCAGGACCTGTGTGGAATCCTGGCAGGGCAGGTTTGGAGGCAGCAAGGCACAAGGCAGGCACTAGGACCTGCGCGGAATCACAGCAGGTTTGGAGGCAGCCAGGCACAAGGCAGGCACTAGGACCTGCGTGGAATCCTGGCAGAGCTCGGAGGCAGCAGCCGCCGCGACACACCCAGACACTGCAGCTGACACACTAACGTGTCCCGACACACAGTTTGGAAAGCTCTGCATTAGCTGGAAGACTAAGAGTATAAGTTAGGAAACCTTACAGAGATGGGAGCTTCTTTCACATTGAAGACTGCAGTTGGCTTTTGAGTGACATGCCAGGGCCATACCCAGGAAAGGAGGTTGCACAAAGGTAAACAAGTAGACAAGGCAAGAAACACACTTGGTTTGATTTCCATTTCCACTTTAGTTAATTTCAATTAAAGGGTTTAAACTAGCTGAATGAAATATGGCGATAGAAGACGAACTCTGTAGCCATTCAGTGGGAAAAAAGAAGGCCATTTACAGGGGCTGTGAAGAGCAGATAACATTCTTGTCTGTTTACCAAAGCACTGGCAATTCCATTATGGAAGAAGTTAATTTTAATCACTCTGTGATCAGGCTAGCTTAAACTAGTCTTTCAGTCCTTAATCACACAGCAGCTGACATTATTTATGCATTGGTGGTTCTTTGAGTGCAAGTTGGGAAAAGTAAGGATTAGGGTTAGGGAATGATGTAGAATGTGTAAGACCAGGCAGAAAATGGAAAATATGATGATTTGTTGGAAGAAGTGGGCTTTCCAAATCTTGGCACTAGATGTATTCAATTCTGTCCTTGTGTTTCAGCAGTGTCAGCCCCATTAGGTAAACCAGACCATGAAATCCACTCCATAGGAAGGCTAAAACTACTTTTATTGAGATTGGCTATAATATATATATATATTATATAGTACTTCAGTTTAAGAAACTGTACTTGGCCATTAAGAAGATTTTAAGGGCTGAGTCAAAATTTCTGGGTCACAGGTTGTCTATCCCTGCTGTACAAAAAGCAAGCTGTGGATCAGTCTGGCCCCACCCATTGGGCATGAACTAAAGCTTGTGAGGGTTTATGGCCACTTCCACACTAGCAATTTATAGTGTTGTCTAGACTCATTGACAAATTGTTGTGCCAGAATAATAGTAATGTAGGCAGGCTCTAGAACAGTTTAGTAATGGCTGAGTGATGCTATAAAGCCCCTAGAAGTTACTTGTGTGGAAATTATGTCTCTTTGGTAGAGAGTAGCTTCTCTACAAATAGAAAACAAAGCAGAATAATATCATAGTGCACAGGTGCAGCGTCCATGACTCAAATCTTGCTGAATTGGAATTCCCAGTATTCCTCATCATGGGACTGTTGGAAACCATAGTTCAGCAAGATCTGGAGTGTAAAAACTTCCCATCTCTGCCATACTGGCTACAAATTAGTTATCTCCTCTATTTTCCACCACTGACTATTTCTGATTGTGCATCTTCCTTTTCTTTTATGTTGACTATTTGGGAGGGGGGATGTTGTAGAAAGCTCTTGCTGTTGACAGAAGCTGGGGTTGATCCACTCCATTCTTTTATCTGAGAGCTCCATCATGTTATCAGTAAACAAATTCTTTTGACAGAAGTATTTTATTCCACTTTTCTATTAGAATAAACTTCACAAAGAGATTGTTTTTGGTTATGTCTTTTTATTACCAGAGTAGCAAACTTTCCTTCTCTAATCCTGAATCCTACAATGGAGTGAGAGGAAAGTTGGAAAGTTGAGAAGTATTCATTATATCCATATGCTGAATGATGTATATGGCACAATGAAAGTGAAGCAAAAAAAAATTAAAGTCTCTTGTAAGTTGAGTTTTATTGCTATTGAGATCATGGATATATCCATGTGGTTTACATGGTGACAATACAGAAATGGTTTGTGACTACTTGGGAAGTTTTTTTTTTAAACTTCCCAGTCTAGTTTATAGCCCAGAGGTTCCCAAACCTTGTTGGTTCATAGCACCCTTAGAGTCTCAGTCACTTTTTCATGGTGCCCTGGAGTTCCCAAAATATGCACTAGGGCACCATGATTAACAGAATCAGTGAACTCCCAAGGGCACTGCGGGATATTTTAAATTTTCAAGGGAAACACATTGATACTAGGTTAGTAGTTTGCACAGTGTCTGGCAGGTGTTGAGTATTGCTATGTGATACATTGAACATTTAAAATATCCTGCAGCACCCCTGTGAGTTTGCATGTGGCACAGTGATGATTAAAGTCACCATAAACGATGCCTTTAAACAAGTTTTCAGAATGTTCCCTAAAAGGACAGATCCAGCGAACATAAGAGGAGGGGAATTCCTGCCAAAACCCTAAGATGGTTTTCATTTGCCTGCCTGTCTCCTTTGGTCCTGTCCACAGAGCAGTTGGGGAAATGAATGCAGAATATTGGGTCAATACATCAATGAAAGTTGCTTTCAACTCCTCTGAATAAACAAGAACAAGCTTCTTTTGGAAATACTGCCATTCATTTCACTTAGGCCTACATTTTTAGTTGGATCATGCTATGTGAAAATGTGATTTACAAGAAAAATGTGTAGGAGGCAAACTTGAAATAGAGGCCCACCTTGTAGGACAGGTGGTAACTCTAAGGGGGAACGCTTCTAGAAGTACTATAACAATGAGTGCAACTAAGTTGTTGTCCTGACTTCGAGTGAAGGAACACGCTGAGACTTGGTGTTCAGGCTCTAGTGTTTTATTGTTCTACTCTGCTAGACAGAATCCAGCTAAACTAAAATGAACTAGTGATGCTCAGAGAAAAGGCCCAGGAAACTAGGGTGGGGCCTTCTTTAGCCTCTTGGGAGGAAAGCAAAGCGATTCAGTACTGCACATGCGTTTATCCCCCTGGAGGGAGCCCCCTCCTTCTTCACCAGTTATCTCCCTGACAGTTGTTCAGAACTAAAAAGTAAATGTCTTAAGGCTGCTTTGGATGTGACAGTTCCGCAAGACATGTGTGGAGATATTAGTTGCACAATCACACACACTGTTAGTATGCTTTTTTTAAAAAAAATTATAAGGTTATTCCTATACTGCTTCCAATTGAGCCAGTCTAAACAGCTTT
The DNA here is from genome assembly GCA_023362775.1 of Charina bottae. NCBI lineage: Eukaryota > Metazoa > Chordata > Lepidosauria > Squamata > Charinaidae > Charina > Charina bottae. The sequence goes on along the minus strand of JALMGJ010000005.1, from coordinate 74,403,395 downwards.
CAGGTCCATGATACAACAACATCATCATCACAGTACATAAAAAATAACCAATAACATTGCTATCAACTAAAAACACCAAAATGCACAATAAAAGAAAATAATATGTTGAACCCTGGAGCTTTCAAACAAAGGTCAGAAACCAAATTGTGTTTCTAACAAACAATAAATATGTTTTCCTTTCCCAAAGCCTTGTATCCTGGTCCTGAGAGAAAAAGTCTTTCAAAAGACTTGAGAACTGAGCAAATATGCGCACAATTTCTGTCACAGGCAATATTAGTGCTCCTATCCAACCGATGAAGGAAATGAGAAGCATGTGAAGTCTGAAAGACTTGATGATATTCCTAGAGAAAAAGTTCTAATTACCTGTTTTTGCCAGTTCCGCAAGTCGTTTTGATCTAAAGATGAGAAGAATCAAAATATGTTATATAAAAAGCAAAGAATGATAATTGGCTAAGCCTCTTTCTCATCAACTTTAGATGGATGCTAAAGCTGTGCTACCACAGACTTACACGTGGGAGCTTGCATGATATAAAGCCCCTCCATTCCAGTCATTCCAAAAACTAGTATTCAGGAAGAAGTCTTGGTTTGACCCCATGTTTCTGACAGTTAGCAATTGTCCCCAAGTTTTGGTCCAGCATCTGAAAGCTTCAGACAACCAGTGCTAATCAGTAATGAGAAGACTTTTTAAAGTATGATCTTGTAATACTGATCTCACAACAGTGACTTGTGCCCTTATTGCCACTCATCTGGACTACCGTAAGGCATTCTACATGGGTCTGCCTTTGAAGAGCATCTGGAAGCTGCAATTAATCCAGAACGTGGCAGCCCATTTGGTGGCTGGTACACACTGACATGAGCACGTGGAACCTGTCCTCCGGGTCCTGCACTGAATTCTTACTGGCTTCCGAGGGCAATTCAAAGTACAGGTTTTGACCTTCAAGGTTGTATCTGGCTTGGCTCCAAAGTATCTCCAAGAGTATCTTCTCCATCCATTATCAACCCACGGACATGTAGGTCCCAGAAGAATCTGCCAATAGTTCCTTACTTAGGGAGGAAAGAAAAGTGGATGCTCGCAAGTGCTGTTTCTCTGGCCTGCCCGTTGGAATACACTTCTGACGTATCAGATTTTCAGAAATTATTGAAAATAAAGCTATTTAGGAGAGTTTTTGAGCTATGAAGGTCGCTATCAATGTATCAGTTGTATATTTTGGTTAATTTTTGTGATTTTTAAGTGATCATGTTATATGGTAGCTGTGTTATTCTTAAAATTCTTTCTTTGGTTTGATTATTGTTTTGTAGCATGGATGTTTTAGTGTAATTGGGTGAAATTGTAACTCAACAAGAGTCTTTTGATTGAGGCAGGAAGAAATTGAACAACTAACCAAATAAAATATGTTATCATAGTTACCTAAGTTACTTCTTCAGGGGCGAGAGCCATTTAGCAGGAAGGAGCAATTTGTTCAAGTGTTAGAAGCCATCGTGTGATCTTGAACAACAATGTGGACACTCAGCTTTAGTTTTTTGAAAAAGTTAAATTTAGGGATCCACAGACATCCTGGCACTTAAAGGCACGAGGTTGAATACAGATACTGAAGCTGAAGCTCAAATACTTTGGCCACCTAATGCGAAGAGAGGACTCACTGGAAAAGACCCTGATGCTGGGAAAGACTGAAGGCAAAAGAAGAAGGGGACGGCAGAGGATGAGATGGTTAGATAGCATCACCGATGTAATGAACATGAATTTGAGTAAACTCCGGGAGACAGTGGAGGACAGGAAGGCCTGGCGTGCTATGGTCCATGGGGTCACGAAGAGTCGGACACAACTTAACGACTGAACAACAACAACAACAACAATACAGAACCACCAGACCGATAACATCCATGTCCTTTCTTGAATTGATCTCATGGCTTACTGTTGGAACACCTCTGCTGTAAAGCAGAGGAAATGTTCAACAACTACAGTCTTTATATCCCAAGTGAAATGGCCCTTCCCAGAATTCTTTGGGAGAAGCCTTTGCAATTAAAATAATGTAACACTTCCAAAATTTTGCATTATAGAAATGCAGCTGCTTCTCTGAGACTTCATACTGCAGACATAATAGAGATTTTCAGCCAGTGCCTGGAAACATTACAGCAAATGGGGTGGAAAAGCTGTAATGTTATGAAACCCATGAACTTTGGTACAGTAATAATTCTACCAAAGGAACAAGAATGAATGAACTCTCCATCTTTCATCATTCCAAGCCTAAAGAACTATTGGATGCCCTCCTAGGAATGATGGGAACATGTCTAAAGGGCATTAGTTTGGTAAAATTGTTGCAGGAATAACAAGAGAGCTTAGCTTGAGAGCTTAGTGTCAGCCAACTTCAGACGTTTCTAGCTTTTAGGGTATGCATATACACATACTCGTGCACGCAGGCATGTGTACCCCTATTTTTACTCTGAAACAGCATACTTTGAGCAGAGGTTGATCTATTTACCCTGTGAGGACTAGAACCATGGCACTCTTGTATGCTTGGGGGTTTGTTTTTGTTCGGTATATTCCAGTTATTAATACTTTGGGGCTTTATTTTTTAACAACTCAAAATTAAAGTCCATCAGACCTTGTATTGCCAAGAGTCCACGCCTTGATCAGGGGCTAGGGCAATTGGTTCTTTTAGATCCAGAGATAATAGCACGCCAGTGGATAAAGAAACTTAAAGCTTTATTATAAACAAACCAAATTAGACAAAAGCACAGCTTAACTAAATTACAAAGAGCATAACAAGCATAGCATATACAAAGAAATGCATACATACATACCAAACAAACAAGGTGATACCTAATCTCCTATAGGCTGCCAGGAGCCCTCTAATAAGGACAGCGGAGATACCCCAAGGTGGCAATTTTCACAGCACCCAGCACTCAGGCCTGTGTGGACTCCCAAACTCCAAAGACAATCCTAAGGTTTTTATCAAAGCCTGGCTCCCAAACCCCGTGACCAAGTTTCCATGGTACTGAAGCTGCATGGCCTGACCTTGATTGGGATTCTTCATGTGGTCCAGGACCTGACCATGACATCATTCCAATAACATGGGAAACCATCAGATAAGCAAGTGCTTAACCAAAACAATCTCTTATCATCCCCCCCCCCCCATTCCAAGCCGCTAAAGGAGTGGCTGGAGGAGTGAACCTATGCTTAACTTAACAAGCTTGGGACTTTCTCTCCCCCCACTTCCCACAAAGATATGTTCTAGAGGGCTGCCGGAGGAGTGAGCATATGCTTCTTCTCTCCCCCCTCTCATGCCAAACAGCAAAAAAGCCAAGCCAATTAAACATCAGTATAACTCAAAATAAACTCTAATCTCCTAGGTGTGGGGAAGGAAAATCAAAACATGCCACCTAACTCCTCGAAATACAAAGGTCTTCCAGGTTGCCATTACAGACCTGTTTTGCTTCTCTAAAACAGGAACAAAAGAGCTTGTAGAACAAAAGTGTATGCAATAAAGTGCAGTGTAACAATTGAGATGGATATGGATTTTGCCCAGAATGTCATTGAAGTTCAGTTGTTGTTAGTTTTGTGATGCACTGCTGTATACTGTAGGACATCCATCATCTTGAACTCTGAGCTACATATATTCTCTTCTATAGGAAATTTCATATATTATGGAGATGAACTAACAAAATAGTGTATTCCAACACAGCTGGAACAGGAGGGATGTGCAAAGTATTTCCTACAGCTAGGAAAAGTGACTGGCCCAAGGTGACCCAGCTGGTTTGTGTGTAAGGAAGGAGTAGAACTCACGGTCTCCCAGTTTCTAGCCTGATGCCTTAAGACAAAACAGGCGCTTAAATTCACTATCAGCTTCCAGAATTGGCTTTGGTATTAACAAGAAATTTAAATTCAATCAAATGTCGCTTCTTCATTATTTGTGTAATAGGATTTTAGAACTAATAAGCAAAAGTTGGTTTCTGTAGTTACTTTCTTGTGAAGAACAAGATGCACGTGTTTCCACTCCCTGGTGGTATGGGATATGGGGACTTTGCATTTTTAAAATGAGAAGAGAAATACTGGTGTAAAGCCCCCAAGAAACTTAGCATCTCTATCAATACCCTTCAGCCTCTCAAAATGAAAAAAAGGAAACAGACAGAAAAAATGGTTTTATTGGCTTCCGGTGGGAATGGCGGACTGAACAGCTGTGCCCGCAGGCTAAGCAGGCGGAGCTGACAACGCAGCAACTTTTTTCGGGCTCAGGCAGGTTTTCCTGAAGCCCAGAAATGTTCTCCGGATAAAGGAGAACACCTGGAATCATCCCATTTGTCCTCTGGACGGCTGCTTGTAGCCAGAAGATCACAAACAGTGTTTCGTGTTCGACTGGTAAGAGCTTTTAGCTGGGAGGCAGGGCTGTCATCATATTCCAAGCTGCGCTGTAGCCTTAAAGGGTCACTAAGACTGGCCACCCCATTTCTAAATCACCAATTTATACATTTTTTAAAGTATGCGTACCCTAACAGAGGCTTTCTACAGCGAGGAGAAGCTGGCTCTCTTGTTGCTTATCGTTATTTTTGGGATCACTTTTTAAAAATTCTTTTTTAAGTTTTAGACTTCGTTTTCCTTCCAAATATAAACTAGGATTGAGAGTAACAATTGTCTTCCTGTTATTATTTTTGTATTAAATTTGAAGATATTAGCATTTTCCTACACGTTGAATCAGCTGATTTGAACCTTCAGCTTTCTGTTTCTACTTTCCCTTGGGAACTGTCTGCTTATCTCACTTTCGCTTGTGTAAATACATTTTGGAACTTATCCATATCTTCAACTTTCGCTGGTTAAGCTCCTAGGGGGCCCCATAATCTTGAGACATGGAGGATTTTAAACAGATTTTTTCTGACTTCCACCAAGGTTTTAAATAGATTTCTTCTGACTTCTACCAAGCTTTTATGCAAGATATTCAGGACATCGTGGAAAATATGAGATCTAAAATGTGCCATCAGCTTGGGGATGTAGTGGATGAAATCGAGGAATTCAACAGTGATAGAAATGTTTCTTCTAAGAGTGAGATTGGGATTTCTATTGAGATGCTGGATGAAGATTGGATAGTGGAGTTGGAGAAATTTAAGGGAGAGAGAGATCTGCAAACAATAAGTGAAATTGACTTCCTGGTGGAATGTCATGAAAAAGAAGGGGTCATTATGTATGGGAGGTTTTTTGAGGAGAAGCTGGAATTTTTGAGGGGGGCAGTTGGGCTGTTTGATTTTTCCAAGAGAAAAGCTCTGTGCACATTGTGGGGATATGTAAATGCTCTGGTTTATTTTAAAGTGGGATAAGGGTTAAATAATGTTTATCTGGTTTGCTTTAAGGGTTTGACTGATGTTAACTATTAAGTATAATGGCAGACAATTTATGTACTTTTCAATTTGATTTTTAATATAGTAGACAGAAATGTATAGAATAGTAGTAGGAAAGGAATAATTATGTGTTATCTTTGGGAGGGGAAGTAATATGAAAGGTCTATATGATTTTTTTTTAATATAAGGGGGAGGAGTAACTGTACTTAGTGATTTTTATTATGTGCTAAAGTGGAATGACTTATAGAAATAACGTGGTTTTGGTTTAATATAGAGTAAGAGATTGATTATGGAAATGTTTGTATATCCTTGCTGTTAAAAGTTGGAAGCCACATCTTTTTGTAATTTTGAAAAAAAGTTCTCATGTTTTCACACCTTTTTAGTTTCTTTTTCTGTAGTTTTTAAAAAGAATTATTTTTTAAAAATTGATCCGCAAAATAACAATAAGCACCAAGAGAACCCGCTTCTCTTGCTGTAGAAAGCCTCTCTTAGGGTACGCGTACTTAAAAGAAATATAAATTGGGTGATTTAGAAATGGGGTGGCCAGTCTTAGTGTCTCTGTAAAGCTACAGTGCGGCTTGGGAATGATGACGTCCCAGCCTCCTGGCTAGCTCTTACCAGTCGAACGTGAACGCTGTTTGCGATCTTCTGGCTGCAAGCAGCCGTCCGGAGGACAGATGGGGTGATTCCAGATGTTTTCCTTTTTCTGGAAAAACACTCCTGGGCTTCAGGAAAAACCTGCCTGAGCCCGAAAAAACTGCCACATTGTCAGTTCTGCCTGCTGAGCCCGCGGGCACAGCTGTTCAATCTGCCATGTCCCCACTGGAAGTCCTGATGATCAGTTTTCCAAAGGTATCCGATTGGCTACTGTAAAATGCTTTGCTAGATTTTACATCTAATCTAGTATGACTCTTTTTATTTAAAGCTAAATAAAGTTATAACAAAAACATGTATAATGAAGAAAACCAGGAAATATGGGGGGAAAGGTTTCCAGTTTTCATCCTTTGTGTAAAGTTTGCTGCTTTATTCTGGTTCTAAATCAAGATTTGAATCTTCCTATACATGATTTGTCACCCAAAATGCACCAAAGTCAATCAAATATGCTGTCCTTTGTCAATAACCTGCATAGCAACAGGCATCCTGAATAAAAAAAGGAATTGTAGCAGCAAAGCTGTGCCTATAAGGTAAAAGGTTGAAGATGTTAACCTTCTTCTCGCAGGAGATCTGCCTTCTGCCCTGGTATGTGCCTTGCTAGTTCTTGCTGCAACACCAGTCAAGGGAGTACTTCATCTAGTTCCCTCCTCTGAACCTGGCATGTGAGAGAAATAGGACTCCCACCCCCCTGTGCTACTGTCTGATAAATTAAAAGGTAAAAAAATGAGATAAATGATATAGGAGCATATCCTGGCCCTGTAGTGTTAAGGCATGTGGCATGGGAAATCAGCCCCTCTTCTTCCTCATCTTTTTAGGAGATAGACTAATCTCCCAAGAGATAAATAAAATCAAGCTTTTTTTTTAAAGGAAATGCAAGAATGTAAAAATCCCTTTTTAAGTAGTCAGAAGAAACCACTTAATAGCAAAGGATCTAAAGCATAGCTTTCCAACCTCTGTGTCGCGACACAATACTGTGTCGCCTACGGGGCCCAGGTGTGTCGCGCAAAAACCCGGAAGTGCTGATGGCGCGCTGCCGCCAGGCCATCAGCACTTCCAGATTTTTGCGTGGCACACCAGGACACCGCCGCTGCCATCGCAGCACGTGAAAACCCGAAAGCACAGCGGCGGTGGCGTTGAAAAACCTGGAGGCGCCACCGCTGCTGCGGCGCACGAAAACCCAGAAGCCCCATGGCGGCGCTTCCGGGTTTTCGCATGCCGCCATTGGAGTGTCGCCAACGTGAAAAGTTTGGAAAGCCCTGATCTAAAGAATAGAGTTGTTAAAATCCCAGAGAACTGCTTAAAAGAATCTTCCCTAGAAAAATATAAAGGAAAAGGTAAGATGATGCAAGTCTGCTCTAATTTAAAGGCAACTCTGCTGTGAAGAAGTGCCAGATGTGTAAGACACACAATTACTGAATTTGTATTGAGGACTTAAATACCACAGACAAAATAATTCAACTTTAAACACATGAGACAAAATAAAAAGTATTAATCTTATGCAATATTTCTAATTAAAAAGTATTTTACTTAGCTTTTCAGAAACTGCCATTTTCTGAAAGACATTTACCTCTGCTTCAGTTATTCCTGGACTTTCTTTCCAGATCTTGGGGGATTCCTGTCAGTTAATTCGGAAGCTGCTGGAGAGATGGAACGGTTCCTGTTTCTTTTCTCAGCCTTGGCTCCCAGCTATTTTTGACAAAAAGCATCCAAAGGAAAAACAAGGCTCTGTATGTAATATGAGAATTTAGAAGCTGGAAAATTGGTAGATGTAGACAAAAGTAACAGATGGGCTTGATAGTCCAGGGACAGCAGGCAACATTAAAAAATGGCAGAAGAATTGAACAAAATTTACTTAGGGGTCTGCAGGGAGTGGTAAAAAAAAGTCAAGATGGCACCCATGATGGTGTGATAGAAGCTTCGCCCATTTTTTTATGCATGGTACATGTGCAGACACCCCTGAACTAGATTAAAACCAGCATACAGTGTAAGTTTGAGCAAACCAAGTTTGAGCAAACTCTGAAAAGGAGAGAGCATAAAGTCTAAAGTTCATTTCATTTCATTTCACGTAATACATTTAATAGAATACAATTACTCCTCTTTGCTAAAATTACAAGTCAGCAGCAATTTTTGGAACAGCGATTTTTGGTACGGCTGTTGCGATCACATTAAGTCTGTGTATGGAACTCCAGGGCATAGGTCTGGGCCCCACCCTCTGGCACAAAGTCATTGCCATGCGCAACACCAGCGTCATCTTCCAAGCAGTTTTTAGAGCAGGGGGTAATGCCGTCTATCTTGGATGGGGGTGGGGAACGATGGAGTGAAATTTAAGAGAAATGAAGCCTACGTTCACCTAAGGACAGCCACTCATATTTTCTGTCCCTCCTATTGCAATACATAAAGTGTGGAATGGTGGTGTGGTCTTCTATCTGAAATGGCAGATGCAGAATTTAAAAAAGAGATTAACTTGGCTTGCCCAAACAAGCCTTTCTATTAGAAGATAATGTCAAATCTCTGGTCTCTGTGGTGGTATAGAGCATTCCACATTATAGTAAGTATATAGAAGTATATAGAAATGTATTATGGCTTTTGATAGAAGTAGTGTAGATGCTTAACCTAACACCCAGTGTTGTGGCCCTGGAGTGGAGACGGTCAGCAGAAAGACAGCAGAATAGAAATAAATACCAGTGTTTATGGTACATGTTGATACAGTCAGGAAGGATACCACAAGTGTGAAAAGCAATAGTAAGGTCAATCGAATAGCTTATCAAAGCATTCCAGAGGAAATGGCACTGGGTGATTACATTACCCTCTTATCTTTCTGTTATCTATCTGTTTCAATGTTGTAGCCAAGGTATATAATGTAGGGAGTGGGCTTGCTCGGAGCTCTCTCCTGCAATCTGCTAGCAGGGAGCCCACTGACTCACTGTAAGTATTTTCCAATAAATTATACTTTGTTGTTTCTATCTCCAAATGCTTTGGTTGTGATTTTAGTGAGCGTTTTCATCACAACATCCATCTATACCACTGGAGAAGGTTAGCTGTGACCCCTTTTAGATAGATACAAGTGACTTTGATCCTTATATAGGCATATGCCTTAGTGTATTTGGAATTCATGTTTTGTGAATATAATGTTAGCATTTCAGGCTTCCTACAATGATCGTAATATTTTTTTCCTGTATAATCCTGAGTCTACCTTACTGCAGCTCTTCAAGTTTGTTGCTCATTCCAGATGGTAAATTAAACTGCTGCAGATGCTGAATTGTGATGGAATGTGTCTCTGAGGGAGAAAGTGATGTTATGGAGATCGCGGGGGAAGGAGGAGGGGGCGCCTTCCAGGGTGAGAAGCGCGTCAGATTGATGTGGTTAGGCGAAGAACAACGCTGAGCCTCGGAATGAAGCTCTAGATCTTTATTGTTCTACCTTACACAGAATCTTGCCAAACTAAGCTACACTAAGCAGTTCTCTGGGGAAAAACCCCAAGCACGCTAAGGCGGGCCTGGCCTGACCTTCTTGTATGGGCACCCAAGGTCTTCCGTGCTATGAAAGCACTTCTCACCCTGGAAGGTGCCTCCTCCTCCTTCCCCCGCAATCTCCATAACATCACCTTCTCCCTCAGAGACACATTGCATCACATGAATCTAGAGAACACTCTGGAGGGGACAGAAGAGCTGGAGAGATTTTTTTAAAAAAGGTTCTTGTTGAAAATGAACATGCAGTTTAAGTCAGAGCTTGGAACTACTATTAAACAATCACTGTTGCTGTTTAGCTTTATTGTATTACAGTTTTTTGATATTGTTCTTCCTATTTTTTTTTCTTCTAAAGTTATATTTTTATGGCTATGCATATCACTTTTAATGCTGAGAAAAGTAGAAAGGTATTTATGAAGTTTTCTTTTTATAAAGAATTTTCTGTTTGTGCCTGCATCTAAGGCAGAGCTTTCCAAACTGTGTGTCGGGACACGTTAGTGTGTCGGCTGCAGTGTCTGGGTGTGTCGCGGCTGCTGCTGCCTCCTGGCTTCCACACAGGTCCTAGTGCCTGCCTTGTGCCTTGCTGCCTCCAAACCTGCCCTGCCAGGATTCCGCGCAGGTCCCAGTGTCTGCCTTGTGCCTTGCTGCCTCCAAACCTGCTGTGATTCCGCGCAGGTCCTAGTGCCTGCCTTGTGCCCTGCTGTAAGAGTGTGTCGCGAAATGATGCATGTCTAAAAAGTGTGTCACCAACATGAAAAGTTTGGAAAGCTCTGATCTAAGGGTTCAGCCGTTTTATCTCTTGCCCTTCAAAGAGATTATGGTATCCTCATAGTAAAATGTTAGTATCTGCAATTTGGAGAACCAGTTTGGTGTGGTGGTTAAAGGTACTGGACTGGAAGATGGGAGATCATGAGTTCTTATCCTGCCTTAGGTGCCAAAGTTGGCTGAGGGACATTGGGCCAGTCATTCTCTCTAAGCCCTAGGAAGAAGGTACTGGCAAGCCACTTTGGAATAATGTTGAAAATTACATGGGCTTGTTTCCATAGCCACCAAGAGTCAGGGTTTCTTTGAAGGCCCATAACAACAAAAACAACATCTGCAATTCTACCAGGTTGAATTATTTTTGATTATGTGCCATCAAGTTGGTGTCAACTCTTAGTGATGATTTCCTCCATGACGATCTGTCTCTAACCTAACATATTTAAGGATTCCCTTACTAACTTTGCTCAGACTGAAGAAGCTCCTTGGATAAGGAGCGAAACGTTTCCATTGAGAAAATAGAAATCCAGTTGACATGATTCAAGCTACAGACAATTCCACCTGGATGACTGAGAACCTTCATAGACTAACCTGGTCTTTCAGCTCTTCCAACAGTTCTTCCAACATCGCCACTGTAACTGAGTCCATCCACTATGCTGCTGCTTGTCCTCTTCTTCTCTTCTTCACTCCCATTAATCTTCTACACCAATTGCACTACTGAAATGCTTGACAGACAATGGTTTAGAAGAGTACATTCCAGATGGCCTGCCTTACTTCCTTTCTTCAAAGTTATGATGAATGCTTTAAGCATCATATCACAGGCAATGTATTTATTATATAAAATGACCAGGTAGCCCTTGAGTTACGACAGCAATTGGGGCCAGAATTTCTGTTGCTAAGGTCATAAAGTGCGACATCACATGACCGCATCGCTTAGTGATGGCAATTCCTGCAGTCCCTGTTGCCGTGCGCAGGTGGTCAGGGAGGTGTGGCACAAGCCCAGCGAGGCTTGGGGTGGCTGCTACCAGGTGGAAGGTGTGTGAGGGTGCATGAGTGGCGGGGAGGCACAGCGTGGCAGGGCTTGGGGTGGCTGCTGCCGGGTGGGGAGGGTGCGCAAGGGTGTGTGAGTAGCTGGGGAGATGTGGCGCAAGCACAGCGAGGCTCAGGCAGGGTGCGCAAGTGGGAGAGACTTAACCGAGCAATTTGCGACCTTCCCTGCTGGCTTCCCCATTGACTTTGCTTGTGGGAAGCCAGCAAAGAAGGTTGCAAATTGCAATCATGTGACTACAAGACGCTGCAACCATCGTAAGCGTGAGCTGCTTGCCAAGCTCCCAGATCACAATTAATTGACCGCGGGGGTGCTGGGACAACTGGAACTTTGAGGACCAGTCATAACCACCACTCGTTCAGTGCCATCATAACTTTGAACAGTCATTAACCAAGGACTACCTGTACAATGATTTATGTAGTCTGATTAGAGAGAATATTAAAAGAGAATGTGTTATCTATCAAAATTCCAAGACTTTACTATAAGAAGTTTTGAAAATAGACAGTCCTTCTAAGCATCCTTAGATCAATGCTTCTACAATGGTGCTTAAAAGTTTATGAACCCTTTTGAATTTTCAATATTTCTGCATAAATATGTCCTAAAACATGGCTTATCTGGGAAGACAAAATGTTAGGGTTTTTCTCCACACGTCCTAAAACTAGGTAAAGAAAACCGAAACATTTGTAGATACTTATTTTTCTTTATTTTCTTTCTTCCATTATAATTAATAACAGGAATATTGCCTGAAGTAAAAAAAAATCTTTCGGTGGATGATTGTAAGAATCACTTTATGTTTTTGTTGATTGCTCATCCTGTCCAATTGCAGAACTTAATCTGGAAGGGAATTATATTCATCGCCTGCCAGAAGAGGTCCGAACCCTGTTACATCTGAGAATTATCAACCTTTCCAGGAACAAATTTCACAGTTTTCCTGACCAGCTGACTTCTCTGCAGGCTCTTGAAATAATCAACCTTGAAGAGAATGAGATTACAGGTAAAAAGACACGGATCTGTGCATTCAAATGTCTGTTAAAACAGTTAGAATTCTAGAGAGGTTTTAGCCCTCAATGTTTAACGTTGTCTTAAAATTTTTAGTCTTTTCTGTGCATGCAGGTGTTGTTTGACTTGTCGTTAACCATGCATATTCCAAACCTCATGGTTTTCACACATAACATGATAGATTTATCCCATGACATTTCTAGTTAAAACAGGGGTGGGGAACCTTTTTTCTGCCAAGGGCCATTTGGATATTTATAACTGGGGACCGGGGGGATGGGAGGTGGGGTTTCTGGGATTTCTGCAGACCGAGGGCCGGAGTTTGCGGGCGGGAGCCAATCGTGCGCACCGGGGGTGGGGTTTGCAGGCGGGAGCCAATCGTGCGCACCGGGGGGCGGGGTTTGCAGGTGGAAGCCAATCGTGCGCACCGGGGGGCAGGGTTTGCAGGCGGGAGCCCCGCGGCCCACAGGTTGGGGACCCCTGGTATAGAACACAGACACAAAGACTGTTTTTTTCCCCCTCAACACTGTTTCATTGTACAAAATTAAACTCCTATTCCTTCTTAACTGAATGCTAATTCTCTGCTTGTTTCTATTTTCCTGCCTATCATATTCTACTATCTTCCTATTAGCATAAGTTTACAACTATTTCTATTCTTATTTAATCTACAAATTTCTATCTCTATGTTCTGTTTCTATGTTCCTATTCCTATGTTGGTAGCACTACGTTTTCCTCTCCTAACTATTTCTTAGCTCTTTAAATCTTTCCTTTTCCGCCAGGTCTTCAGCTCTTGCAGCCCATCTCGGCCCTCATGGGAAAACCCTTTTCACTCCTTTATAGACTCGCGAATGGGCTTTTCTCTCCCCTCCGGCACTCACAGTCCTCTGTCTCTGAAGCTGGTTTGTGGAGCTCTGCACCTGGGCTGCTGCATGCAGTGGGTTGGGTTTGGTTTACAGGCTTGCTTGGCTCTGCAGACTCTGGTTGGGTTCTTCTTCTCCCCTGTCTCTCAGCTGGTCTTGCAGCTCCAAGAATTGCAGTTTTCTCTCACTGAGGTTCTGGTCTTTAGGTTGGAGGTTTCTCTTTCCCCCGTCTCTGCTGTCTTCCGGGCTTGATTCCTTTCTGGACACACTCACACATGTGCTTGCTTTCACTTCCCTTTTATGAAACAGACTCTCCAATGAAGGAGAAGGTGGGTGTATTTTAACCCTCCTTCCCAGGTTGCACCAAAACTCTGGATCCTAGGAGGGAAGGATGCCTGCTCACTCCAGGTGGTGAGTTCATTCTTACACACACACACACACACACACACACACACACACACACACACACACACACACACCCCTAGATGAAGGCTGTGCCTAACTACTTCTATACCCTTACCAAGAAAACTGTATCAAACAGTGTTTCTCAACCTTGGGAACTTTAAGATGTGTGGACTTCAACTCCCAGAATTCTGGGAGCTGGCTTGGGAATTCTGGGAGTTGGAGTCCAAACATCTTAAAGTTCCCAAGGTTGAGAAACACTGGTATCAAGTGTCCATGAAGCCACCAGGATTCAACTGAACTTGAAGGAACCTTTAACAGTCTAAGAAAAAATTTAACACTTTGACACTTTAACCTTTAACACTTAGCCTAAGAAGAAATTTGATTCTGATGCATTAAAAGAAAACCTAGGATGGCTGTATATACTAATTTAAAGGCCAGGGATGTTAACAAATCTGTCATTTGATGGCTTTGAATAGCTGTAAAATAAGGCAACAAATTTCTCAGTAAAGATGCTGCATCATAGACTACGTATGGTCCTTTTTAAGGCCTTCCAAAGTCTCGGTTTAACTCAGGGTCTTAGAGAACTTCACTGTAACTTTTTCCATACAAGAGCTGCACTTGATCTTGGATGGTGGCCACATTCCAAAATGTGGGGTCAAGAGGGATGGGGCAAAACTAAATTTTACTTAATTTTTAATTTTTTTTAATCTGTTGTGTCTGATTCTTGGAGACTGCCTTGACAAGTCCTTGCAATATATATATTTTATATATATATATTTTATATTTTATATATATATAATTTGCAACTTGGCCTACTGTATTTAAATCAGTGAAAACAGGAAATTCTTCATAGATTTGAATAGGTAGAAATAAAGAGTCTGCAACTTATGGTGCAGATAAAATAGTGTTCATGGCAAAGCAAGCATTTTTCAAATATTAGCAGTATACCTAAGGTTAAAATAGAGATGTCTGCACATGTCTTACTGTAGCAGATGATTCCTGTGATACTCATTTTGATATGCAATCATTTTAGAGGCCAAGGGAACTTGCTTGAAATCTGTTTCTCCTGGATGTTGCAATAGCCTATTAAATATTGGTAGATTTTATATTAGGAACTTGTGTGTACTTATATCTGTGTTGACTTACTTTTTAGATTTGGCACCATTCTTCCCCCAAACTGTTTATTGCTTTTTATTTTGAAGCATAATTCTGGGTGATAATTGAATCTCTGTCTTATAGCAAAACAATCAGGAGGGAGATCCTGATGGGCTATTAATAGGAACACATTTTCCCCTCATAACAACTTATTAAGATGTGTCTGGTTGCTGTATGCTTATTTCCCCTCTTCTGTTTGTTTGGGTTCCCCCCCCCTAGTTTCTGAACATGAGCATAACTTTAATGTTATAAACTGAATGTGTTGAAGTCTCAGAATGTCCAACAGTAGTGATGGCCAATTAATTCATGTTGAAAGGGGGAGAGAGACTTGTCAGGAACTTAGACAGATCAATACTCCAAAATGTCTTATCTCTTGATGAAAAAAGGAAAAGAAGGCAAAGCTGTATGTTGATATTAATGTTTGATTAAAATTTCCAGGTGAGAGTTGGAACAACTAGGTAACAGTGGGTGCATGCATACACAATGAATATGTTTTCCTATTCTGGTAATTTGGTAAGCAACAATGTACAGTAGATGCAGCCGTGATCTCATTCCTGAATTCAGCTGGTAGCCTTCAGCAGACTACACTTCTCTTGGTATTTATTTATTTCGTATGGCATTTTTTTTCTTGCTGGGAAATCCCTTGTGAGGTCCAGCAGCCGACTGTGCAGACTATTTAGCCATGACAAGTCACGTTGCCCGGGGTGCACCACGGGGGTCTAGTCTACATTGCACCCACTGTTTCTCTTGGTTGTTCCTGTGCTATAGAATAGTATGTCTCACGTGGTATCCTCTGATATTTTGGGACTGTAACTCAATATAAGCAGTTGTAGTCCTTATATATCTAGAGAGGCACCATCCCTTGTATATAGTAGATGTATTCTTCCGGGCTGTGGACAAAAAGAGAAGAGAGATGCACGTATGTACCATCCTGGCTGTGAATGTCTTTGTCTTACTGTCTTTTTTGTTCTTTACAGTTAAGTCTGGGAAATCTCTGTAGGATCTATTTTCTTTGCTGCTGCTGCTGCTACTAATCCCTTTTCTGATTTGGAAATTATTTTCTCTCCTTTCTTTCATTATGCCTCTGGGATAAACTAGGTGGAACTGGGGGAAGATATGGAACAGCAGAGTCACTTGGTTAACATTAAACCAAGAAACAAATGGACTTTTTTTTGAATAACTTAAAATAGTTTATGAACAGGTTCAAGTGATGCTACACTGTATCCATAGCCGTTCAATACTTGCTTACCTTGGCGCCAAATATATTCCTAATCCTGTCTCCCCAATAAATAGTTGAACAGGCTTCAACTGAACCCTGGTAAGACGGAGTGGCTGTGGATTGATGGCTCCCCTAGATCCGGGAAGTTGTCATCCTTGGTTCTGGGTGGGGTTGCACTACCTCACTCAGATCCAGTGCGGAATCTGGGGGTCCTCCTGGACTCGCGACTCCTGCTCAAAGAGCAGGTGGCAGTCGCGGCCAGGAGGGCCTTTGCACAACTTCGAGTTGTGCGCCAGTTACGCCCTTTCCTGGATCGGGAGGCCCTCCGGACAGTCACTCACGCCCTTGTCATCTCCCGTATAGACTACTGTAATGCACTCTACATGGCGCTACCCTTGAAGAGTATCCGGAAGCTTCAGCTGGTACAGAATGCGGCGGCGCGAGCAGTTATGGGTGCCAGGAGATCGGCACATGTGACACCTCTGCTACGCGAGCTGCATTGGTTGCCAGTTTGCTTCTGGGTCCAATTCAAGGTGTTGGTGATTACCTTTAATGCCCTACATGGCATAGGGCCAGGGTACCTGAGGGACCGTCTCGTCCCGATAACATCGGCCCGCCCCACCCGTGCATGCAGGGAGGGCATGCTTCGGACCCCCTCAACAAGAGAATTCCATCTAGCGGGGTCCAGGAGACGTGCCTTCTCTGCGATAGCGCCCGCCTTATGGAATATCTTGCCCCCGGAGGTGAGACTGGCCCCTTCACTCCTGGCCTTTCCGAAGGGCCTTAAGACCTGGCTCTGCCGCCTGGCCTGGGACGACAGAGGTGGTAGTGCCTCCTGGGGTTGGCTGGCCCCGTAGCAGTACGATCTGTGCTACGGTCCCCAATCCATCTTGGATTTTATTTATTTATTTATTATATTTTTTAGATATCTTCTATTTTGTATGGTTTTTAAATCTTGATTATTGTAGCCCACCCAGAGTCCCTTCCATGGGAGATCGGCGGGGAATAAATTGAATAAATAAATAAATGGATGGATGGATGGATGGATGGATGGATGGTTTCCTAAGCATCCCTCAAACTTGTCTTTCCACCAACATCTTCCAGATCTCTCTCTCTCTGGAATTGTAATGGTGTGTGGGAATGACCTTGGGAGACAGGAGGAAGATCTGCAGAGTAGGCAGCAGTCAGATTAGAGGCAGCTGAGCCTGCAGAAGGAATGGGGGTGTGGCAAATGTTCCCTAGTTTCTTGGACTGTAAAGGCGAGGAGGAAAGATGTACTTTCAGACTTGCAAGATTCTGTTAATGTAACCTTACAATAAAGGTAGCATTAATATTCCTGGGTGTGCTTGTCTGGACTACCTCACAAGGCTGACAGGAATATAAACTGGGAGGAGGTATCCTGCATTGCCATGTTTTTCTTGGCAGTTCTATCACCCAATCATCACAGTGCCAAAGTGGATTTCTAGGGAAGGAGGCTAAGTGGATTTAAAGATTGAGTACCATGATTCATGGAGGGTTAACCAATAATGTTCCCTTAAAAGTGACTGTAAGCAGAAATCGACTACCTCTGTTGACTTGGTTTTCACGTAACTTTTATTGATCAGAAAACAGAATGTAGACAAAAGTGTCAGCAAATTTCATATGAATTTAAATAATCTTAAACACTGTTTTACTTACATTACTTATCTGCTGGCCTGCTGTTATGAAAAAAGTTTTCAGGTTTGCCCATGGACTTTGCAATAGCTGGTGTTGGTTCTTCTGCTCTTCTTTTTACGGCTCAGCCTTTTATAGACCTCTGTCTTGCCATCTTCTAGACCAGAGCTTTCCAAACTGTGTGTCGCAACACAAAAGTGTGTCGCCACACACAGTCTGGTGTGTCACCACACAACCTGGAAGCGCTGATCATCATCAGCGCTTCCGGGTTTTCCCGCGGCAACACACCAACAGCGGTTGGTGTGTCGCCACAGGAAAACTTTGGAAAGCCCTGTTCTAGACTCTAGAATCTAGTCTTCTCATAGTATCATTTCTATAAAGACACACAATGATTGTACTGGGTCCATGCAGGCTCTCTTACTGGTTGATCCATGTGCTTGTTGACAAGCCGGTTATGCCGTGTCTTTGAAACCAACCTCTGCTGGTTCCACAAATCAGTCTAGTTCTGGAAATCTGGAAATCTAGTCCTGGAACCTGGTCTTTGCTTCAGTAAGTGTGAGAAGGAGGTCAGGCAAGGTCGAGGTCAGACACAAAGAACCTAAGACCAGACTGGTCCAGTTATGAAGTCATGATACTCAGGAGTCAACCCCTCCTCCTGTTCCAAATTGATAACTCTTAGCCTGTAACTCTGTGAGAAAGGGATGAACTTTGATTCTTCTGTTTATATGGCTTATATGTTATACTTCGCAACTGCTGGGTTAACAGTTCTTCTGGTGCCTGCAATAAAGCTAGCATATTTAGAGCTGGGTTCTTGAATTGTTGCCGGAAAGACTTCTCATTCCAATATCAATATGAGTAAAGCTTGAGAGAAGTTGTGGTCTAACATCTCTTTTTTCTTTTCCCCTGTTAGATGTTTTGATCTTGCTTCCTGATAGAATATCAATGGCCTTGAGTACTTTTCCCTTTTCCTACACTTTCAGTTCATACAGCCTATTTCTAAAAATGATTGTAAACTATTCTCCTGGCTCAACTAATTAGCTGAATGGCTAACTCTGTCCCTTATCCAATCATCAGAAACAAATACTAATTTATAATCATAGTCCAGTGGAACAAAAATTGCTTTATGATACAGTAGCATTGATTATATGCTTCTTCTAAGTTAAACATTAATCTGTTTTTGACTAACAAGTGTTTAGTGAAGTATTGATTGACTGATTATGTGTCATCCAGTTGATGTTGACTCTTAGTGACCACATAGATTAGTAAAGTATAGCTGAGTTGTATGTGTGGCTTGTGTTTTATGTACACCTTTTTTACATTATATCATTGCTAAATAATATTGTTTTAGAGGGATTATTAGCCCCTTTTAAAGGTGAGATTAAAGGTTTTTGCATAATTGTTTAGCTTTCTTCAGACCAAAAGTAAGCCGAACAAATCAATTAGCAAAGTAGGACATTTATACATTTGGGGAAAGCTGATAAAAGTATCAGACTTTTCAGTATCCTTTTTTTTCCAACCTGGAATATGCTTATGGGCTTATAATATAGGTTGGAGGTTCTCTATTATGATTATGATAATTAGGTTTCATGCTGATAACCATACCTTTTTATAAATGTACTTTAATATGGTAGTTTTGTTTTAGTCTGTTTTTGGTGTTTTTTAAGCTGTGTAAGAATTTTCTTCATTTTTCTCTTGATGAACAGATTTTTGTATGAAATACATCAGTAGAAATAAAATAGATAAACAATTGGAGTGGCTGTAGCTTGAATCATGTCAACTGGATTTCTATTTTCTCAGTGGAAACGTTTCGCTACTTATCCAAGGAGCTTCTTCAGTCTGAGCAAAGTTAGTAAGGGAATCCTTAAATATGTTTCTAAGTGGCTGTGTGACCTTGCACCTGGGGCTAGGTCATGGTTATTTTGAGATGTTATTTCTAAGTCCCTTTATCATCTAAAGGAGAATCGTTAAGATTACCATGCTGCTGTTGAGCTTGCGAAATGGTCTTAATCTTCCTAGGCACAGAAGACAAAGCAGGAAGGAAAATAGGGGAAAGATTGTGCCTGAGGCCCCCACCTCTATTCAAGGAAGGATTTTCCAAGTTGGCATAAATGGATTCCTTGACCCCTCTCTCAAACCACCTATCTTCTCTGTCTAAAATGTGAACATTAATGTCCTCAAATGAGTGTCCTTTTTCCTTTAGATGAAGATAAACTGCTGACTCTGGTCCTGTGGTGTTACTTCTCCTGTGTTGGGCCATCCTCCTGTACAAAGGTTGTTTGGTTTCTCCAATGTAGAGTTCAGAGCACTCCTCATTGCACTGGATTGCATACACTACATTGCTTTCCTTGTGTTTTGGAGTTTGATCTTTGGGGTGTACAAGCCTCTGTCTCAGTGTGTTGGTGGGTTTGAAATATACAGGTATGTGGTGTTTGCCAAATATCCTTTTTATCTTTTCAGACACGCCAGCCATGTAAGGAATGACCAGGTTCTTCCGTTTACTCTGAGTCTCAGCCCTATCTGTCGCTGTTTTAGGTCTGGTAGATTTAGATTTAGTGAAGGCCCAATTTGGATATCCACAGGCCTTCAGTGCTGTTCTCAGGTGCTGATTTTCATTCTTTTTGGAATCCATGGAGGTGGGGATGGTTTCTGCTCTGTGTGACAATGTCCTGATGACTCCTAGTCTGTGCTGTAGTGGATGGTGGGAGTCAAACATCAGATATTGATCTGTGTGTGTGGGTTTCCTGTAGATCCCTATTTCTAGCTTGCCACCGGTCCCAATGAGGACTTCACAGTCTAGGAATGCCAGTCTGTTGTCCTTGGTGTCTTCTCTGGTGAACCTAATGTTGGCATCTATAGTGTTTATATGGTCCGTGAAGGCCTGTACTTCCTGGGCCTTGATTTTGACATGGCTGGCGTGTCTGAAAAGATAAAAAGGATATTTGGCAAACACCACATACCTGTATATTTCAAACCCACCAACACACTGAGACAACTTGGAAAATCCTTCCTTGAATAGAGGTGGGGGCCTCAGGCACAATCTTTCCCCCATCTTCCTCCCTGCTTTGTCTTCTGTGCCTAGGAAGATTAAGACCATTTCACAAGCTCAACAGCAGCATGGTGATCTTAACGATCCTCCTTTAGATGATAAAAGGACTTAAAATAACATCTCAATATAACCATGACCTAGCCCCAGGTGTAAGGTCACACAGCCACCTAGAAACATATTTAAGGATTCCCTTACTAACTTTGCTCAGACTGAAGAAGCTCCTTGGATAAGGAGCGAAACGTTTCCACTGAGAAAATAGAAATCCAGTTGACATGATTCAAGCTACAGACAATTCCACCTGGATGACTGAGAACCTTCATAGACATAATCTTGGAAGCCAATAAATACAAAAGGAAGATTTGAGAAGTAATCCAAAGGAAAATGGATTGATTGAGTGTTCTCAAGTCAATTTCTTAGCGACCACATAGATTCTCTCCAGGATGATCTGTCTTCAATTTGGCCTTTAGCTCGCTCAGTGGTGCCTTCATTGCTGTCACAGTACTGTAGAGTCCATCCTCCTTGCTGCTAGTCATCCTCTTCTGCTCTTTAACTTTTGGCAGCATTTTGGACTTCTCAAGAGAACTGGGTGTTCACATAATGTCTCTCACATATGACCGTTTGAGCCTGGTCATTTGTACCTTGAGTGAAAATTCTGGATCGATGTGTTCGTGATCTGTTTGCTTCTTTTCCCCAGGTCTTCTCCAGCACCAAAGTTCCGACACATTTAAGCCTGTAGCTACAACCAGAGCTCAAAGCTCAGTGTTACCCAAGCATGCTACTTCTGTGCAAGTTAGGGATTCTGGTGTTCTCAAGCAGAGAAGAGAATCTGAGGGTGGTGATATCCCTTGCGCCAGAGAGATCAATGGCCAGGAGATTCAGTGCCAAATTTGTCAGATTTCTCGTGTGAAATTTGCAAATTGTTTTCTTGGCTATGTGCGTGTTGCCATGGCAATATGCTCCTTCATATCTGTCGTACAGTGGAAGCCAACACATGTGCATTTTCTGTGTATACTCTACATGCACCTAGATGCACCTGTGTATACTCTACTTGTAAGTTTTGTTTTACTACCATGTGATGCATTGTTATGGCTAGTCTCTAAACCTACCCATGCGAACGGTTTCCCATGATGCTTCTGTGGGAAGCCTTGCTCTGTGTAGAGCAAGGGAGGGGGGAGATCACATGCTTGCTTAGATGCAGCACTGCCACCCAATAGCAGGTCATGCTATGTGCTACGGCCTATGCTGTAGGCCTGGTGTGTGTCACACCTAACTTCCAGCCAATCAGAAAGCTGGAAGAACTGAATATCTATCCATGCAAAATGGTGTTCTATGCTTCTTGACTTCTTGTGTCTTTTAGCCATGTCGTGTGGTTTTTGCTCCCGTGGACTAATAGAAGTGTGAGCTATACCTGGCTATGTGCGTGATGCCATGGCAATATGCTCCTTCATATCTGTCGTACAGTGGAAGCCAACACGTGTGCATTTTCTGTGTATACTCTACTTGTAAGTTTTGTTTTACCTTTTGCAATGCTGTACCATGTAGATACAACTCTGCCTTTATTTATAGTAAAGACTTTTTAGCCAGAAATGCTGCCCTCTGTGTCTGTCTGTTTACTCTGCCTCTTTCCTTATAAGCCAGCGTACATCCTATCAAAATTAGCACCCCCAAATCTGCTTTCGGTTATGTCTCTGATTTCCTTTCCAGACAAGCAGGCAATAAAGACGTTGGGGGGGGGCGGGTTTCCATCATTTATATTTCTCTCTTCAGTAGGAGACGATATGTACAGATCAGGGACCATCCTGCCTTGTCTCCCCCAGTTCCAAGGATTGGTGGGCAGACTGATCATCAGGTTTGGGTTGGATTAGGCAAATTGGCTGTGAAACTGAATACTGAATTTCAGCTTGGCTTTTTCTTCTTTTTATAGGACAGACACCGAATCCTGCCATCAGCAAGGTGCAAATGAAACCCTTTATGACAACTTAGGTTGTCTTTCCTTGCATTGTCTGCTCTAGAGCTATGTGGTGCTTCAGATTTGGTCTCCCAAGACTACTTCAGAGAACACAAAAGTAGTATCCATTTGCACCACCTTAAAGTAGCTGCATTTTTTTCTGCAGCTGTGGCAGCAAGGGCTCAAAAAGGCACAGCTGCTTTAAAGGGTTGCATGTTACCTTTGCATTCCTGCGGTGGCCAAACCACTTTTTAGAGATCAAATCCAAAGCACTGCACAGTCTTAATATGTTAATGGCATATTTTGTATGTCACCATTCACTTGTAATAGTTCGAGTCTGCTTCTGCTTGTAATTATCACAACTTTTTCCAGCCTGATGCAAAAGTCCATGATGGGTGGCTAAGGAAAGCCCAGTGCATCCGGAGTGTGAGGCCAAAGATCCCTTCATTATCTCGTCTGGGCTGCTTAACACTTCAGCTGGGTTGACATGTTGCACTAAATCATCTTTATAGACCACAGTGATTTACACCTTATGCTAAGCCAAACCTAAACTGACCACATTTTGTCTTTTAGAGCAGTGTTCCTCAACCTTAGCAACTTGAAGATGTGTGGACTTCAACTCCCAGAATTCCCCAGCCAGCAACGCTGGCTAGGGAATTCTGGGAGTTGAAGTCCACACATCTTCAAGTTGCTAAGGTTGGGGACCCCTGTTTTAGACCACTGTGTGAATCTAGCCTCAATTTCCCATCTGCAGATGGGATTAAAGGACCAGGAAGGGGAATAATATGAATTGTAACATAATTTAAATTTTGAAAGTACTAAATAATAAAATGAGTCAAGAATTCTGGCTTTTTGAGGAGAATAGGCACTGGAATTAAAAACAGATGACAGTTTGAATTCCTCCCAGACAGTTTTAAGTCAACTCGAGGGCAAATCATTCCATGTTCAGCACCACAGTAGCAGACCGAGCTAGCCATGTTCTTCTTTGTACCCAGGATTCACCTCTATAAATCCGTCCAGTAACACAAGTGAGTTATTTTCTTTTGTTTGTTTTATTTATGCATACATACATCGTGCACACTTTGGATGATTAATTGCATCAGAGTTTAATATGATTCTTTGGTTGCCTGGTCATTTGCAGCAAAATTCCTTCTGTTGTTTCACAATTGTACCATGTCATACTTAAAAAACAGTTTTATGGGAGAAAACACATCTAAATGCAAATTAGTAATTTATTCATGTTTCCAAATAGCGCAATACCATCTTTCAAAGAAATGTCAATTACTAATTTGTACTGTTGTGCATAGTGATAAATTTCAGTATTTACATTGGCGATGCCCTGTTGATTTTAGGCAGAGACATTTGTTTGGTTTGTTTAAAAGAACACATTTCTGCACAGCTTGGTAATTTATGTCAGTATCCAGGAGCAGCTCAAATATTGCAGTCAGTACAAACATAAACAAAACAAGCTGAATGGGCATCACTGACTATTACTTTTGAAATGAAGGTCCATATTTTGAAATGCACATATTAAAAAAAAAAAAAGGAAGAATTATTGATAGGTCGATGAAGGTTCTCAGTCATCCAGGTGGAATTGTCTGTAGCTTGAATCATGTCAACTGGATTTCTATTTTCTCAGTGGAAACATTTCGCTCCTTATCCAAGAAGCTTCTTCAGTCTGAGCAAAGTTGGTAAGGGAATCCTAAATATGTTTCTAGGTAGCTGTGTGACCTTACACCTGGGGCTAGGTCATGGTTATATTGAGATGTTATTTTAAGTCCTTTTATCATCTAAAGGAGGATCGTTAAGATCACCATGCTGCTGTTGAGCTTGTGAAATGGTCTTAATCTTCCTAGGCACAGAAGACAAAGCAGGGAGGAAAATGGGGGAAAGATTGTGCCTGAGGATCGTTAAGATTACCTTGCTGTTGTTGAGAACAACAACAACAACAACTCAACAACAGCAAGGTAATCTTAACGATCCTCCTTTGGATGATAAAGGGACTTAGAAATAAACATCTCAAATAACCATGACCTAGCCCCAGGTGCAAGGTCACACAGCCACCCTAGAAACATATTTAAGGATTCCCTTACAAACTTTGCTCAGACTGAAGAAGCTTCTTGGATAAGGAGCGAAACGTTTCCACTGAGAAAATAGAAATCCAGTTGACATGATTCAAGCTACAAAGAATTATTGATATTTTCTAACAGAAATGTCTTTTTGAACTTGGAAGCAAGAAGAAAACAGGTTCTGAGTTATCTATCTCCTATTTTAATGTTTTTGAATGAACGATGGACTGCCATTCTTATAAAAAGCTCCCTGATAAATCTGCAGTCCCTTGCTGATATTTCAGAAACCGCTATCCATTTTTAAAATTCTTACCTGGTTGCTATTGCAATGCCTCTATATGGCTTAGTCAAGGAGTCTTGTGTGACAAGTAATGACTCAGATTTCATTTTAAGTTAATACTAATTGGCATAGGAGCTATTATTTTAACAAGGAGTAGAAGCAGAGGTATGCATCTTGTATTAACTATACTGTACCAAAATGAGGATATGATTTCTGTATTTCTGTATTGTTTGATAGCTAAATGTGCCTGCTTAATAGGCACTGGTTAATCTCCTCAGAACTGGAGTGGAGTGGAGTTTAGATTGATTGATTGATTGATTTTCCTGCCTTTATTATTTTTATAAATATCTCAAGGCGGCGAACATACCTAATACTTCTTCCTCCTCCTATTTTCCCCACAACAACAACCCTGTGAGGTGAGTTGGGCTGAGAGAGAGGGACTGGCCCAAGGTCACCCAGCCGGCTTTCATGCCTAAGGTGGGACTAGAACTCACAGTCTCCTGGTTTCTAGTATGGTGCCTTAACCAGTAGACCAAACTGGTTCTCAAAATTAATTTGACACTTGGGGAGCATCTACCACATGGCAGGTCTCCTAACACCCACCAGCCTCTTGAGTATCTTTTGTCCAACCACCTGGGAAAAAATTAGAATATTCCTTGGGGCCCACAAGCCATAATCTCTTGTCTGATAAGCCCAAAATTCTTCATTCCAGAATCTCAGTATATAATTTAAAATCATGTTACATCTTTAAACCCTATTCTTCTTCCCAAAACTATATTTACAAACTTATGGCTATTTAACCAAAATGAACAATAGTGATACAGGCCCATATTATATGTCAAGCATACCCAACGTCATTATACACTTCCAGCATAATGAAATTGACAAACCTTTTAAAATAGTCTCTAAGATGTCCAATAACCAAGAAAAAATATTCTGTTGAATTAATATAACTTGGTTTGCTCAAAAAATAAGTTTGGCATATAACATTGAAAAAATGAAGCTTATCTGAACAAATAACTATACTTCTTTTTAAAGTTAGTTACCCATTATTACCAAACTCTTAATGCATCTTTTCATGTTTACCTATTACTCAAAAACTTAACATTAAAAACCATAAACTTTGTATTAAAGTGAAGAACTATAGATATTGTGAACTTTGTCCTCCCTGTATTAAACTTTTTTTTTCAGATAAAAACTGAGAAAGAGATTTGTGGGGGAGGAGAGGGAACCATATTTATTATGCCTCATGAAATGTAGTTTCAATAGTATCATTTTGTGAATCAGAAATACTTTCACTTCCAGCAATTCTTTCTTTTGCTCTTTTATTTAGTATGTTCCTGGTTTATAAAAATTGAGACAAGCTTCTCTAACTTTCTCATGTCCATTTCTTCATTTATATTATTATTCCTGACCTCAAACCAATTTCTTTCACATATTAACCATGTTATGTATCATTTTAAATTTGGAAATCTTGTAATATTTTTCTCAACTTTCCCAGTTTTTTGTAAAGCCATGAGAAAAATGAGAAACTCCTAGAGCAGAGCTTTCCAAACTGTGTGTCGCGACACAAAAGTGTGTCGCCACACACAGTCTGGTGTGTCGCCACACAACCCGGAAGCGCTGATCATCATCAGCGCTTCCGGGTTTTCCTGCGGCGACACACCAACGGCGGCGTGCAAAGACCAAAAGCGGCAGCAGCGCTTCCGGGTTTTTGCACACTGCCGCAATGGTGGCACTTCCGGGTTATCCCACGGCGACACACCAACGGCGGTTGGTGTGTCGCCGCGGGAAAACTTTGGAAAGCCCTGTCCTAGAGCATAGCTTTCCAAACTGTGTGTCGGGACACAATACTGTGTCGCCTGCGGGGCCCAGGTGTGTCGCATCAAAACCCGGAAGTGCTGATGGCACGCCGCCAGGCCATCAGCGCTTCCAGGGTTTTGCACGGCACACCTGGACACCACTGCCGCCACTGCTGCGGCATGTGAAAATCCGAAAGCGCCATGGCGGCGGCACTTCCGGGTTTTTGCGCGCCGCCGTTGGTGTGTCGTCACGAGAAAAGTTTGGAAAGCCCTGTCCTAGAGGCTTCCTTTTAGGCTTCTCAGGACCTTTTTTACAGTCTCGAGACAGTAATATTACCCGGGATTAGTATCATCTGTGTTATTGCAAGGGTTATTGAGAATGTGTATGAAGCCCTGAGTTAAACATTTAAATACTCTCTTTTTAGTTAACTTTAATGCTTATATCAAACTTCGATCAGTTTACAAGATCGGTTTTTGTAAGTGCTAATAATGTTCATCAGCATGGAAAGTCTTGTATCCTACAGGCATGGTTTTGGTTGAAACCCACTGTCACTCCAATAATCTAGACTGTTCTGTTGTTTACTCCTGGTACCATTGATTTCTTCCTTGCAGTCACAAATTCTGTTGCAATTGCCTGTTCTATTAAAATAAGGCAGTTAAAAATAGTAAATATTCCAGCTTTTTCCATGACCCCCTGTTGTGATATGCTTTTTGCTGCTGTTGTTCTCATGTTGCAAGACAGATTTTGCTATCCTGCTGTGATGCCACTTCATTTCCCCCCCCCCAAACGACTAATGGACTACGTGTGAGCAGATATGGGGGAATGACTCAAAATAACCAGTCTCTATATGGCAGCAAATATTTTATTTTATTTTATTTTATTTTATTTTATTTTATTATTTTATTTTATTTTATTATTTTATTTTATTTTATTTTATTTTATTTTATTTTATTATTTTATTTTATTATTTTATTTTATTTATTTTATTTTATTTTATTTTATTTTATTATTTTATTTATTTTATTTTATTTTATTTATTTTATTATTTTATTATTTTATTTTATTTTATTTTATTTTATTTTATTTTATTTTATTATTTTATTTATTTTATTTTATTTTATTTTATTATTTTATTTATTTTATTTATTTTATTTTATTTTATTTTATTTTATTTTATTTTTTATTATTTTATTTTATTTTATTTTATTTTATTTTTTATTATTTTATTTTATTTTATTTTATTTATTAGTACAGTGTATGAAAAAAGACCACTGGTACGATAATTCAGAAGAACTGTCTGGCCAGCATAGAAGCTCGATTGCAGAGCTGATTTTAAAAAGGGACGAAGGGATTTTCTTCTTGTTGAATTGCACTTGTCATCTCAGTTTCCAGAGGGTGAAACTGAATATGGAGCTTTCATATAGTATTTAATCTGGAGTTACTTCATTTCTGTAAACCTATTCAGGCACATATTTGGGCACATGTTGCTTATTGATGTCAGCCCTCCAAGGCTGTTTAGCTCAGGAAGCAGGCTCCATAAGAAAACTAGAACTATACTTTACTAAGATGGACTCTTGCAACAGAATCTTGCAAGCCTCACTGTTTTCCCTTCCTTTCCTTATACCCCAATGAGTCAGCTGGAGCCTTTTCCTATTTCCTGGGCTCAAAGTATGTTTTTGCACATGCCGTGGTTGTCACAGTTTCTGAATATTTTCTCCAAGGTCATCTCCACTGTTCCCTACAATTGAGAATTACAGTATGTCCTAATTCTTACATATTTCAATGAAAACGGACTCACTCGTTTATTCAGATAAGCAATGATCAAACAGTGCTTACACTCATTTTTTACGCATCTCAAAATAGAAGAGAGGGATGGGCAGTGAATCAGTGGTCAAAGAGGTATATTCCCCCCAAGTGTCAGGGATGCAATAACCTCTGGCGACGAAGTGGGGCTGGGATCTTTAGGGGGAGATGTTTTAGAGAAGTTTGGGGAGTTGATTTTAAATGTTTAGATGTGCTAAATCTATCCACAGCTTACAGGTTTGAATTGCATTGTTTCTGACCCCAAATCATCATTTCCTCTCCATTGTTAGGCAACTGCCATTAAATCCAAGCAGCAACTTTTCTGCAGACTGCAAAAAAGGAGGAGTTTGGGAGGTGCATTTGTGCTATGAGGTTGCCTGTGTATCAGATTATTTGGAAAATTTGCCTTATGTCTACTCCAGTGTTTAAGGAAGCGGTTGCTTTAACTGGTTCTCATTATTTTGGGGAAAAAAGCCTGAGAAGCCAGATTGAATAAGCCACCATGTTAGAACTAAACCTTTCAAATGTTTCTCTTCCAGATAATTTAAAAAACATAAACAAAATCTCAGTTTACGCTCTCATTTTCCATTGTTAGTATATACAGCGACAATTTCTCCAGTATTCTTGGCCCTTCAAATTGTAAGGCCATTTCAAAAGCCTTGTCACAGTGGACCCATTAACTTCTGTCTCCATTGTCACTCCCGAGGAAATGCTGCAAATCTAACTTGGGCAGACAGTTTCCCATTGGTAGAAAATACCTAATGCGGTGTTTCTCAACCTTGGCAACTTTAAGCTGTGTGGACTTCAACTCCCAGAATTCTCCAGCCAGCAATGGAGAATGCTGGCTGGGGAATTCTGAGAGTTGAAGTCCACACAGCTTAAAGTTGCCAAAGTTGAGAAACACTGACCTAATGCCTCATCCTCCTTTCATCTCCTCCAAGTTACCCCCTGCATCCTGGGGTCGAGGCACCATTGCCCCTTGCCCCAT
This sequence comes from Charina bottae, assembly GCA_023362775.1. Taxonomy (NCBI): domain Eukaryota; kingdom Metazoa; phylum Chordata; class Lepidosauria; order Squamata; family Charinaidae; genus Charina; species Charina bottae. Next base: position 74,373,914 of record JALMGJ010000005.1, on the reverse strand, counting down.
CTCCTTCTCAGATTTTTTTATTTATTTTTTATTTATTTTATTAGATTTATATTACCGCCCATCTCCCCCAACGGGGACCCAGATGATCTGAGCAGCTTTGAAACTACTTCCCCTGGTAGCCAGGTGTTATTCTTCACCATGACAACAAGCATAGTGAGGAAAGGATGTAGGATATGGGGAGAGTTCTGGCTGGAGCACCTTTCTTTGAGCTGTTCTACTGACCCGCTGGAAGGCGCATGGATCTCAGAGAGTTTACTTAGCAGCAAGGAAGGACAGGAATGGTTACAAGGGGTGGGGAGGAACAGTAGCTGTACGGAAGGGCAAATGCAGGATAGCTCAACTAATATTGCATTTCACCCTTGCCTTTGGTTATGCAGTCATGGATCAGGAACAGTCTGTGTTTTCCGCTCATAGTCATATTTGTTATAATTATCCATTTAAATGTAGGCTAGATGGAGAAATCCTGATGCATTTTTAATACAACCTAAATATTTGTGGGGGCGGCGCGGTGGCGTAACGGTTAAGACTACCGACTGTTGAACGAAAGGACGGCAGGTCGGCAGGTCGAGACCCAGAAGCACCGCGTAACAGGGTGAGCTCCCGTTCTCGCCTAGCTCCTGCCAACCTAGCAGTTCGAAAGCACGTAAAAATGCAAGTAGATAAATAGGTACCACTCCAGTGGGAAGGTAACAGCGTTCCGTGCGCCTTGGCGTTTAGTCATGCTGGCCACATGACCACAGAAGCGTCTATGGACAACACTGGCTCCCTCGGCCGAGAATTGGAGATGAGCGCCACCCCCTAGAGCCGGATACGACTGGAAGGGGAAACCTTACTTACTTACTTAAATATTTGTGGAGAGAAGGAAGTCACTGTTTCATGACCCTCCCTTCCAAGTATACCCTGCCCACTTCTACAAGATTGCAAGATATACCCTACATTTTTCTCTCCCCCTTTTGCAGGTAATGTAAGATGTCTAACTGATTGAGCATCAAACTGAGAGAGGTCTTTGCAGTAGTTTAGAAGAGCAGTAATTTATAATTTATAATATAATAATAATTGCTGTTGTGACACTGGTCTGTATCCAGAAGAATGACGCCCAGCTTCCTGGACTGGGAATAAACCTTTCTTCCTCTCCAGCAAAATCAGCGGGGGGAAGGCATGACTTATGTCACGTAAAGCAAAGGCAGATGCCCTTTTCCTTTGCTTCTCCTTTTCCTGGGTAGAAAAACGCTTTGTTCTTCTAAAATCAGAGACAGAACTCCGGACACATGGAGTTAAAAGTCCCTGGAAGTACCCCAAAAAGCCAGGTGAGTTCCAGGGGCAAAAAACTCCAAAGACTTTGCTTCAACATTCAGAATACCTCTAACGAATGGGTAACTACTGTAATTAAATGTTATGTTAGGTTTGAATTTCTTCTGTGTTAGAAGGTTAATTCTCTCCTATTCCTATTTCTCTGCCCAAGCAGAACATTTTATCTAATTGCAAACTGTTTTAGAGAAGATGTATTTTCTTTGAATTAACTTTTTATGAGCTTAAAATCTAGCTCACTAATTATAACAGAGCACTGCATGTCTTTTTGCAAATTGGGCTTTATGTAATACATCCTTTAAGTTATTTTATTTTTTAATAAAGTTTGATTTTACATATCTCATGCAAGATTGATTTCTCTCCCAAAGAGCGGAGGAGAGGCTGAAACCACTAGCTATACATTTAGGAGGTTGCAATATAGAAATTATTTCATTTTTCCCTTTTCTCTTCTAGAAATAAGGTAGAGAAAAATAGAGTAATGGTTTGGAGAGCCCTATGTCTCTCTCAGTCTGGGAGCAGGGGTAGGATACCAAGTAAGGTGCCCCCTGTAAAATAGGTGGTGGCAGCAGTAACTACCAAGCAGTGACACCAAGTCAGGGAGGGTGAGTAGACCTAGAGGACTTCTGTGAAGAGAGTTTTGAGACCTCCAGCCCTTCAGTGTATGGGCTCTGCCTTGCTGCTTCATTTGTTGTTTGTAGCTTGAATCATGTCAACTGGATTTCTATTTTCTCAGTGGAAACGTTTCGCTCCTTATCCAAGGAGCTTCTTCAGTCTGAGCAAAGTTAGTAAGGGAATCCTTAAATATGTTTCTAGGTGGCTGTGTGACCTTACACCTGGGGCTAGGTCATGGTTATATTGAGATGTTATTTTAAGTCCTTTTATCATCTAAAGGAGGATCGTTAAGATCACCATGCTGCTGTTGAGCTTGTGAAATGGTCTTAATCTTCCTAGGCACAGAAGACAAAGCAGGGAGGAAGATGGGGGAAAGATTGTGCCTGAGGCCCCCACCTCTATTCAAGGAAGGATTTTCCAAGTTGGCATAAATGGATTGGAAAATCCTTCCTTGAATAGAGGTGGGGGCCTCAGGCACAATCTTTCCCCTATTTTTCTTCCTGCTTTGTCTTCTGTGCCTAGGAAGATTAAGACCATTTCACAAGCTCAACAGCAGCATGGTAATCTTAACGATCCTCCTTTGGATGATAAAGGGACTTAGAAATAAACATCTCAAATAACCATGACCTAGCCCCAGGTGCAAGGTCACACAGCTACCTAGAAACATATTTAGGATTCCCTTACTAACTTTGCTCAGACTGAAGAAGCTCCTTGGATAAGGAGCGAAACGTTTCCACTGAGAAAATAGAAATCCAGTTGACATGATTCAAGCTACAGACAATTCCACCTGGATGACTGAGAACCTTCATAGACAGATTCATTTGTTGTTGTTAGTTGCCGTCGAGTCGTTTACGACTCATAGTGACCCTATGTATAATAGAACAAAATGCTAAACAGTCTTGTGCCAATTGCCTGACTGTTCCAATGTTTGCATCCATTGTTGCAGTAATTGTGTAAATCCATCGCGTTGAAAGTCTTCCTCTTTTATTTTCTTCATTTACCGTGCCCAATTATTATTCTGCTTTTGGGAGGCTGAACATTTTTAAAGTTGAGATGCACTTTGGAAATCAAAAGTACTTTGCACAGGGATCTGGGTATTGTGGGACAAATGAAGATGCAAGAGTGTTTATAAATTTCAAACAGGAAAAAAAATCTGAGCCCACGCTGATAAAATTCAATATCTTTCTTAATAATTTTCTAAGACAATTTAAATTCTGGCATAAAATTTCTCCTGTGGTCTGCTTCCCTAACACACTAAATTGAAGCCTTGCAAATATTCCTGTTGGCACTGCTCAATCTGTATTTCAACTTCTTCCAGTTGCAATAATTAGACATAGCGAAGAGTCACATCATGAAGCAAAGGAGCAATAAAAAAAATTCATCCTATGGTAGTCCTGAATATTGAATATTAACTGCACAGCTATTGTTTAGTTTCAGCATCAGAGGCAGGAAGAGCTGTGACAGTTTTAGCTGTTAGATAGTTTTAGGGTTCAGAAACCAACAGTGATTCATAAATGTCCTATAAAGTTCCTCTAGTACAGTGCTTTCCAAAGTGCCGCCGTTGGCGACACACCAATGGCGGTGGCGGCAGAGGGCGCGCATGTGCACGGCGGCGGCATGGGGGTCACGCAGCGGCAGCATACGCAGTGGCGGCGCAGGGGGGCACGCGGCGGCCTTGCTAAAACGCGGAAGTGCTGATGGCGCACCGCTGCCGCCATGCATGCCCCCGTGCTGCCGCTTCGCGACACACTAAACTGTGTTGCGACACACTAAAGCACAGCTTTCCAAACTTTTCATGTTGGTGACACACTTTTTAGACATGCATCATTTCGCAACACACTCTTACAGCAGGGCATCATTTTGTGACACGCTCTTACAGTAGGGCACAAGGCAGGCACTAGGACCTGCGTGGAATCCTGGCAGGGTTCAGAGGCAGCAGCCGACACGACACACCCAGACACTGCAGCCGACACACTAACGTGTCCCGACACACAGTTTGGAAAGCTCTGCTCTAGTTGGTAGCACAATATTGGAAAAGCTAATAGACTTGCGTTACATGCAGGACAAAGTTACAGCAATAAGGCATAATCTGGGGTCATATTGTATGCTAACACATGTATTTTGTTTGGTTTTGGTGTTTTGGGAACCCAATCACTCTGGCTGAGTCAACATACTACCCTTAAAACTAGGGCTACCAGATCTGGGCTGCAATGTCTGGGATAACCACTAGATGGCAGCACAGAGCTAGACTTTGCTGTATCTTTTCTTTTGCTGTCACTTAGTGGCTCTCTGGATTTTTGCACCTACATTTAGCCTGAGAATACCACCCGCTTTCAGTGCAGTACTGTTTAATCTGACCATCAATTACCCTATGTGGTCATCAGCAGAGTCCTTTCCCAGCACTATCATCCAAGATGCTTCAGTTGGAGTCACTGAGGATTTAAGGGACTCTCTTATGTTATTAATTATAAGTCTTCCTCAAGAGCTGCTGGATGATGCCAGTACAAGGGAAAGATTATAGCTAATGTGCTTTGGTAGGCTATAGCTTTGCATGAAGTCCAAACCCAGCCATCCTGGATTAGTCAACAAACCATGGCTAAATCATGTGTAATGGTATGTGGGGATGACCTTGGGAGACAGGAGGAAGAGCCGCAGACTAGGCAACGGTCAGATAAGATGCACCTGAGCCTGCAGAAGGAATGGGGGTGTGGCAAATGCCTCAGAAGAGACCCTCCCTAGTTTCTTGTAAAGGCGAGGGGGGAGAGATGTACTTTCGGACTTGCAAGATTCTGTTAATGTAACTGCTGTTAATGTAACCTTGCAATAAAGTTAGAGCTAGTACTTCTGGGTGTGCTGCTTGTGCCTCGCAAGGCTGACATCAATCTTGCAAGTCTCAAAGTACATCTCAGAGTACAAGCAGGCTTGCAAGATTCTGTTACTATAGCTATATAGTATATATATATTCCCTACAATTGAGAATTATGTCCTAATTCTTACATATTTCAATGAAAGATGGACTCACTCGTTTATTCAGATAAGCAGTGATCAAACAGTGCTCAGAGTACATCTCAGGGTACAATCAGGCTTGCAAAATTCTGTTCCTATAGCCTATCTCAATACAGTAGCGTTCTAATCTTCCTGTGGAGTTAGTTTTTTGATTTGGTCTACCTCTAGGGCTGCCATGAATCTTGCAAGCCTCTGATAATAAAGTGATACTGATAATAAAGTGGAAGCGTAACAGGAATACTAAGCACATCTTCTGAGGTATTCCTGACTTGGCTCATATTTCTTTAAAGTCCTCCGTGTTCATTATTCTTCTGAGGCTCATTCTCCCCTTTAATTTGAAATTGTTAACAACCAGAGTCAAGGAAGGCACAGCAAACACAGTGGCTTAAATTAGCTGGTGTCACTGGATGCAATGCAGCTAACGGCTGGCTGCACTGAAGTCCCAAAGAAAGCATGGGCATACAGTATTTAATGTTGATTCCCCCATGACTAAACTGCATCTGTTTGTTTGCACTTGGACCTAGTTAAGTCTTGGTCTGTATCTGGATTCAGGTGCATGGGGGGGGGGGAACGTTCCAAAAAGGTCAACATGGCAATTGTGGCTGCACAAAGCTCCTCCCCTTTTTATGCATTATATATACATTCATGTGTTTCTTCCAGCAATTCCTTTATCAGATTTAATTTGAATGCTTGATTTGAATGTTTTAGTTAACAGTCTGGTCTATAACCCTGGGTGTTCCTGGTGAAGTGTTCCTCCCATCCGAGAACTAACCAGGCCCAACTCTGCTTAGCATCCAAGCTCAAAAAAGGTTAGCTAGGTTCTGCCACCTGCTGATTTATTGGTCTCCAATTCTGTTAAAGAGAAAAAAGGTCTGTTGGGGAGCGGGGAGCAACAAGCATAGAAACACATTAAGAAAACGACCCAGTGTTATTTGAGAATACTGAGCAATGGCAAAAATATTAGGCATAGATGTCTAATGTAACCAATCAGAAAGCAAGCATTTATCTCCTGCTTAATTATACATATGTTAATTCCACTTCAGCATTATCACAACCCGAATATCAACAGAGCCCCAAAGAGACAATGTCTTTCATATACCAACGTTTAAGAAGAGCCAAAAATACAGTAAAACCATAATACAGTTGGAGGACCATTTGCCGTAGAAAATAGACTATTATGTTTTGGATAGAATTGCACAGCTTTAAACCAGAAAGAGACCCCGCTGAGAAAGATTGAGCACTAATGTGAAGAGAATTTCTCACTACTGATCTTCAGGCTCATCTTGGGGATGACTTTCTGCCCTTAGAATTACGTGGTTTTTCTTGCAGAATGTTCCTCTTCTGCCAATTGCAATTTCTCACATTATTATGCCTGCAGTGCCAAAGAAGGGCTGGTAGTCATTACTTCAGACAAGTAGAGACAAGGGCATTATGGAAGCATCTTTCACAGCAGTATTAGCAGAGAGCATTTGCAAAGTGATCCTTCATTAGTTTATCCAATTTCAAGGAGGCAGGGCTGGTTTCAATGCAGCCCTTGTTCCGTGCCTTTTCCATTTTCAAGCACCTTCTTCATTTTAGAGGAGCATTTTTATTCAGTGCCTGTCTAGCTCCGTGATTTCCCCCTAACATTTTTTCTTTACGGAGAAACAGGTAGTGTGTGATCCATGACAGTTCACCTACACGTTGAGTTGACAAAATATTGCTACCTTGCACTATGTATCATTGCATATCTTCTGTTTAGCTTTCTGTTTGAGGTTTTTTTTTCACAGTGATTGCTCCCCCCACTTCTTAAAATCCTCACATAATCCAAGCATCTATGGGGAAGAAAGCAAATCTAATGTGTGTCAAGGAACGAGCACTTCAAGAACTAAATAAATGCTGTGAATTGTACGGTATTCGTAGCTGCTTCTAAGAATGTAGAAGATACAAGAGACAGATGAGATGCGGGGGGGGAGTGAGGGAAAGACATACAGTAAAATAATAGCTGCGGGAGAAACCGAATGGCACTGAAGTCAAAATGCTCAGAATGTTCTCTTTAGAAAGGATTACACATTTAATAGCAGTAAATGCATGTATTCAGTGCATACATGCAAACTAGGGCATTGTACAAAATATTTAAAAGGCTTGAAATAGTGTTTTAGGTTTTGTTCAGTGCGCTGGTTTATGAGTAGTGCCAACTTTAAGTTACATTTTCTGGAGCAACGCTATCAATACACTCCTATTTCCTGGTCTTGCGTTGTTTAGCTGAAAAAAGTATCTAAAAGCAAAAATGTTCAGCCTGATCTAATGAATGTCTGCTGAGATAAACACTGCAGAATTAAAAGACCACTAAGGAAAATTAATGAGAATTGAACTCGGCTCTTGGAGACTACCTGGGCACATCCATATGGTTTCTTCACAATAGTACACAAGTGGTTTGCTATTCCTTTCTTTAAGCATGTTTTTTTAAATAAGAATTTTATTAAGTTTAAAGCAAAGATAAAAACTACAAAAAAGCAAAAAACTACAAAGAGAAAAAAAAGTGAAAAAACAGAAAATGAAAAAAGATTTTTTAAAGAGATTACACAACAAGGTGACTTCCGACTTTCAACAGGAATATACAGCAATTTCCATAATTGGTCCCTTACTCTATATCTAACCAAGATCACATTATTTCTATAAGTTATTCCATTAGCACAGAGCTTTCCAAACTGTGTGTCGGGACACGTTAGTATGTCGGCTGCAGTGTCTGGGTGTGTCGCAGCTGCTGCTGCCTCTGAGCCCTGCCAGGATTCTGCGCAAGTCCTATACACACACACACACACACACACACACACACAAATATATAAACCTCCAAATCAACTCCTCCCCAAAAAAACCCATTCATCTAAATATTTCCTTCCTACCACTATTCTGTATGTTTCTGACCACTATAGTAAAAATCAAATTATAAAAACATTTAAATTGTCTTTTATATTTAATAATACTATAACAATCTTAACCCTATTAATCCTAAAACCAAACATGTATTATTATATCTTATAAATCTTAAAAGATCAAACAAATTTTAAAAGCAATAGAATAAATCTTAATCCAAATTATTAAAGAAAAATAGATTCATACAAGGCTTAATATCAATCCACATACATATTCCTAATTTCTTATCCCACCTCAAAATAAACCAGAACATTTACTTGTCTCCATATTACACATAAGGCATTTTTCATACAGAAATCAAACAGCCCAACTGCCCCCTTTAAAAAGTCAGACTCCTCAGCAGAAAACCTCCCACAGAACAGAGCCATTTCATTCCCAAAACAATCCCTCAGAAAAACAAGCCCGTAAGTATCTTGCAAGTCGAGCTGTCTTAACCCCTTCAACACCAAAGTATGTTTGTCGCCTGGCATTTCCTCGAAGACTCCAATCTCACTGTCAGTAAAAGCATCTTCATGTTGATTGAACTCCTCCTCTTCCTCCAAAGCGTCCTCAACCAGCTGACACATTTTAAAACTGATGTTTTCTACAATATCCCTAATATCTTGCAGAATAGCTTGGCGGGTGTCATGGAAAATCTGTTTGTACTCACAACGTAGCTCAGAACGAAACTCTGAAAAAATCTCCTTAAGGTTGTCTGTGTTTCAGGCAGTAGATTATGGCGCCCCCTGGATATTCGGCTAGCGCAGATAGGAACTAATGGGTTAATGAAAGGCTTCCGAAAGTTATTGAGTGATATTGACAAAAGAGAAAGTATGCTAACCAGCAGCTGCGGCGCCCAAGGAAAGTGAACAGGAAACTGAAGGCTCAAAACGGCAGATTCAACGTGTAGGAAAATGTTAAATCCTTCAAATTAAATACAAAAATAGTAGCAGGGAGATTTTTTATTTTTATTTATTTATACTTATATTTATACCCCACCCATTTCCTCCCTAACGGAGGACTCTGAGCGGCTTACATACATTGTTATACATTTTCCATTATACAATTTTTACTTAATCCACGCGCAAGGGGAGGGCGTAAGGGAACCGAATCTTCCTGGCTTTCCGGACTACATGTCCCAAGGTGCCTTGCGTTGGAGCCGTCTGCTGACGTCTTGTAGGTATTGTTGCTTCCGGGATCTGCCGCCATTCGAAAGATCTTCCGTCTGATGGAACCTGACCCCCGACAGGACAGGACGCCAGCATATTTTCCCACTTTAAGGTGGTACCCAATTTATCTACTTGCAAGCTTTTGAACTGTTGGGTCGACAGGAGCTGGGACTAGCAACGAGAGCTCACCTCGTTGCGCGGGGATTCGAACTGCCGACCTTCCGACCGGCAGCCCTACAGCTTCAGCGGTTTAACCCGCTGAGCCACCGCGAGATGATTGTTTATTCTCAGTCCTCCTTAAATTTAAATGGGAAATAAGCCAAATATCAAAAGAAGGTTTAAAGATGAATCCAGAAATAACAATAAGCACCAAGAGAATTCACTTCTTGCTGTAGAAAGCCTCTCTTAGGGTACAAAAACTTAAAGAAAATATAAATTGGGTGATTTATAAATGGGTGGCTCGACCTAATGTCCCTTTAAGGCTACAATGCGGCATGGAAATGATGGCGTCCCCGTCTCCCGTCGTCTCTTACCGGAATGTCGCGAACGCTGTTTGCGATTCTCTGGCTACAAGACGGTGTTTTGGAGTACAAATTGGATGATTCCAAGCGTTTTCAACTATGAAAATGCTCTAGGGCTGCAGGAAAAGCCTTCCTGCGCCGCCCCCCCCCAAAAAAGCTGCGTTGTCAAATCGGCCCGTGGAGCTCGCGGACACAGCTGGTCAGTCGGCCATGTTCCCACCGGAACTCTTTAAGCATGTTTTTTGACTTCCCAATCTAGTTTACAGCTCTGGAATTTCCTAGAGATCTCTCATCCAAGTACTAAAACCAACTTGGTTGTGCAGAGATCTGGAGTGGAAGGGCAAAATGTGATGGAGCACACGTGGGTGTGCATGTAGCACTTGTCAGGAGCACCATAAATGATACGCACCTTTTCCAGGGATTGGAGTATCCCCAGGAGATGCTTGATGGGCAGCCAAAATCAGATATTGCCTTTCAGCTCCAGAGCTCTTCCCTGCCGTACTAACCAGGACTGACCCTGCTTGCTCTTTCAGACAAGCCCAAAGATTTTCCCTTATTGCATATTTGCCTGTGCCATCCTCGTTACTTGCCTGGGTCAAGTGCCAAAACTTATTGTTACTCAGTGTAGTGCATCTCTGGGGGAATCAACTGTCAAATTCAGTGGAAATACAGCGGGAACTCAGCCCAGATTCATAAAATATTGCATTTTGTGATGGACTAAGAGAGTTCCTTGTTCTGACTAACCAGTTTCAGCCAGTACAAGCTACAGAGAAGGAAAGGACTTCCCATGTCATACAGACTTAAACATTAAAAATGAATGCAGATATACAACTATAAGCAAATATTATGCTGACCTCCTAAATCACAGTCTATCTTTATGGCAATTTCCATAAAAATCCCCCATCCGGCAGACTGCTCTGCTAATATGAAAGAATGCATCTTGAGTGGCCAGCTGCTGTCAGTAGCTAAAGTATAGGAATTACACAGCAATTGGTTCTGAATCCATTATGTAAACTAAGGAAATAGTCCCTTTTTAAAAAAAAGCAGATAACTGGGAAGAGATAGAGCTACAGTTGGCCAGCCTGCATCATTCTATCTGGGCTCACATGAGCTTACAAAGTAAAGATATTGTTCCCTGCACTGGGTCACCTTCCCATGGTGAGCTTGAAGCTGCAGGATGGCCCCCTCTACACAAATAAGGTGCATCCAGAATGTAGGTTTACTCAGAAGCAAGTACCTTCAAGTCAGTCATGAGTTGAGCTTCAGTCCTGGTGACTACATGGACACAACCATGGAGTTTTCTTAACAACGGGATAGAAGTGGTTTGCCATTGTCTCTTTGTGTGATGCTTATTCAACTTCTCAGTGTAATCCATTGTCCTGCATTTTTTCTGACAGTCTATCATCCTGCTGATGCAGGAGATAGTCTAGGACATAGCTTTCCAAACTGTGTGTCGCAACACATTAGTGTGTCGCGACAAAACCCGGAAGTGCTGACGGCGCGTCACCACCACCCCTGTGGTGGTGCACGCGGTGGCAGCGGCGCACCATCAGCGCTTCCGGGTTTTAGCATGAAACACGAGGCCGCCACCGCCGCCGTTGGTGTGTCACCAACGGCGGGACTTTGGAAAGCACTGGTCTAGGAGCTAGAGTTTCTCAAGGCAAGAATGTTGATATGTCAACACCCAACTGACAACTAGCTTCTGGACTGAGAAACACAAAGCAAGGTGTCTATTAAGCCGCAAAAAGTGAAAGAAAAAGAGGCCTTAGAGTTAGACTACAAGGAAGATAAGCAGTGTCAATCAATTGCTTAGAACTACTTCGATGCAGTGAAGAAACCTATCTGGCAGCATTGCTGTGTCAGGATATCTGGGTAGCTACAACTCAATTTGGGCTGGAAAGCTGATACTAGCTTTTGGAGTCAGTTGGTGTTGAATAGGTGTTGCCACCTGCTGTAGACTACTCCAGATTAGCTATGGGCAAACCTACCATTCTGAGAACAGAATGTCAGAATGTTCCCAGAGGATTCCAGGCTGTGTGTTCCTCCTCTGGACCATGCTGGTCTGGTGGTTTTCTAGAAGCTTGACCTCTGAATCAGCTCTGTGGTGTTCCAGGTGGAGTCTGAACCATGTCAAACGTAGTGATACTGTTTCTCCAATACTATTTGGTGCTGGGGCTTTCTTAATTAAACTACTGAATCTTGTGATGAGAATAATAATGTGTAAAGGGGCGGAATGTATCACTGAACAATTATCAGATAGCCATATATTTTTCTTAGATCAAGCTGAGTGGAACATGAAACAATTATTAACAGCTTTTCATCTATCTCTTCACAAAATTAAATTTGAATTTAATTTAAGCTGAGCATGCCATGCTTTGGAGAGTTTCTGAGATGCCAAAAGATTACATCTTTTTTTTAAGTTCAGCTTTTTAACTGTAGGATCTACTTAACACGAAACTGATAAATCAAAGGTTATGGGAAACCACTACCATACAGAGAGACCAATTGAGAAGGGAGAGGTCACACTACACATTTGCACAGCTAACTATGGTTTACTCAACACAGTTTTGGGGGTCACACAACACAACTGGACTGGGGATGTATAACATGCTAAGCCAAAATGTGGTCATCTGGTTTGTGTCATGCAACAATAGCCATAGTTTCATTGGAGAAGAGAATATTGGAGATTTATGGTATCCGTAATATGGCAATAGGAGGCAAGCTTGATTCATGTGAGCAAATAAAGCAAATATTGTTGCTTTATATTTATATTGCAAATAAAAACAAACATTAAGTAAAGGTTCAGGAAACACCTGAATGTTTCTATCAAAATGGTATATACAGTACAGTCCACTTTCCCTTAAGCTGTCAGAGAGAGAGAGAGAGAGAGAGATACAGATGTTACATTGGGTCATACCTCTGTGTATGAGGCTTTACATGGGGTGTGACATAATGTAACATCTATATCTCTCTGAGAGTTTAATGGAAGGTCATATTGCACATTCTTGATTCCTTTCCTGGCTTCCCATTTCAAAGCAAATTAGTTTCCTATTACATTTTAAACTGAACAAATGATGATTTCCTTAATCTATTGTTGTTTGGAACTCATGATTTAGGAGGCCTCCACCATCTGCACCTTCCAGAAGGCCTTGAAGAGCTGTCTCTTCCCACCAATGTTGGGGTAGAGTGAAGCTGGGGCCCAGGAAAATTGAATGCTGACATGAGGGGCGTGTTGCCTTCAGGGTGCTGGAAGATTACGTTGTGATTTTATGGCCTTTTGATGTTTTTATTGTTGTTTTGTTGTTTTGCCCAGGGATATGATACATAAGATGGGTAGTCATATAAACCTTTGAAATAGACAGACAGACAGACAGACAGACAGACAGACAGACAGACAGACAGAATTCCAGCATAGCTATTACTTATTATTAGGACTGTTTACATGGCTATAGGTAGTAGGCTATTGTCAGGGAGATAACTGGTGAAGGAGGAGGGGGCTCCCTCCAGGGGGATAAATGCATGCGCAGCACTGAATCACTTTGCCTTCCTCACAAGAGGCTGAAGAAGGCACCGCCCTAATTTCTTGGGCCTTTTCTCTGAGCATTACTAGTTCATTTTAGTGTAGCTGGATTCTGTCTAGCAGAGTAGAACAATAAAATCCTAGAGCCTGTACACCAAGTCTCAGTGTGTTCCTTCGCTCGAAGTCAGGACAGCTATTCCTGTACTGCTAATGTTTAAAAAAAATATTACAGTGCGAGAAAGGAGGAGCACAGTAGGAGATGTATCAGCAAATTTAACTCCCGTCATTTATTTATTGGTGCCTGTAGAACCCTAAAATATAAGTGTTTGAATGGTGAACCAAACAAAAAGTGGCAGGAAGGATCATGTATAGTTTTTCTTTCCTATAACTAAACATTGTTAAGATTAGATATGAGCCTCTCCTGTGTGAAAAATTCTTTGATCCCTGCCAGGTTGTGGTGGCAGAGAGCAATCAGTTACTGTCTGAGTTTATTTATATTGATCTTTCTTATCAGATAATTTAGAGAGAGAGATATTTTTTTTCCTTCAAGTAAGAATCATGAATCATTTTGGACTATGAGATCAAATAAGGATTACTTATTTCTGTAGATGCAGTTAATCTCAGAATGGTAATCCCAGCATTTTTGGCTAATTTTGGTTTGCTTTGAACAGAGCCTTCTCTTGAATTCCAGAAAATTATAATAAAATCAGATATTAACTGAACATACTGAAGAAGACTGAGTGAGTAAGAGTGAAAAGAAGCAATAAAGAAGTAATGGCTTTTACCATTGAAATAGCCTAATTTTGTTCTAGTGATGTCCTTTTATTCGCTGTGGAGAAAATGCAAACCAACAGGCACTTTCCCGTAGCTTTGAAAGTCACAATAAAAAGGTTGGCATTCAATCATTCATTTTTAAACTGTTTCTAAACCTTATGATTGAATAAATAACATTAAAAGCAGATCTTCTTGAGAAGTAAATGAGCTAATCTGCAAGAGCCAAAGAGAGACAGACTTTGGCACCTTAAAGACCGGCAAATTTAGTATGGCATGAATTCCATGGAATTCATGATCCATATGGAGTGTTATTCTTGTTTTAGAAAGTTAAATGTTTCCAAAGTAGATGGGTTGGCTGCATAAAGCCAATCAGATGTGAAGGCAAAAGAGCTTCTAGTGTGAAGTCCAGGTGGATTGGATTGGATTGGATTGGATTGGATTGGATTGGATTGGATTGGATTGGATTGGATTGGATTGGAAGGATAAGAAGAGTTTTAGGCTAACCCATCTGGGTGGCATTAGATTGAGGAAGCTTTTTGTGACCCCACTCATGATTTCCCATCATTCTGGCCCTCTGAAAGACCTGCCTGGCCAGAAATCAAACTCACCATTTCCACATGGCAACGTATTTCATACTAGTTAGCATCATGTGGATGGTAGGCTTCAGACATTGCTGTATAACTATGTAATTCATTTTATTTTCATTATATGCGGTTTAATTCCTTTTACAGCATTTTTTTTTGGCCTCCGGCAAGCCTGTCAGTCATTCTTCTCCAGTTAAGGAGGGGTGTGAATGTAACATTTTGCAGAGGGTTGGGTAAAATCCCAAGCAAAGATCTGTTTGGGTAGTGATAATCTACTCAAAATAAATCCATTAGGAGTTATCTATTTCCATTCCCTTGAATGGAGCTTTATTCTTTAAGTGCCTTCAGTGAAAGATGAATCACGCCTAGATACACCAATTAATGCCACTGAATACCTTCAGTGTTTCTCCAAGGCCATACCTTATATGCAAACATTTGTAATGGGGTCCCAGACTGCTGGTTTATTTGACAAGAAAAATAGCTTTGGGATGGGCAGTTTTGAGCAAGAAGTGGCAGTAAGTGGAAATCTCCCTTTTTCACACAGCAGAGACCTCCACCACTTCAAAGGTTCTGTTACGCCTTTCAAACCCTGCCATTTTCCAAGTTTTTTTTTAATTGAGCTAAGAACATATCCAGTGCGACTGATGCGTTTTTTAAAAACGTACAAAGTGTCTGGTGGTAGACAAAGACAGTAGGAATAAAGGCAGAAGGGGGGGGGGCATAAGGATTGAGCACAGCTTTTATTTTGTTCACAGGCTTTTTTAAATGCATCTGTTCTGTTCCGTACATTTCCATAGAATCAGTAGATAATCCCAAGACCTTTTCTTGAAACAATTAATACAACTGAGGAAATCTCAGGCTTTTTAGTGCTTTTAATGAGAAATAATCCAACTCTTTGAAGTTATTCTGTTCTCTTGCCTTCACTATAGACACCCCCACAAACTGTAAATCCTATCTTTAGGATTAATTGGTAGGCTGTATGGCTGTGTCATAACAAGGGAGATCCCACAATCCAAATAATGCAAGAAGTTAGTGAATTCTCCAGAGTGTCAGCTGGATTTATTTCTCTCTGGTTGTCTATAGCATTTTCTAACATGACAGCTCCTGGAGGACCCATTGCTGTCCAACAGATGCTTCTTCTCATTAGTAGACGAGGAGGTTGGAAATTAAATATTCAGAGGGAGGCAATAAGGCTTGGAGAATAGACTCTGCTCTCCTCTTTATCCGTATGTATGGGAAATCAAGTTTGCCTGAAACTTGCCTGAAACTTTGGGATTTTAAATTTCCTGGAACTGGGAGGGTGAGCTAAGAACATCTCTAGTGTAGGTGAATTTTTTTTTAATCTAGTGGTGACAGTAGAGTAGGAATAATTGAGGCAGAGCAGCTTACCGATATCATTTTTAAAAGCTTTGTGAAACATCTTGCATCTTTAATTCTCTTTTTTAGCAGAGGGGGATTAGTCAAAGTGCTTGGTTATGTCAACCATATTCTTCACTCCAACATGCAAACTTTCACTTGAAAGGAACCTAGGAAATAATTATTTATTAGATGTCTATTCTGTCTTTTCTCCAGGAGCAAGGATCCTGATTTTATCATAAAGTTTTAATCCTACTGCCGCTTTGAGAGGAAGGTTGGCCCAAGGGAAAATGAGTTTTCATAGCCAAGGGGGGACTTAAATATGTATCTCTCAAGCCCTCCTCCAACACCTTAACCACTATATCATGCTGTCTATCTAGTGACACGTGAAGCCAGAGAAACGTGACATCCGTTTCTCTACTATTTATGCCCTACTACAGCCTTTCTCAGCTTGAGAGACATACCTGTTTTTTTTCCCCTAAACAACTACAACCTATTTCCAGCTTGGTCTCTCTGATTTCCTATTTCAGCTTTGAAGGATACTATGCCATTAACTGAGTTCTCTGCCTTAATGTGTGTTTGTTGAAAGAGAAATAAAAGGCCTTCCATAACCTTTCTCTTGACATACGCTGACTTTCCATGAATCCTTTAACTATTATTATTATTATTATTATTATTATTATTATTATTATTATTATTCTGCAGTGGTCAACAAAAAGCTTTGAGCCGCTTCTGCCCTTAAATGATTTTCCAGTTTAAGGGAATAATGAAAGCTGCTTCCAGAATTTGTCCTCTGACCTAATAAAACTGCTATCTAAGTCCAAGGTAGTGCGGACAATATTTATTGCAATTGAAGTAAGGAAAGGTCAGTCTTCAAAAGTGGGCAAAAAGCCGAGGGTTTAGCTTTGTATAAATGCAAGGATGTTTAATTTTGTTTATATCTTCGTACACTTGGTGAGTTCAGTTCTCTGAAAGATATGTGGTATGGATGTTAATAGGTTTGCTCTGAGATAAATGTACTCACATCTTTATTTCCCTTCCCCCTTTTTCTATGAAAGTTTTCTCTAGTTGGGTAGAGATGGCTGTCCTAAAAATAAAGGAAGAGGTCTCCTCACTTCCTCCTCATTTCCCAAGATAGATGTTCCTAATGTTGATTTTCAGGGGGGGAAAAACCTGCCACAGATGCATTGCATGTCTCACTGCAGGAAGCCCCAAATCATTATTTATTCTCACACACACACACCTCAGATTGAAATATCATTAAACCAATGTCTTTATTGGAATGCAGTCTAAAATAGTGAGATAATTAAATGTTTCCTTAATTATATAATTGGAAACCTGCATTTTATCTAGAAAGAGCTATGGCTCGCTAATGAAAAGGCAATAATAGGAAATTGGCATTGATCCTCCTGTAAGGTTCCCCACCCAGTCACATACGCCTGTCAATACACATCGATGTACCAGCCATCAAAGTCAATGGGGAGGAATGAACTCCAGACGGAGGCCGATCGGTAACACCCTTCAATATCAAGTACCACGATCATTCACTGGCGAGATGGGAGAGGCGCGAGATGGGAGAGGCGCGGAGAAGGAAACTGACACCATTGACAGCACAAACTGAACTGGGGGGGCTCATAAAACTAAATTGTTTGGCGGGAAGGGACATTCAGATCTTCATCGATGTTAGGGTTTGCGTGTTTCCTTATTAAAGATCATTCCGCATAGTTCTGCGTGAGGATCCTTTATTGGGACATAGCACCCGGGACCATCACAGAAAGTTCTGAATCACCAATACCGGTCGATTGTTCCCGGGACTAACCCGGCAAATTCAGTCTAGTTTTCAGTTGAGAATCACAGATATTTATGTCCATAACATTGTTATAAAGACTTGTTATAAATACTTATTTAAAACTAAAAGTTTTTGTTTTAAAATATTATCTCTGGGTTTGGGGATTTTCTTTTTTCTTTTTTTTTAATAAGGGTGCTTTTTCTATCCGTATGTGAGTTTAATAGTCAGGAAAATAGGAAGCTGCCTTTTATTAAATTGAACAAGAGGTCAATCTGGTTTAGCTTTGTCTACATTATTAGCATTCACCTCAGGCTTCAAGATGCATTAATTGGCTTATAGCCTTCCTATGCATGGGTGGCTTCAACTGCCCTGACTCTGTTTGTTTATTCATTCAGTCGCTTCCGACTCTTTGTGACTTCATGGACCAGCCCACACCAGAGCTTCCTGTTGGCCATCGCCACCCCCAGCTCCCCCACGGTCGAGTCCGTCACCTCCAGAATATCATCCATCCATCTTGCCCTTGGTCGGCCCCTCTTCCTTTTGCCTTCCACTTTCCCCAGCATCAGCATCTTCTCCAGGATATCCTGTCTTCTCATTATATGGACAAAGTACTTCAGTTTTGCCTTTAATATCATTCCCTCAAGTGAGCAGTCTGGCTTTATTTCCTGGAGTGTGGACTGGTTTGATCTGTACAGATGTAAATTTAAAAGGGAAGTATGCAGTGAGTCCTCAAATGCATCTTTGGGGTAAAGGTGGATCCCAGGTCTGAAACGTTGTTGGCCGTGACATACCCTGGTGTAAGATAAGAGTCTTTCCCAGCCCTAACGAAGGGCGCCCAAGGCTGAACCTGGGACCTTCTGCAGGGAAGGCATATAAAAACATATATGAAGTATTGTTCTTTTTGTCGTTGCAATACATTCCTCAGATGCACTTCAAATTAATATTTTGAATGCATGATTGTTAGTAATACTATCCAATGTCTCTCTTCTTAAAAAAAAATAGTGCTGGTTTGGAATGTCAATTATCTTAGATCAGCTTTCTCCAACTGCTTAAGTCTGTGGTGGCCACAAATTCTGAGAATTGCAGTCCCAGTGCATCTGGGGAGAGCCAGATTGGAGAAAGCCATCTCAGATGTTCCTCGCTACCTGAAATGTTGCCGTTTGGCATACAGTTGGAAATTACTCACATTACGCTTCTTCTTCTTACAGATGTGCCTGTTGAGAAGCTTGCCTCAATGGAGTCTCTCCAGTGTGTGAACTTAAAATCAAACCCATTAAATGAGGAGGTTCGGGTGATTGCCAAGCCACTGATCAAGTTTGACCTTCTGACGTCTCCAGCTGTTCCCCAAGTCTGAAGCAATGTCTGACCTGGATTTGTAGCCATAGGAGATTGCAGGGAAAGAGGGAAAGAAAATGCCGTGTTTGCTGAGCTAGAACACTCCCAAGCTGCACTGTGCTGCATGCGTTAGGTTTATGAGCTTCCAGAGTTGCAAAAAGTGTGGTTTTTTGCAAAATGATGCTGGCGGCAGCCAGAAATAATATCTGCTAAACTGTGGATCCATAGAAAATATATGTCTAGAGAGGGCACTTTTCACTGAATGGTGAAAAGGAGTGTTGGGAGGACATTGGCCTTTCTAGTCCATAACCACAGAGAAAGAGGAAGGGCAAAAATGACCAATTATGTGCCTGGGAGATGATTAGATAGTGTGGATGGGCATGTTCTATAGCTGACAAAAGAGGAAATCAATCTGTGGTTGGAATGTTGCTTGCAAGTTCATGAAGAAAAAGAAGAACAGTTTCCAAGTTGTGTGAATGTAGATTTCATTCTTTCATGTTTCATTTTTTCCATTCATATGTAAGGAAAACCAATAAACGCTTGTTTCCTTGCTTACGGTGCTTGCAAGGGACAAGGAAATTAAGTCAAGGACAAAATACACATCCACCCTAAAGAATAATGTTGTCTCAAGAGTATAAAATACAACCCATTAGCTAAGAGATTCTGTAAAGATACAGATGTAAATTCAGTTCTAGTACAAACTATCACCATGTCCCTGGAAGTAAATTCTTCTGATCATTTTTGTGCTGTATGAACCAATATTTAAATCTGTTGCAGTGGTTTGATTTACAGTGGTTTATGCTTCCAGTAGAATGTGACATGAGAAAGGTGTATTTGTGGATTTTGTACCCTTTATTTATAAAGCATCTTTAGCTTTCTTGAGATGAAATGCCCTACTGTTTCTTAACCTCACCCTAAAGAAAGAAGCCCAGGATGACTTTTGTTATCCTCAATTACTGGGTTTTCCATCTCATTCGTTGTTACAGTACAGTACAACTTGAATTGACAACTTGTGGTAGAGCCATTTCTGCAGAAGCATCCTTAAAAACACAATCCTGTAAGATACACTAGCCAAATGCCACTTTCAAAGGATGTTTAGAGGAAATTTCTAAACTAATAAAAGATTCCTGGGAATTGCAGTGTATTTCTGTACACTAATGCATAGTACTGTAGAGTGCCAGGATCAGATCATGCACATCCTGCCTTTACCTGAGGACTGTGTGAAATGTATTTTTCTCATCCAAAGAAGGGTTGCTGGATATTCCTGTGAAGAAAACTAAAGGAGTTACATTCAGAGTTTGGACTAATTAATCCCAGCCTTCAAAAAAACAAGCAAGCCTCTTCATCTGCACAGCTTCCAAGCAGAAAGGGATTTTGACCCAATATCTACACTTCCTGGGAAGACCTATTGGGTTGCATTTATTCTCTCTCTCCCATATATACACACTTGCCCAGAGACAGGAAGCTGGTGAAAGGTCATCCTGCTTCACTGGCCAGTTACCTTCTGTGCTAATCCTGTTCAGGCCTTCGCTTGAGTGCGTGAGTATGGAACATGGGAACAGGCCAACTACCCACTTTCAAACCAGAAGACATTTAAGCGAATGCGAAGGAGCAACTGGCATGGAAAAAGAGTTGCAGCTTCCTTTATAAAGTCCCATACATCCGTCCCTCCCATCCCCACTTTAATCAGTTGTACCTATTGAAAGACTCCTTGTGCTTTGAGATGGTGGCTCCTGATGGAGTCCCCTTTCCTTGACTTTTCTCTTTCCCAACAGGGTAAGGATTCCCAGCATGAGTGGAGTCTTGTTAGATTTAGTGGGGAGATTTCAAGGACACGAAATGGCTGGTGGATTATTTATTTATTTGTTTGCTCAATTTATTAGCCGCCCATCTCACTTTTCCAAGCGACCCTAGGTGGCGTACAACATAATTTCAATATTACAATTTAATAAAATTCAGAAGATTGATTTATAGGTATGTACAGTAGTGTCAACCCCCCCATTATTCCTCATTAGAAATGAATTTAGTTTATTCCCATTTGGGGGGGGGGGGAAGTACTGAAAACTATGGAACTTTGCAGGTGATACAATCACTTTTATAATTTGCTCATCCCTTATTGATCTGTGAAAGATGGGTTATTGTATATTTCAGTAGAAACCTTCTATATTTAGTCTTTGCCCACAGAACAACATGGCACCTTTATGGATACTTAGTAAAAGTAAAAAGTAGTTTTGCTTGCTGCCTTATTTTTTAAAGAATCTAAAAAACAAACCTGCATGAAATTCTCATTTTAAGTAGCTACAGCATAGTACAGCTAGAAGTAATATTTTTTTTTTTTTTGGGGGGGGGGGGAGATTCTTGAGAAATGTCCCTCCCTGCCTGTTCTCCTTTTTTTCCTCTCAGGGTGTAACTGACAAGATTCTGTGTTTTGACAATAAAGAACCTGACTTCGGGAAATCAAGTGGTTTCTCCCAGTGATGTCGTGCAGATGTTGAAATACCAAATTCATAGACCAAACTCCAAGAAAGATCCCCAGTCATATTGCCTAAAATCTGTCCACAAGGAGAAATGTAGAATCACCACACAATAATCCTCAAGCTCCTTGCCTTATTCCAGCAAGGTTGTTCAGAAGCATACCACAGTCCAGTGTTTCTCAACCTCAGCAACTTTAAGCTGTGTGGACTTCAACTTCTAGAATTCCCCAGCCAGCATGGCTGGCTGGGAAATTCTGGAAGTAGAAGTCCACACAGCTTAAAGTTGCTGAGGTTGAGAAACACTGCCATAGTCAATAATATGAGAAGCTGCTGAGAGGTCCTGCAGAATCATTCTACCTATCTTGCTTCCAGCAAAAACCTTTTACCAGGCTAAGAAGGACACTACCATCCCAAAGTTGGAGCCAAAGTAATGTGACAATCTCGATCCTTTAGCTCAGAGCTTTCCAAACTTTTCATGTTGGTGACACACTTTTTAGACATGCATCATTTCACAACACTCTTACAGCAGGGCATCATTTTGCGACACACAGCAGGGCACAAGGCAGGCACTAGGACCTGCGTGGAATCCTGGCAGGGCTCGGAGGCAGCAGCAGCTGCGACACACCCAGACACTGCAGCCGACACACTAACGTGTCCCGACACAGTTTGGAAAGCTCTGCTTTAGCTAATAGAACAGCACTCCTTACACAAGTCACGTAGGAATATGAAGAAATCTTTATTATGCTAGTGATCCATGACACATTAAAGATTCAAGTGAATAGGACTCCCTCCACCAACCATTTAAAAGCCTACAAATTTGCCCCTCGCCATCAAGTTGTGCGGCTGATCTCCCTTTCGTCTGTCTCTCAGCTTCCAGGTCTGAATCCACTGCCGTAGCAGCAGCTCCCTTTGATCTGTCCAGGGTGCTGATTCGTTCGCCTAGGTGTGAAGTGAAATCCCCATTGACAGGAATCTTTCCTGTTTTACGTGTCCGGTGTTTTTGCTGCTAGGCACCACCAAACGGCCCGGTGAGTCTGACAGACTGGTGGAATGTCTTTCCTGGTGCCATGGCAGGGTGACACCCTGACAAGTAAACTGAATCCAGATAAAATGTTTCATTTAGACACTCTTGAAGTTGGATCATCAAGATGCACTCAAGGACCACTTTATGCAGAAATGGAAATGTTTCATCCTGAGAGATCATTATTTAAAACAGAACCCTTACATGAGAAGATGTTATTGTTTCAAACATCCAGGGAGCCAGTCCCACTCTGCTGCCTTTACCCTCCAGTAAAGGTAAAGGTTCCCCCCGCACATTTGTGCCATTAATCAGCAGTATCTTCCCTGAATGAATGCCAAGCTTTTGAGGACATTAAATTATTCCTTGATTCCTTTTCTTCCCCTGTAAATAACCTGTCCAGCTTTTGCTGTAAGTAGTCCTCAACTTACCGAAGTTACGATGGCACTGAAAAAAGTGACTTACAACCAGTCCTCGCACTTAGGACTGTTGCAGCATCCCGGGGTCATGTGATCGCCATTTGCAACCTTCCCAGGGGGCTTTCAACAAGCAAAGTCAATGGGGGAAGCCAGATTCACTTAACAACTGCATGATTTGCTTAATGACATGGTGATTCACTTAACGACTGCGGCAAAAAAGGTTGTAAAATCGGGCATGACTCAACGACCGCATCGCTTAGCGATGGAAGTTCTGGTCCCAATTGTGGTCATAAGTTGAGGACTTCCTATATCTCCCTTTGACCCTAATCTGAATGGCAACATACCATTCAGTGTTAATACTGCCTCTAGAGACATATTCCTACAAGCAGTAACTGATGCTAATGCCAGAAAGACTGCCCACCAAGAGCACAACAGTCACCCCAAACTATAAACAAGTAGCAATTTAAATGTTATGAAGGAAATCAAAACTGACTCAAAAACAAGCAAACTTTTTACCACAGCCTTCTATATCCTGTATTTTTTTTCCTATCCTAGTTCATGATCTTTCAGCTTCTCTTGGCACCAGCTAGATTCCAGCAGCCATATAATTTTCTCTTTCCAAAGTATTAGGCATGAGGAATGTTAAATCTTGCTTTTCACACAATTATTTTATGTATCTATATCTAATTAATCCATTTTTAAGGCCATCTACTCATCCATGTCTAATTTCTTAATCCTGTTAATCCTATCCATCTCTCACTTCCTAGTACCAAATACACAGAAGGCACAAAACCTCGGTCTTGCTAGAAGAATTCTGCAACATCCAAGATCATTTCATTTCCACTACAAGTGACAATATTGTGGCAACATCCATGGAAAGAAGATAAATAGGCATTGCATTCAGTTTTCTGTAAAATGCAACTGATTGAAAAATCAAATAATATTTCACGGTTGCTTAGTTATAACAGTGTTTTCAAGCCATGCATTTGACTTGAAAAGCAAATAAGTAGCTTCTTTTTTAAAGAACAATTTCATGTTTACTCCATCAGATTAGTTGATTCATGTGACAGCAATACTCAGGGGAAATGTTAGCAAACATAACTTAGGAGCTTGAATCCTTATCAAATGAAAGGCTTTTATTATCGCTTCTGGAAAATACAAATTTGGCATTGACCATTTATTTGGGTTGGTTGGCTGGTGGTTTTGTAGTAGGGGAGGAACTGATATAGTTGCCTGCTTTCCAGACCAGATATAAAGATTATTCTGATTCTGCTATCTTGGAGATGATAAAGGGAGCATTAATATTACATTCATACAAGTATAAAAAAATTGCACTCTACTCAGCAGGAGTAGAGGTTCTTAATTTGTTAAATTGATTTTTGATGGAAAGGTTGCCATCTGAGCCTCCTCCGTTACTAGAAGGTTTGGGAAGCTGGCAGCACCTAAACTTTTTGACTGATCTTCTAAAAGCTGAGCTGCATCAGATCTAATTAACATTTGGATCAGAAGTGCCAGGGCAGTAGGCTAAACTGGGAAGTTTAAAAAATCCTGGAAAAAAGCAACGGCAAACATTTCTGCACTGCTCTCAAGAAAGCTACACGGATCTGTCCAGGAAGCTACAAAGAGCTGAACTCGGATCAAGGGAATCTGTCTGCCCCTTAAAACTACTTAAGATCACGGAAGCAGACATTTGTTTGCTTCCCCACTATCCTACTGTATTTTAACTTTTCAATGAAATGCCCACTGAATTGTGGAGTCCTTGGGGCTCTCTGAGCCTTGTTGTCTTCTTGCAGACGTTTCATTGCCAGACTAGGCAACATCTTCAGTGTGAGGAGGGAGTAGGGTTTGCTCTCTGTTTATATACAGTGGCTTGCCCTGCTTGTGTTGGAGGTGTTGTTCTCTTCTTGGTAGTTCCTTGATTAGGCTGTTGTTTGCTGCTTGGTTGACTGACTGATTCCTGGAAGCTTGGCACTCAGACAATTCAGCCATCAACAGACACATAGAGGTAAACAACATTTACATACCATTCAAAGAGACAATAGAAAAGCTAAAAGATCAGAACATCTCCTCACCAGCAATCAACACCCAGATAGGCAAAGATTAACACCAATATTAGCACCAGAAGAACAATCAAACAGCACAATATACCCTAATCAAGGAACTATTAACTCAGTCAATCAACCAAGCAGCAAACAACAGCCCAATCAAGGAACTCCTAAGGGGAGAACCACACCTCCACCAACATAAGCAGGACAAGCCATGCTATATAAACAGAGAGCAAGTCCCACTCCCTTTTCGCACTGAAGATGTTGCCTAGTCTGGCAATGAAACATCTGTAAGAAGACAACAAGGCTCAGAGAGCCCCAAGGACTCCACAGTTCAACCCTGAGCTACAAATATTCTCTTTGATTGGTACCCACTGAATTCTTATTATCAATTCTATCCCAGGTGGAGAATGTTCTTCACCGGAGAACCAAGTGCTCTCCCTGGCACTCTTTCAAGGATCTCCAGCATGACCCTCCCTGACTCTTTCAAACTGATATTTATTTATTTATTTATTTAATTTTTATCCCGCCTTTTTTATTATTATTTTTTATAAATAACTCAAGATGGCGTCCTCCTCCACTTTTCCCCACAACAACAACCCTGTGAAGTGAGTTGGGCTGAGAGAGAGTGACTGGCCCAAGGTCACCCAGCCAGCTTTCATGCCTGAGGCGGGACTAGAACTCTCAGTCTCCTGGCTTGCCATTGGCTCCTTCCTAGGGCTGAGAGAATGTGATTGGCTCAGGGTCACCCAGCCGGCTTTCACACCTAAGGTGGGGCTAGAACTCTCAGACTCCTGGTTTCTAGCCCAGCACCTTAACCACTTAACTTAACCAGTCCTTCTTTTCTTCTGTCCCATTTTCCCCTCTTTCCTTTCTTTCCCTCCAACTTTCTCTCGTCCTGTGCTCCCACCGCTTAGCAGTCAGTTTATAGAAATTGCTTTGGCATCAGTGGAAGCTTCTAAGAAGCTGAATTGCTGTAGTTTTTTCTTTGTTAATGGGATGACAGTATTTTCTCCCAAGCAGTGACCTCACTGAAAGGGCACATCAGTCAGGATTTATAAACATTTAATTGCCACCAGGGGAGACTTTTAGACAACCTTAATATCATCCCAGAAAGGAATTTGCAAGAAGAGTTCATCATAGAAGGAGAAGAGAGATAATACAGTATTTTCTCCCCAATAGTACTATCTTCCCAAACAATTACCTGTAAATGGCCTCCTCAAAGGAGATTAAAAATGTCAAAATGATGGCTGTAGCTAGGTGACTGAAGCCCCTCCCCTTTTAATATGGGACAAGGCTTGGATTGTCCAGGTGCAACTGCCTCTTGACTTATTTTACTCCCCTCCCCCTTGCAGACTCTGGCTGTAAATCAAGCCTCCGTGGAATGAGAAGGCTCCCCAATACTGAATTCAAATTCAGCGTGGAATGTAGGAATTGTAATTTCATTGCCCTGCCCAATGCTTCATGTGCTGAACACAAGGGCCTGCATGCAAAGAGCCAAAGACTCTATTGGTGCAATTTTTATACCTTGATTTTGCATTATGCACCTCACACAAATGGAGGACACACACACACACACACACACACACACACATCATGCCCCATGCCTGATCTGCTATTACCTTTAATATCCAGATGATCCTAATCCCACATTGCACGGTGAGTTTGAGTGGAAAAAGTCTATTTAGCCTTTCTGCACAACTTTCAATCTCATCACCAACCAAACTTTTCTATTCAAAATTTATACCCAACATTTTCATAGTGTGACGCTGACAAAAGATTTTTCGTTGCTTATATTTACCGTACGTGGGGTTGTTTTTAGAATGTGCTGCACAGATAAGAAAACTAAGGTATTGTAAGGCACCAAAACTTACCACGCGCCTTTAGAGAAAGCCAAATACACGAAGGAGACTTTGTAAAAAGGAACAGCAGCAAAATTTATTTGGCCAAGCAAAGGTTGCCGGGTGGTAGCCAGACAGTTGTCACGTGCAAGTGACCTCTGAATGAAACCACCACCCAGAGCATAAGGGTGCACAAACTTTTATACGGGGAATACAGGCAGGAAGTGAGGATGAGGAAGGTATGCCCACATGTGGGCGAGGTGTCTGATGACCATCCCCTAGGATTGGCTGATTCCTAGGGACAGGGTCCCTCCCAGAGCTGAAGCATTCTGGGACTCACCAGGTCAGGGGGTGACGTGGGTCATCAACATATTTACAAAGGATAGAATTGGGGACATTCACACCAAGGAAATACTTGCATCTTACAAGGACAACAGTAACATTCACAGAGACATTGGGTTACACAAGCAGGTTGAATCACAAAGGGTCAGAACCATAGAATCACAGTTTAACATATTTACATCTCAGGAGAGGGGAAGCAAGGCATTCCTTACATGAAGGTTAGGTAAACATATTGGCTTTGTCTCAGGAAGAGGATGCTTGACCAGATAGA
The DNA here is from genome assembly GCA_023362775.1 of Charina bottae. Taxonomy (NCBI): domain Eukaryota; kingdom Metazoa; phylum Chordata; class Lepidosauria; order Squamata; family Charinaidae; genus Charina; species Charina bottae. Next base: position 74,346,635 of record JALMGJ010000005.1, on the reverse strand, counting down.
TGGTGCCAGACTGTTATGCATTCCTGAGAGAGGTAGACTTGGTTTCAGAGCTTTACTTAACATTTCTTATGCAGCATTCTTTGGGGCTTGCTGAGGCCCATCTCAAGGGTCAACCTTGGGCAATAATTCTTTGGTTCAGGCACAATCTTTGGCTCAGTCATGTTGTATTATGGGAAATATTATAGCATGGTGTTTTCCTAGGCCAAGGTTTGTGAGCCGGGTTTCCCCATATCCCTTCAGTATGACCTGTCTATCAAATTTACAGGCAGAAGGATTTTGGAACGGGGGCCGAAGACCCCTGTGACAATGCCAGCACACAGGGGGTGAGCCATCCAAATCTATCTCTGACAAAGTGATCTTCCCTTGATAGAGTTCTTGATGGATGAGAGGGATCCTCTGAGATGAAGCATTCACTTTTCTGACCAGTTTTTGGAACAAATTGTCTATCCTCCCAACTTTGCAACTGCAGGGCAACTGACGGTTATGTTGTGTTTGGAAGGATGGAGAATGCTAACCGAGTTGTTGGGTAAGTGGATGGGACCCTGAATTCTTTTTAGCGTAGAAAAAAATAAGAGTTTTTGCTTTTCACTCATGACGTTTTTCTCTTGAGTGCTTTCATAATATATTGGGCATTAGACAATAAATATGTTGAAGATCCACTTTAAGCTGAATGTCTATCCTTTATAATGAAGGGATGACTTCTAGAATTGCAACCCCCGCATCAACTTCTGTACATACTGCAAAGGTCTGCTTTACAATTGGAAGAACAAGCTTTGAAATAAAGCAAAAAGCAGACTAAGCAATGTGAAACTTTTAAAGCAGGGCTTTCCAAAGTGCCGCCGCTGGCGACACACAAGCGGCGGCGGCGGCAGTGCGGCGGCGCGCGCGTGCACGGCGGCGGCGCGGGGGGCGTGCGGCGGCACGGGGGCGTGCGGCGGCGCGGGGGGGCGTGCGGCGGCGCGCGCGTGCATGGCGGCGGCGTGGGGGGCATGCGGCGGCACGGGGGGGCGTGCGGCAGCGCGCACATGCGTGGCGGCGCGCGTGTGCACGGCAGCGGTGGCAGCCTCCACTAAAACACGAAAGCACTGATCCCGCGCCGCTGCTGCTGCTGCTGTGCACGCACGCGCCGCCGCTTCCGGGTGGTGTGGCGACACACCACGCTGTGTGTGGCGACACACTTTTGTGTCGCCACACACAGTTTGGAAAGCTCTGTTTTAAAGACTATTTCTGCCAGTCCTTCGCTCTCAGCCATTTTACAGCCTGAAATGATGTTCACCCACAAAGAAATGTTCTTTTTGGACAACAATGGAAGGAGTGCTGAGCCAGCTTTTGATGTGCAAATAGGGTTGGAGGGTAGGCAAACTGCTCTCTGGAAACATCCACGATAAAGCCATTTTGTAAGACTATTCCCTGGTTTTAGCAATCATTCTTTGATTGCTTTTGCGGCAGGATATTTCCTCTGTCCTATTCCAGCAATTGTGATCTTAGCCATTAGGGCAGTGCTTCTCAACCTCAGCAACTTTAAGCTGTGTGGACTTCATCTCCCAGAATTCCCCAGCCAGCTATGAAGTTGAAGTCCACACAGCTTAAAGTTGCTGAGGTTGAAAAACACTGCATTAGAGGTACCGAAGTGTGAGGATCACGATCTTATGGTCCAAATTCAGTAATTAACGACACAAGCCACATAGGATATGTGCAATTCTTTATTGGACCAGCATAATGCCATGCTAAAGTTGCGAAAGACTTCCTTTGTTTCTCATCCCTTCCTTTAAGCATTTGGTTTCTCATTCTGTCCCTCCTCTTCCTCTCAGTTTCTTTTCTTCTGTGGTTCAGTTTCATTACGTGTTGATTGTTCTCTTCCGACTTGGCTTCGTATCAGCTGGTGCCGATAGGTGCTGCTTGCTGTTCGTTTTCTTGTAAGCTTGTGTCTCCTCCCCTCACCCCCTTCTCATTCTTTTCCCTTTCTGCTTCTTTTTATTACCCTGTGTAAGGTTGGAGCATCCAGGAGCGATTAACCATTACTCCTGGGTTTTCCATCCTTACACAAAGTGATGGTGTCTCAGTGCCACCTTGACTGGGCGTAGGGAGGGGAAGGGGGGGAGGGGGAGAGCCAGATTTAATCTTTTGTCCTTTGAATGGCATGCTGTGGAGATTCATTACTCAGAGAGTGGGCTGGGCCAGAATAAAGTGGCTGGAGCAAGGACAAGAATGTCTTGTGATTCAATTTTAACCCAACTGAAGTTTAATGCAATGAAATGTGGTGAATATGGTTGCTCCCCACACATTTAATCCATTTTCTCCCATCAGAGTGAAAATTGGAATTTGGCAACACATTTTCAAGGACTGTTCTGGTCATACTTAATGCAGTCCTGGAGCTGCAGACTGAACATCTCTGATGCAAACAATCCTATTGGGCTGTGTGGCTGTACCGGTGCTTCCTGCCTCTAAATGGACCGAGTGATTGGTGCTGCCAAGCCAACGCAGAATGGCAGCAGACCCTTGGAACAGGTGAGAGACCTGTACTGTGGAGCACTTTTCCCAGGTGTAAAGCCCTTTCCCACGCAAGGGTTGCTAAAACAGAGAAGGTGTCTGCTGGTGGAAGACTGGGGAGATGTTCAGGAAGCCAATCTTTAATCAGCCCAGTAAATTTAATAAGATAAGGTAGTGAGATGCCTTTTGCATCTCCTATACTCCCACTGTGATGTACAGACAGCAACAACAATGAAAATAAACATTTTCAATTGCACAGCAATATTAGCATTTCCTAGGAAAACTTTCTTCTTGGTCCTCTGAAAGGTTGCAGAGCAAGGGCAGGATTAGACTGCTCAGAACAGCTGACATTTCAGAAGCATGCTAGTTAAATGTCAAGCTTACCTTGGAGTAATCTGTTACGTTTGCTGCTGTTTGAGGATGTTGTTGCTTTTATTGTTGAGAAAAAATGCAGCCAGCTACAGTCAAACTAGATGCAGATGTTTTTGCAACGTTGAGCTTTTCTCCTACATTTCACTGTTCACAAACTTCTGTAAGGTAGAAGTCATTGGATACAAAATGCAGGTAGTCCTCACTTAATGACCACAATTGGGACCGGCAACTCCATCACTAAGTGATGTGGTCGTTAAGTGAGGCATCACATGACCGCAACTTGTGATTTTACTGCTGGCTTCTCCATTGACTTTGCTTGTCAGAAGCCGGCTGTGAAGTTTGCAAATGGCAATCACATGACTGTGGGACACTGTGACCATCATAAATCCACCCCGGTTGTGAAGTACCCAAATGGCGATCATGTGACTGCAGGGACACTGCGACGGCCATAAGCTTGAGGACCAGTCATAACAGATATTTCAGTGCTGTCGTAATTTCAAACTATCACTAAACAGGACAGTTGTTAAACGAGGACTATCTGTACTGGCTTTCTTTCAGAGAAGTCAGGAATAGTGTGGAAGCTCCTAGGATGGATATCTGCCCCCTCCCTATCGCTTCCCCAACCCCTCTCCTCAGCTTTTTCTGTTAAAGCATGGCCACAGGAAAAGAGGCCCAAATTTATCCTCAACCCTGAGGGACATGTTACCCGATGTAGAAGAAAGAGCAGTAAAATCAGGGACCAAATTTAAAGGGCACAGTAAATGATATTTACAGTATAATAAAGTTTACCATCAAAATCAGATAACATGTGCAGGGATATAGTTAATTTGTTTCACATAAACTTGGAGAAGTTGATTAATAGTTTCTCGGGTTGGAAATGTGTTACTCCCCATTTGAAGAACACATCAAATTTCTCTCCCCTAAACTGCAACTCTGAAATTCTATCCCCAAAGTTAAATTATTTCCTTCTAAGCAATCCCCCCCCCCCGTTATATTCACAAATGGAGTGAAAAGTGTCCAGATGGATTTCTTGTTGAGAAGGGGAGCTTCTTCATGTTGGAATTCAGCAAATCAAGCATGCCTCATTAGCATATGGGTGATTGCTCTAGGAGGCAAACTCTGTTCTAGAGGAAGTTGCTTGTTGCCCCTCCTACTTCCTCTTCGCTCTCTCTGCTCCTTCCACCACAGAGAAGCAGCATGCAAGCTGCTCTCCCTCCATCTTGGCCACTTGGATGGGCCTAGGAGATTTCCCCCCACTTTCCCCCCGCAGCCTCTGGCAGCAAACAGGGCCAGAGGTTTGCAGTTTAGGGAACAAAAAGAAGAACTGAAACCAATTTTCTACTGAAATGGCTGTACCTGGACAAAATAAATGTAAGAACTCTTTTGTACTTACTTTTTGTACCTGCAATGTCTAAGTGTGTGTTTCTTTATGCTTGGGTGGGCTAAAAGTGTAAGAATAAGAACCTCAATCTCTCTAACATGCTCACTGGCTGTGTTTTTAAACAATATTCCTTTTTCTGCCCATGAGTTTACACAACGTTAAGCTCTGCTCCATTCACTGGTTCTAACAGGCCACTGAATGATCTTCACTTCACAGCAACAATAGTACAGGTGTGCAAGGACTGGTCCCTCTTCTCATTGCCAGCTCACCAAAGATGCCTCTGTGCCATCTCCCCAGAACCTGGGCTCAAAACTCTGGTGTCATTTGATCCTAAGCCACTCTGCTTCCCAGTAGTGTTTTGATAACAGCTGCAGATCTGAGCTTCTTTTCTCTCCTGCTTGTTCATCCTTTTCAGTCAGTGATGGCCCCATCTTGTCTTAGCTGCTGCTACTTCCTTCTATTCATTTCCCCCCTCTGAGTTTGCTTGCTTGCTTGCTTGCTTGCTTGCTTGCTTTCATCCATTTCTAAGCCCATTCCCTCGCTTGCAATTCTGGGTGGCTTACAGAGGATTAAAGGATCAATGAAAAGATCATAATAAAAAGACAACCATGTTGGGAAGGAAAAGTAAAATCAGGTATCACGAGTTAACAAATACAGCTCCATCACATGCTGATTAGCGGAGACACACACCATCCTAGCCCAGAGCCTGTGGGAAGAGATTTAAGTACCTATCTAAAACCCAACAGAGTGGGGCCATATAGACCGTGGGGGGGGGGGGGCGGTGAGGAAACTGTTCCAAAAGGCAGGCAGGACAACCGAGAAGGCATTCGTCTGGATCTCATCAGGTGATGTTGCTTCAGTGATGGGACCTGGAGCCTGCTGGCCCTGGCAGATACTATAGGGCAAGCAGAGACAATTAAAGAAAGGTGGTCTGACAAATATCCTGGCCCTGGGCCATGAATGGTTTTATAGATGACCACCAGCATCTTGAATGGCACCCAGAAGCCCACTGGAAACCAATGTAATGTTACGTGACATCCCTGGGAATCCAGATAATTTTTACGTGAACCATCTTCTTCAGGATCTAAAAGCATACATTACGTGTGCAGTAGCCAAATTTTGTGTTGCCGCAATGAAAAGAAGACAAAACCAGCTAAAGAAGTAATTCCCTTGTTTTAAAAATTACTTTTAAATTAAAATATCTTAATTAATAAATTGTTAAGGGATATATATTTTTATTTTTATTTTATACTTACTAATGTTTTAGGCTCACACTACCTAGATAACAAATGTATTAATATAGTAATAGCAGAGTGAATGCTATATTATTACGTGATATATTTTATTGGTTGGTAGTATATTATTGTATTTCTTTGTTTTACTTTGGTTTTCTCCTTTTAAATTTTGCTGGTCATTGACCGAATAAATATTATTGATTGATTGACATACCAAAGTGCACCCATAATTACTCATGTCACTGCTTTCTGAACCAGCTGTAACTTCTGAGCGGTCTCCAAGGAAAGCCGCATTGCAGTATCTCAGCTGATTGGCAGCACTGAATTTAACTTTATACTGGCTTTTGGCATGGTCATTTCACTGGCCTCTCAGCTCACTAGGAGATATCTGATGAAAACATTTTCACCTTTCAATTGCCTGAATTTGCATTTTAAGTTAGTGCACAAAGCATCTAATCGGATTCATTTTGCTCATAGCACGGTTTCTCCCTCTTAAAAACGCCCTAGAAAGAAACAGAATATTGTAGTTTTCAGCTGCAGACACATCTCAGAAAATTTATAAAGAAGACAAAGTTCTTACTGTTAAAGCAGGACAACCAATCCTGAAATCTTGAATTGCCTAAAACCGTGGAATTGCAGAATACTCAAAACACTTTTCGTCTTTGCAGTTTGGTCCAGATATATTAGCAGCATCTAAAACTCCCGATCTTTTATTAGCACAGAGATGTTTTGAACTATTCTAAATCTACCATATTTTTCTGTGCAGAGTTAAAGAATATTGCTAAAATGGATATTCACTTTTTCCAAGAATTTTGGAATAAAAAGTTGGATTATTACAATTCAGTTGTTAAGGGTTTTACAGATTAAGTATGTCTCCTATGATTTTAAGATGATTTTAATTCAATGAAAATCACTTTCATGATTACTGGACACCTCACAGAATGAACACTACAAAGGATTAGTTGTCAACCTCAGTATGCTGGAAGTGTAAAATAATGGAAGAAAACCCTAATGTCCATAAATTTACTAATATGGTTTTGAGAAGAGTAAGGATGTGAATGTGAATTTGGAATTACAAATATTACGAATTATGGATTTACAGAGCATGAGGTATAGCAAAAAAAAAAAAAGGATTATTATTTTACCACAGAAATATTACACTACCTTAGATTTGCAAACTTGGACCGATGATGTGTGTTTGCTCTGTTATGAATTGACTTGTATCTCTGACACGGAATGATTGACCAATATTATTCTGTGTAGTCAATGATGTGTTTAAAATCATTGTGAATCACTGAGAGTCCTACAAGATTGACAGCTTCTTCCTGTTTTTTCTATTTTTTCCTCTATCTTCTATATGCAAAAGTAATACAAATTTTATTCATTTCAAAAATCTTCACATACAGAAAGGAAGGGGGAAACTGACAGAAAAATGGAGAACGGATGGAGAAAAATTCTGAAAGAAGTCATCGGATGGTAGGAACAGGAGCAAAAAGTGGGAAAACATTCAGTCAAATATTAAGTCCTAACAAACATTAAAGCAGAGCTTTCCAAACTGTGTGTTGGGACACGTTAGTGTGTCGGCTGCAGTGTCTGGGTGTGTCGCGGCTGCTGCTGCCTCCTGGCTTCCACGCAGGTCCTGGTGCCTGCCTTGTGCCTAGCTGCCTCCAAACCTGCTGTGATTCTGCACAGGTCCTAGTGCCTGCCTTGTGCCCTGCTGTAAGAGTGTGTCGCGGAATGATGCCCTGCTGTAAGAGTGTGTCGCGAAATGATGCATGTCTAAAAAGTGTGTCACCAACATGAAAAGTTTGGAAAGCTCTGCATTAAAGCTTCACGTTTTAGTTGTAGCTCAATGGTTACTGTCTGTTGAAGAATGGGTGGGACAGTCAGTCCACTGATGCTTTATCTGCTAAAACAGTTTTTCCCAACTTAGTGAGTTGCAAATGTATTGGACTATAACTGGCTAGGAATTGTGGCAATTATAGTCCAATGCATCTGGGAGACATGGGCTCAGGTCAACTTAGACTTTAATTGTCTCCTAAAAAGGTCAACAGCCTAAAACAGGGTTTCTCAAGCTTGGCAACTTTAAGACGTCTGGACTTCAACTCCCAGAATTCCCCAGCCAGCATATGCTAGCTGGGGAATTCTGGGAGTTGAAGTCCACACGTCTTAAAGTTGCCAAGCTTGAGAAACCTTGGCCTAAAGAAACTAAAAAGAAAAATATGTGCATGTAAAGATATTCAATAAAATATGGGTCTTCTGTTGTATGTCCAAGATGGGTCTTGGGTTTAAAAAGGATGAAGGGCCCAGCAATTCCATTCCACCTTTATTCCCATAACATTGATTAAATACAAAATAACATTCACACCCTGCTCAGTTACAATAAGAGCTTCAAAGGCATCCTGGAAGACTTGTGAAACATTTTTTAAAGGCATCCAAATTAGACAACACTGCCCTTTATGACGTTCAGACATGAATCCCCAGAGAATGAAGACAATAAAGAGAAAAAGCTTCATCTCTCTACGCATGGAATAGTGTTATTGTTAACTATTGAACACTTACTGTTTTGCCCAGGCTGTAATGGAAAGCACTGACACTGTCTGCAGTTTATTCCCTGAGTGTCAGTCTCTTCTCAGAAAAATCTAGCAAAATCTAAGCAGATCTTCATAGTGTGTTGCTCTTCCCAGGATGCACAGCAGCAAACTGAGGCTAGAATAAGAAATCTTGCTGTTCGGTGCTTAATTTCCTGGGAAGTACATCTGTTAGGCACAACTCTGCTCCCCAAAAATGAAAATAGTCCTGAAAGAAAGAGCTCAAAAAATGAGAGTCGGAGGCTGACCTAACTCTTACTTCTGGAGAAGTTTCACAGTCTACTGCCAACTAGTCATACAGATAAAAATGAGGTCATCTGTGTTGGAAATTTACTGTGGGTAGTTTCCAATTTACTTGGCACCCAGCACACTCCCAGTCAACCCCTATGTCCAGAACTGAGTAAGCACACCCACCACTCAGTTCAGCTAGCAAAAATATATGATGTTAATTTATCAAACATCAGCAAACATCCAAAACCAGCTACCTGGAAAAATGAGACACAAGGTAATCATAAGCAGACAGTGAGACAGAGGGATGAATCACAGGCACGAATTTACATTATCTACCTTATATAGCTATATCAAAAGGATACAGATCCAGGAGAAGGAGAAGGAAGAGCTGCAGACCAGGCAATGGTCAGAAAAGAGGCAGCTTAACCCGCAGAAGAAAGGTGTGTGTAACAAATATCTCAGAAGGGACCCTCCCTAGTTTCTTGAACTGTAAAGGTGAGGGGGGGAGATGTACTTTCAGACTTGCAAGATTCTGTTAATGTAACCTTACAATAAAGATAGACCTAGTACACCTGGGTGTGCTTCTTTCTGGTCCACCTCGAAGGGCCAACAGAAATAGAAGCCTCTCCCAGTATCTGATTAATATTCTCACTGAAAAAGGCTTTTACATCTCTCCACTTATTGAAAATAGCATCCCAATAGCATATTTCAAAGGAAGATTTTGCAAATGCCCAATGGAACAGGCCTGTGTTCCTGTGGTGCCAGTCGAGGGGAGGACATCCTTCTCTGCACCCATCCTGTCCCTGACGAGATTAGAGGAGAACACAGATGATAGATGGACTTAAGGGGTCGATTCAGAACAATTGAAATGCTTGTTCAATTTGCAAATGGAATTCCATTGAGCAGCCAGATACTGTAACTTGTATTGTTCTCTCTTTTAAACTCAGAAATAAATGTTTATGCTCTAAACTGTAACATGAGTTTTAGTTCAACTTAAGTTTATTTGTAGGTTGCATTTCTGATGCATGTTGGACTCCTTTTCATTGTTCATTATTTTTTCTTTTCTTGTTCTGTTATGCTCTGTTCTAATTTTGCTGCGGTCATAACAAGAACAATGTTACTTACTATGACTCATCATGACTGGCTTCACTTTATTTTCCTTTTCTTCCTTCTTACACATACATGCCAATTACCCTTTTTAAGAAAAGTAGTCAGGCTGGACTGAAAAACAATTTGTGGCCCAAAGACACTCAACAACTTCACTGGCAGAGTAGGGATTTGAATGCGAGTCTTCCCTATCCCAGTTCACTCTCTATCCCCTCTCCAGCACACTGGCTCTATCAATACAGCCTTCTGCCTTATTGTCAATACTTTTCTATTTCCTTTGAATGGACAATGCCCACTGAGCAGTATTTTAACAGCAGAGGTGGGGAAAAGGTTTTGTGATCAATGTGTTGCCAGACTGAAATTTCATCTGTTCCTGTTTCTGCCTTTAACTTCCTTATTTTCACCTCCTTTTTTCTTCTTTATCATTTGCAGACCACTTATCTTTGCTATCAGATCACTGCTTAGCAAAACTTATTCTAATATGTTCAGGGGAATTTAATGTTACAGTTATGCCTATGTTTGTTTGCTTGCTTATTTATTTTCTATCCCACCGTTATTATTTTTATAAATAACTCAAGGCAGCAAACATACCTAATACTCCTTCCTCCTCCTATTTTCCCCACAACAACAACCCTGTGAGGTGAGTTGGGATGAGAGAGAGTGACTGGCCCAAGTAGACTGTACCGGAGATCTAATCCTTTGCTGTGATACTTGGCCTCTCATGTTCTCTGTCGTTTTATGTTAGACTAATATGAGGTGACTTCATGCAATCCTACCCAGATCTACTCATAAGTAAGCCCCATTCTTAATGAGAAGTACTGCCTGAAAGTGTGCAAATACAAGGGGCTTTCTTAACCTGGTCCCCTTTGGATACATTTAAATTGCAGCTACCATGGCTGATGCCCAGTATTAAATAAAATAAATAAATAAATACAGAGTCAGTTTGGTGTAGTGCTTAAGGAACCAGGCTACAAACCAGGAGACCATGAGTTCTAATTTATAAAATCCCCTCTTACCCCTATGGGTGGTATGTGTCTTCCTCAACCTCGGGTCCTCTACCAGAGGCCTGGGACTTTGAGGGTTCTACACAGTGTCTTAACTGTTCCTAGCACTGCACTCTTCTGGACAGAGAGCTCTGATGTTGCTCCTGGGATCTGTTGGAGCCACTCTCCCAGCTTAGGAGTCACAGCCCCAAGGGCTCCTACCACCACTGGGACCACTTTGGCCTTCACTTTCCACATCCTCTCTAGTTCCTCCTTCAGGTGCTGGTACTCCTCCAGCTTCTCATACTCCTTCTTCCTAATGTTGCTGTCACTTGGCACCACTACATCTATCACCACCACTGTCTTCTGGTCCTTGTCTATTACCACGATGTCTGGTTGATTGGCCAGTACCTGCCTGTCCATCTGGATCTGGAAGTCCCACAGGATCTTAGACCTGTCATTCTCCACGACCTTCTGTGGAATCTCCCATCTGGACTTGGGAGGGTCTAGCCCATACACTGTGCAGATGTTCCTGTACACAATGCCAGCTACTTGGTTGTGCCGTTCAGTGTATGCTGTTCCTGCCTGCGTCTTACACCCTGCCACTGTGTGTTGGACTGTCTCTGAGGCCTCTCTGCACAGTATGCGCTTTGGGTCCTGTCTAGTGTGGTGCACGTATATTTGCATATATATTGGCATATTGGCATATATACAGTATTTTAATTTTTCTCTATGCTGCCCTCACCCTTGCCTGCCTGCCTGCCTGCCTGTCTTTCTGCCACTTTGATCAGCAAGTGACAACTTCCCCATTAGATTTCCATATGTAGGTGTTACTATTCATTAGGGCTTTTCTGCATTGCAGCAGCTGTATCTTATTTCAAACAGCATTTTTTCCCTCTCCATCAATTACACTTGCCCAAACCACCAGGTAATGGAATTGTAAAAGGTCCTGGGCATCTTAATTAGCAGAAGCAGATACTTTTGACCTTAAGAGAGAGCTGACAGGGCTACCTTTCACCTTTTCCCTATGGGGCAGCAAGAACCAAACACAAAATAAATTAGTAGATGAGGTGTATTATGTCAGAAACACTAATTTTGGAGGAGCTATTGCTCTACTCTTATATAGGAATCTCAATCTGGTAAAACTTGACTCCAGATTTTGGCACTGATGATAATTGATAGGGCAACAAGAGAATTCTTTTTTCATTATATCCCAATGTAAACATTTCAGAGGATTTAACTGACAGGTGATAATTAGAGATGATTGCAGTTGCCCCCCCCCCATGCCCTCCAGAGTATCAGCCCCCTCTTGTTCAAGACGGGCATCCTCAGGTAACTAAACTGTAGTTGTAAGTGGACCACGCCTTAGGAGATGATGTGCTGCATGTAGGAATTCTGAAATGCTAATAACAGAAATCCACACAGTTTTTAATTAGTTTATAGCAGAGCAGAAGCGTGCCAGTAACTTGCACAAGGCTTAATCAGTTCAAAAACACAAAATAAACACACTTCACACGTTAATGTAAAGTAACATAAAAATTTTGTTGTTGTTGTTCAGTCGTTTAGTCGTGTCCGACTCTTCGTGACCTCATGGACCATAGCACGCCAGGCCTTCCTGTCCTCCACTGTCTCCCGGAATTTACTCAAATTCATGTTCGTTACATCGGTGATGCTATCTAACCATCTCATCCTCTGCCGTCCTCTTCTCCTTTTGCCTTCAGTCTTTCCCAGCATCAAGGTCTTTTCCAGTGAGTCCTCACTTCGCATTAGGTGGCCAAAGTATTTGAGCTTCAGCTTCAGTATCTGTCCTTCCAATGAGCAGTCATAGCTTACAGTTTATTGTAGTTCTGGATACATACTAGTTTCATCGAAGATCTTGTTACAGTTTCATGGTAGAAACGGTCCATGCATGTGAGTGATAGGTTCTGACCAAACCCACAGTCTTCTCAATGTGGCCTTGCTGAATGGAGGTATGAGCCACGAAGACAGTCATGGATGACTGTCCTTCCCGGTTGAGATTCAAACAGAAAAGGGGGAAGGAAAGGAAGGAGAGGAACAGGAAACCGGGATTCAAGCCCCTCCCACACAAAGCAGTAAGATTAGGTTGCAGCAGAGCTGCCCCTCCTTCAAGCTTGTGTGAGACGTGCTTGGTTTAAACCCGATATCTCTAACACTGCAGTCATATAGATATTCCTTTACTTTGTTCTCCAGCTGGTCCTTAAATAAGAGGCATAATGGAAGGTCAGGGACAAGTGGGAGAGGTGGAAACTGCTGCAAAGAAAATGTATTTATTTTATCCTAATGCAGATGGTTTTCAGATCTTTGATCAACAATGTTGGACTGAACAGCGGGGTTTTCAAATATTGTCAGGTCATGGCGCCTTTTAGAACTATGTATTCAAAAGTGGAAGAGTTGCAACATGTTCTGTCTTATATCTGGGCTGTTGAGGAAACGGCCATATTCTTTGGGACCATCTGAACTGTAGTGACGATAGAAGATATTTAGTACAAGGATTGTCTGAAGGAAGTATTGACATGTTTTCACCGGGAACAATTTTTGTGACAGGAAAAATTGTGGTATGAACTTAGGGCCCCTGTGAATTTTCTAATAATCTCAATTTGTGACCTTCAATCAAGTAGGAATTTGTGACCTTCAAGTAGGCTTTGATCCAAGAGATGGCAATAATAGCATTTATACTGGTTTTGATTTCCCATTAAAATGAAGGAGAAGGATAGCATAGGCCCAGTGCTAACAAGGAAGAACTCATTCTGGAAGATTCTTCCCTGATATGCTACTGTATAGCAGTGTTTCTCAACCTTGACAGCTTTAAGATGTATGGACTTCAACTCCTAGAATTCCTCAGCCAGCATGCTGGCTGGGGAATTCTGGGAGTTGAAGTCCACACATGTTAAAGTTGCCAAGGTTGAGAAATACTGAGCTATAGAGACATTCCTCACACATGGGTAATATATAGCTGCATATTGAAAAGTTGTAGTGATGGAGTTGCCTCCTCGAAGTTGACTATTGGTGTCACACCTGATGCTCTGGATGTCTTTTTGGATGTACATTTCAATTCTGTTTCTCTATTTCTTTATTACTTATGCCAGGAGAAAGAAATTCGGTGCTTTCCAGATGTTTTGGAATTCGTCTCTCATAAGCCCTAGCCAGCATAACCAATGATAAGGAGTTTTTGGAAACTGTAATCCAAAATATATGGAGGGCATCAGATTTCCTTCTGCTGATGTATGCTTCCTTCAGAAAGAAAAGCAGAATTAGGAGCAAATAAACAAATGCATTTTAGAAGAACATACATCTATCAGTTATTTCCAGCAGCATCCATAAAAACCTGAAAGGTCATCCAAATGACAATATGGGAATGATGATGTAATCATACAAATCCACAATTACATCCTTGCATCACATCTGATGCAAGTACATCACTCACAACATTTGCATGGTGATATCATCACATATGTATCATTTGCCCCATCCTGCAAGACACCCTTAAATTATCTCATAGTCTGTATTGACCTTATCCTGAAATGAACAGAATTACTGGGAATTTACCAGCAAACCATCTTTTAAGCTGCCAAAGACATTGCAAATGCTGAAAATATATGAATTTACTGAAACAATTAAAAGACACAATGACAGGGGATTTGTTTTCCAAAAAATGACTCACAGTCACTTTAAGCCATTCTTTTCAGTACTTTATTTTGTGAATAAAGTTCCAATGAAAGAAGGAACCTCATTCTTCTTGCAGCTTCCCTGTTGTTTAAAATTGAATTGGCAATTAAACTTAAAAAATAATTATGCTGCTCCAGGCCCAGCTGGGTATAACGTTGAATGATGCGGAATCTTTGTGTCTGACTTAGCCTGAATCATAAAAGAAACAGAATAATCCAGTATCCATATTATAAGTTAAAGTCTGTGGTTTCTGCCTCAGTTATTTCCAAACTATGCATGCATAAATACATACCAAAATTTCTGTCATCACATTCTAGCTACAAGCCAATATATTTGCCTAACCTATACAACTTTGGGAATGGGGGAAAGATCTCATATCATTGATTGAAGCCTGGTTTAAAACAGATTCCTGAATGAGGCAAAGGTTTGGTTAGATTTTATTATAAAATTTTCAACCCACGAAGGGAATAAAACGGAGCTCGAATTATTTTTTTAGACACAGAATTGATGTACAGATGTCAGCCTTCCCAGGTAGACCAGACAGGAAACACGACCAGATGAACGAATTCTACTTTATTGTAAGGCTAGGTAAAGGTAAAGGTTTCCCCCGCACATTTGTGCAGTGGTGTCCGACTCTAGGGGCCAGTGCTCATCTCCGTTTGTTAGCCGAAGAGCCAGCGTTGTCCGAAGACGCTTCCACGGTCATGTGGCCGCATGACGCACGCGGAACGCTGTTACCTTCCCACCAAAGTGGTACCTATTCATCTACTTGCATTTGCATGCTTTCGAATTGCTAGGTTGGCAAGAGCTGGGGCGAGTGTGGGAGCTCACTCCATCACGTGGGGCTAGGGATTTGAACCTCCGAACTTGCAATCTTCCAATCAACAAGCCTGGCGTCTTACCCACTGAGCCACCACGCCCCCTTGTAAGGCTTTGTAATTTGTAATTGTAAGGCTACATTAGCAGAATCTTGAAAGTCTGAAAGAACAAATCTCCCGCTGTCTCCTTTACAGTCTGAGAAGCTAAGGAGGGTCCTTTATGAGCCTCTTGCTCCACCCACATTCCTGCTGTGGGCAATGCCCTCTCTTATCTAACTGTTCCCTAGGCAGCATCTCTTTGCACTGTCTCCCAAGGTCTTTCCCACATACCATTACAACAGAAGCCAACTTAAGTAGTAGTTCAATTGACTGTGACAGCCAGTACAAATTAAGGGCTCGCATAGCAATGTCCTTGGACCAAGAGGGGCCTCATGTGAGATGGAGGCTGTGGAATATCTCTCATCTGTGACAGTTCCCTCTCTCTGACTAATGGTAGGAATGATCTTGATTAAAAACTCCTCCCTACAGGTAGTCATCGACTTATGACCACAATAGGGACCAGAAAATTTGTTGTTAAGCGGTGCGGTTGTTAAGCAGTGCGGTTGTTAAGCAAGGCATCACGTGACTGCACCTGATTTTATGACCTTTTTTGCTGTGGTCGTTAAGTGACTCACACGGCTGTTAAATGAAACATGTGGTTGTTAAGTGAATCACACAGTTCCCCATTGATTTTGCTCATTGGAAGCTGGCTGAGAAGGTTGCAAATGGTGATCACATGAGCCTGGGAGGCTGCGATGGTCGTAAGTGCGAGGACCGGCCACAAGTAACTTTTTTCAGCTCCGACGTAACTTCGAACAGTTGCTAAACAAATAGTCATAAGTCGAGGACTACCTGTACCAAAGTATTCCCTGTGCTGGAAAACCAGAAAATCCAGAGAACAGTCTCAAGCTCAGCCCAGAAACCAAACTCTTACTTCGGAATGATTGCTGACACTTCCAATCTATACGGAACAGGTTTTCTGAAAATGAGCCTGACTGATCCTCAGTGAGACACGACCTGTGACTTGATTCTCAGTTATAATACGGACGTTAAAAATCATAACCCTGCTGGCCTTTAAGCATAATTTACTTTGACGCTGAAGCCTTTTTAATTAGAGTCATTTGAAAAGGCAAGCAAGGCCGCACGAAATCCTTTCTATTTATTGTCGAGCAGGATTTTGCAAGACGTCCAAAGAAGGCTTTGCAAAGCGTACCAACGTAAGGGAAGCGCCTCTCTTCCAAGTGTGAAAGCAGCCGTGCTTTCTGGAAGGCTCACGAGGCTGCTTCCAAGGCTCTCCTCTGCTTCCACACAGGTGTGTGCTTGCACAACTTTCTTTCCTAGCAGTTGCAGCAGGCGTTGCCTCATGCCAGTGAAGTTATCTACCCCATTTATTTATTCAGTTTTGTAAGGACATCCAATTGACATAAACAACTCAAGAAGGCGTACACAGTTAAAAACAACAAATAAAAAGTGATGAATTAAATATATTAAAACCTGTTGCACCAGGGTTTTTCTTTCTTAAGTTACCACCACCATCCCCAGCTACAGTAGTTGGGTCAGACTACAGTACTAATAATCCCAATCAGCGTTATAGGTTTTGTAGACCAACCCACCAGGAAAGCAGGAGGGCTGCACTAATACGTTTTTGAAATTCCAGGCACATCTATGTGCGTGTCATAAGAGCCCACCATTTCAAGGGACTGAATCAGATGATCCTTGCGATCGCTTCCAGTCCCATAATTCTATATTTCTTTGATTTATAGTCTTCAAACAGGCTGACATTGCCCTACTTATCTGATTTGCACAAGTCACCCTTGGATCCTCTTCTTCTGAGTTCACTGAAACAGGAGGCACCTGTGAAAAGAAGCCTCAGAAGTAAAATTAACAAGCCAATCAGTTTGAGCTCCTGCCGATCCAAATGGATAGAGATAGGGAATCAACAGAAAGTGGAATGTGAGTTTTTTGCTAATTGTATAATAAAGATCCTTGCCATAGATAACAGGCAAGGGAAAAGCACTTCCTGGCAGCTTTACTTCTAGCTTTTCATAAGGGTTTCATCAATTTCCATGTCAATAGAATAGGAAAACATAGAACTATCAGACCTGAGCTGCAAAAATGAAGACTACCACTAGATGGCCCTAAGAGTTTCTGTATCTTTTTGCTGCCATCTAGTGGTTATCACAATTTTTGCAGCCCATATTGGGTAGCCCTAAGTAAGTTGATCAGATCTATTAACTGGATGTAATGGGCTGTGAGAATAATCTTGAGGAACAGGAGGAAGAACCAACGCCAAGACAATGGTCAGATAAGAGAAATCTGAGTCCAAAGCAGAAATGTAATTTGAGAAATTTGGTAGTTCTGTTTAGGATAACGGCAGGGATGGGGTAGGTACATTGAGACTTGCAAGATTCTGCCATGTAACCCTATAATACAGAGCTTTCCAAACTATGTGTCGCGACACATTAGTGTGTCGGCTACAGTGTTTGGGTGTGTCACAGCTGCTGCTGCCTCCGAGCCCTGCCAGGATTCTGCGCAGGTCCTAGTGCCTGCCTTGTACCCTGCTGTAAGAGTGTGTCGCGAAATGATGCATGTCTAAAAAGTGTGTCGCCAACATGAGAAGTTTGGAAAGCTCTGCTATAATAAATAGTAGTATTAGCATTTATAACTTTGGTTTCCTTGTCTGGTCTACCTCGAAGGACTAACACTGGTGAGGGTAACAATTCAAGCTAATTGGCTATCCTGTATCAGGAATGCGCAATATTTCATCATTCTGATGTTGCTGGACTCCTGTTGCTATCATGGCTGGAGATGAAAGCCAAGAGGAGTTGTAGCACTATTATATTTATTTCTTCAAGTGTGGTTAATGAGTTCCATGAAATGATCACATTATTTGAATCTGCACTATTCAAAAGGATATTTCTATGGAAAATAAAGTAATTGGTTCCAGCTTGATAGAAATAGGCAATGAAAAATTTTAAACATACATTTTCATATGTGTAGTAATCAAATATTACAGTAAAGGATAAAAAGAATATACGTATAATTTAAATTTATAGTTAACAAAGTCAGAGTATGGCTGTTGTGGGTCTTCCGGGCTGTGTGGCCGTGTTCTGGAAGTTATGGTTCCTAACGTTTCGCCAGCATCTGTGGCCAGCATCTTCAGAGGGCAGGAGCACAGATAGAAGCAAAATCTCTGTGCCCAGGTAGAGTGGCAATGTTCTATTTATAGAGCTAAATTATAGGAGATTAGGTGGGGTTTTTTGTTGTGTTGAAATGTTAACGAGTGGCTGATGAGCGTGATTAGCATGTTCATTGTGAGAAGTATTCCCATGTCCTGGTGGTTGGACTGAGTTTGTTGACCTTTTGCAGGCTGTGTTTTTCAGGACTGGTAGCCAGGTTTTGCTAATTTTTAAACTTTCTTCTTTTTTATTGTAACTCTGCTGGTGTTTGTGAATTTCAATGGCTTCTCTGTATAATCTGGTGTAGTGGCTTTTGGTGTTGTCCAGTATTTCTGTGTTTTCAAATAGGATTTTGTGTCCCGTTTGCTTGAGAGCATGTTCAGCTACTGAAGATTTTTCTGGTTGCTGTAGTCTGCAGTGTCTTTCATGTTCTTTTATCCTGGTGTGAATGCTTCGTTTTGTGGTTCCGATGTATACTTGTCCACAGCTGCATGGTATGCGGTATACTCCTGCAGCGGTGCGGGGGTCCCTTTTGTCTTTTGCTGATTTTAGCATTTGTTGTATTTTTCTGGTGGGTCTGAAGACTGTTTGAAAGTTGTGTTTTTCCATCAGTTTTCCCATGCGGTCAGTGACTCCTTTGATGTAGGGCAGGAATACTTTGTTTGTGGGGGGCTGTTTTTCTTCAGTTGGATGTTGTTTTCTTGGTTTGATGACTCTTTTTATTTCATTCTTGGAATAGCCATTTGCCTGTAGGACCCAATTCAGATGGTTAAGTTCATTGTTGAGAAATTGGGTTTCACAGTTTTGATTAGCACGATCCACCAAGGTTTTGATCATGCCTCTCTTTTGTCGTGGGTGGTGATTGGAATTTTTGTGTAGATATCGGTCCGTATGGGTGGGTTTTCTGTATACTTTGTGTCCTAGTTTGAGGTCCGGATTGCGTATGACCAGCGTATCTAAAAATGGAAGTTTGCCATCAGTTTCTTTTTCCATGGTGAATTGTATATTGGGGTGGATGCCATTTAGGTGGTCCAGAAATTTTTCCAGTTCTTCTTCAGTATGACTCCAAATTGCGAAGGTGTCATCCACGAACCGGAACCAGACTGTTGGTGTAATGGGTGCCGATTCCAAAGCCTGTTTTTCAAAGTGTTCCATGTAAAAGTTTGCTATGACTGGGCTCAGGGGGCTTCCCATGGCAACGCCATCCATCTGTTCGTAGAACTCATTCTCCCATTGAAAGTAACTAGTTGTTAGGCAGTGTTGAAATCAAGCTGTAATGTCTTCTGGGAAGATTTGCTTGATGAGTGCCAGGGTGTCCCTTACTGGCACCTTGGTAAACAGGGAGACCACGTCAAAGCTGACCAGTTTGTCCGTGTGGTTGAGTTTTAGGGTGCTGATTTTGTTGATGAAGTGTCCTGAGTCTTTGATGTGGGATGGAGTCTGTCCGATGTGGGTCTGTAAAAGGGTTGCCAAATGTTTGGATAATTCATATGTCGGGGAGCCAATGGCACTTACAATGGGTCTGAGTGGGATCGAGTCTTTGTGGATTTTGGGGAGTCCGTATAGTCTAGGTGAGAGAGCTTCTGTCTTGCAAATACGTTGTAGTACGTTGGGATGCAGGGAGGAGCTCTTTATCAGTGTGTTGGTTTGCTTCATGATTTTGCTGGTCGGATCCCGTCTTATTGTTCTGTATGTGGTGGGGTCTAGTAATTCTCTGATTTTGTCTTTGTATTCATCTATGTTCACAATTACCGTGGCATTGCCTTTGTCCGCTGGAAGGATGATGATGTCTGGGTCCGAATTGAGGGTCTCTATGGCGTTTCTCTCCTTCTTAGTAATGTTGCTGGTGGGGGGCTTTGCTTTCCTTAGGATTCTTGCCACTTCACCCCTTATTTCTTCTGCTTCTTGCTCTGGACGTTGGTGAATGGCTGATTCCACATTGGCAATGATATCTTCCACTGGAATTCTGGTGGGTGTAATTGCAAAGTTTCCTCCTTTGCTTAGGATGGAGGTTTCTTCAGGAGAGAGCAGGCGTTCTGTCAAATTGATGACAATGCGTGAAGTATCCAGTGCCGGTTTTGGTTGACTGTTTTGGCATTTGTTGAATTTTTGCTTTTGTCTGTTTGTGTAGTCAAAGATGTCCTTTTCCATTTTTCTGTAGGATATGGTATCAATCTTGTCCCAATCCTGGCTTCTCATTTTGTGACTAAGGCTCATATGTGTGTCGAATAGATCTTTTTCTGTGATGGCAAGGTTTCGGCGGGTTGTGTGAATTCTCTCGCGCAGGAGGGCTTGTTCAAGGCGGTCGTAAATGCGGCTGGCTTGTGACGATTTGAAGGTCCTTTTCGTTCTGAGAAAAGCTGGAATGGTCCTGGTATCTCTGCATCGCACTAGGAAGGTTAAGGAGCAGAGAAGGTGTGCTTTTCTGTTCCGGAGTGTTTCCAGTCTCCGTGTCTGTCGGAACGTTTCCTTCCCGTAGAGGCGTTCAATGTAACCCACCCATACGGACCGATATCTACACAAAAATTCCAATCACCACCCACGACAAAAGAGAGGCATGATCAAAACCTTGGTGGATCGTGCTAATCGAAACTGTGAAACCCAATTTCTCAACAATGAACTTAACCATCTGAATTGGGTCCTACAGGCAAATGGCTATTCCAAGAATGAAATAAAAAGAGCCATCAAACCAAGAAAACAACATCCAACTGAAGAAAAACAGCCCCCCACAAACAAAGTATTCCTGCCCTACATCAAAGGAGTCACTGACCGCATGGGAAAACTGATGGAAAAACACAACTTTCAAACAGTCTTCAGACCCACCAGAAAAATACAACAAATGCTAAAATCAGCAAAAGACAAAAGGGACCCCCGCACCGCTGCAGGAGTATACCGCATACCATGCAGCTGTGGACAAGTATACATCGGAACCACAAAACGAAGCATTCACACCAGGATAAAAGAACATGAAAGACACTGCAGACTACAGCAACCAGAAAAATCTTCAGTAGCTGAACATGCTCTCAAGCAAACGGGACACAAAATCCTATTTGAAAACACAGAAATACTGGACAACACCAAAAGCCACTACACCAGATTATACAGAGAAGCCATTGAAATTCACAAACACCAGCAGAGTTACAATAAAAAAGAAGAAAGTTTAAAAATTAGCAAAACCTGGCTACCAGTCCTGAAAAACACAGCCTGCAAAAGGTCAACAAACTCAGTCCAACCACCAGGACATGGGAATACTTCTCACAATGAACATGCTAATCACGCTCATCAGCCACTCGTTAACATTTCAACACAACAAAAAACCCCACCTAATCTCCTATAATTTAGCTCTATAAATAGAACATTGCCACTCTACCTGGGCACAGAGATTTTGCTTCTATCTGTGCTCCTGCCCTCTGAAGATGCCGGCCACAGATGCTGGCGAAACATTAGGAACCACAACTTCCAGAACACGGCCACACAGCCCGGAAGACCCACAACAGCCATTGAACTCCGGCCGTGAAAGCCTTCAACAATACACAAAGTCAGAGTAGTTACAGGAAGCAAAATAAAAACAAAAGAATTCTACTGCAGATTCAGGCATTCCAACATCTCATTTATTTATCTATTTATTTATTTATTAATTATTTAAATTTATATCACCGCCCATCTCCCCCAACGGGGAACTCTGGGCGGTTTACAATAAAATAATTAGATAAAAACATATAATATAAAATTACAATCCTATTAATGTTATCTCATCCTATTTTAACATTGCTATGACCATGTTCGTGTTCTTCAATTACATCAAATTTTTGCTCTAATGAAATAACGAGCCTCTTCTTTTTTAAACTTGTACTGTTTTCCTCTGACAGCATCTTTCTTTTCTCCATTTTGCACACACCAAGGTTAGCAGCATCTAAAACCCCAGCAGCATCTGCGCATGCGCAAGCCTCAATTGCGCACCTGCTAGCCTCGCATTACGTAATTTTGGGGTCACGTTAAACATGACCTGGTATCAATTTACGAATCACCCTAAATCGAGTATCGCATTATTCGAACTCACAGTAATCATGACTTACCTGTGCATCTCTCTACAGCACCTGCTACAATTCTAGGCAACGCATTCCAAATGGCAGGTGACTGGAACCAGTCTATACCAGTTCTTACCCCTAAGGCAGGCAATAATATAGATCCCCTACATTACTGCCCAGCCAGTCTACTCAGTGTACCCAGCAAGCTCTATGATTCTTGTTCTACCAGCTGCTGGATTGGCTGGGAGCGGAGAAAGTCCTGGCAGATGAGCAAGCGTGATTTAGACAAAACAGATCTACAATGGGCCAGGGTACCATCTTGCAATTCTGAATTTAAAAAAATAAACATATAGATAGCAGCAACACCCTTTATATCAGAGTTTTCCAAACTTTTCATGTTGGTGACACACTCTTTAGACATGCAAAGGTTGTTTGGTTTCTATTTGTTTGTTTTGTTTTGTATTGTTGTTTTGTATTGTTTGTTTACCTTTGTACAGGAGGATGGCCCAACACAGGAGAAGTAACACCACAGGACCAGAGTCAGCAGTTTATCTTCATCTAAAGGAAAAAGGACACTCATTTGAGGACATTAATGTTCACATTTTAGACAGAGAAGATAGGTGGTTTGAGAGAGGGGTCAAGGAGTCCATTTATGCCAACTTGGAAAATCCTTCCTTGAATAGAGGTGGGGGCCTCAGGCACAATCTTTCCCCTATTTTCCTTCCTCCTTTGTCTTCTGTGCCTAGGAAGATTAAGACCATTTCACAAGCTCAACAGCAGCATGGTGATCTTAACGATCCTCCTTTGGATGATAAAGGGACTTAGAAATAAACATCTCAAATAACCATGACCTAGCCCCAGGTGCAAGGTCACACAGCCACCCTAGAAACATATTTAAGGATTCCCTTACTAACTTTGCTCAGACTGGAGAAGCTTCTTGGATAAGGAGCGAAACGTTTCCACTGAGAAAATAGAAATCCAGTTGACATGATTCAAGCTACAGACTGTTCCACCTGGATGACTGAGAACCTTCATCGACACACATCTGAAAGTTGCCAAAGTTGAGAAACACTGTATTAGACAATCTACAAGGATGGGCTCCTTGAGACCTGCAAACTACCTGTTCAATCTGGTTTGTTCAGTACCCTGTAGAGCCTTTTTCTTGGCCCACTTTAATGTTTTACCCTCAGCAGTATTGGTTGGGAGATTTCATAAAATCCCATTTAATGAGAGAAATTGTCCCGGTGGCCAGAATGAACCCAAGACTTTAGTGCATGTACTTCTATGCTGATCCTTCTATGAGAACCTATGTGCTGGTCTCCCTAGGAGAGATCAAGCTTTCTATGAGGGAGAGGTGGTTGATTTGGGTGGTTGATTTTCAACTTTCAGACAGGAACCCTGTTATTATCAGCACTTATTTATTTATTTATTTATTTTATTTGTCCCATTTATATCCCGCCCATCTCCCCCACAAGGAGGGACCCTGGGCGGTTCACAATAAAAAGTTTAAAATGAATAAAAACCATAAATAACAATAATAATCAATAAAATATCTAATACAGTCCGATCCAAGCAATGGTAGATCTTACTTATCCCATGGGCCGATAAGGTTGCCATGGCACTATTGCCATGGTAGATGCATGCCCCCTGTCATTAAGCTGTTTAAAGCTAAATCTATATCTCAAATGCTCTCAGATGTGCTCCTACAATGATTGAAAACCCGTGGATGCTGTCCAATCTTTGCGATTAAGAAACCTCAAGGTTTCTTAATCTTGGAATGATGTCACTAGGAAGTTCTTTTTTCCTTTATCTAAGTTTTCCTTTATTTTTTATTTTTATTTTATCTGTTTTGTTTTGATTTGATTTGGTTTGGTTTGGTTTCTTTTGTTCTCTCCTTATATTTGTACATTTTACCTGGCAGGTCTATATGATGGTTTTATTGCTCTTATTGTATTTGAGACTACTTTTATGGGCTGTTTTTATGGTTGCAGTTACTCACTAGGTCACTGTCTGTAAATAAACACAGTTCTTCTGAAAAATGCTACATCATGAGGGCACTCTCAAAATAATAATAATAATTATTATTATTATTATTGTTATTATTATTATATCATCTACCAAAGCTCTTTGAAATCTTGCATGGTTTAATTTTGATGATAGTGCAAATTTTAGCTTGTTGTTCTCGCTTTGTGTTGCAATTGAAAACGTTGAAAAGTAGTTTGAAAAGTAGTTTAATATTCCTCATTTTTTAAAATTGCGGATCTTTAAAAAAAATTTCTTTACAGCAAAGTTTAAATCAATCTAATAATTAAAGGAGTTTGTTTTTTTAGTCCAAAGCTGCCCTTAGGAGATAAAAAGAAGGGATGATGTTTTTGGCTGGTTTAAGCACGTATTTCATTATATTGCTTTGCAAATTGGAGGTCTCACATCTGGCACAATAAACCTGTTGATGATAATTTCTTTCTGGAATGATAATCTTCCTGTGCATCTGCTGCTTTTAAGGGCTCTTTTCAGAGGGCATTGAAACCATCTGCTGCAACAAGTGTCTCTCTTCAATGATCTCTCTTCAGCCACTTCTCGCCCATCTTTTCCCTTTCCTGAACATCCTGGTGCTGTTTTCTTTTTCCAAAGCGTGAATGATCGCCTGCTACAGAGCCATGGGAATGGTGGACAATGTGTATGGCCAGCCTCCCTGTAAATATCTGAGGTCCCATACTACAAAACAGAGACTTCAAATGGAGGTTTTCAAAAGTGAACAGCTTTTATTATTTGGCCAAAAAAAAAGCTGGGTGTGACACACACCCCAACATGGAGTTAATAGATTATATAGTTACAGAGAACAAAGAAATTTACATTTCTAGCATAGGGACCAATCAGGTAGTTTCCACAGACATTATACCTCCCCTTTTTGGCATCCTGGCATCCTCCAGATGTGTGTACGGAAAGAAATTAATTGGTAACTTTGTATGTTTCCTTCCCTGGCACTCCCAAGCAAAAGATGCCATTATCAGAAACAGAGAGAGATCTTCTCAGATGGCTATGCTTTTGATCTTCTAAGGGAAGTTAGAAAATCCTGGGTCATCCTGTTCTTAACACATTCCATTCCTGTTATCTACTTTATGGCTAGTGGGGCCCCTTCCTTTCCAAACAAACAAGACACTTACAATTTCATCCAGGGAACCAGGGAACCATGTTAGAGTGAAACAGAGCACACACACTTGTGTTATAGAAACTATATAAAGGTGTTTAAAACTACACAGATAAAACTATACATGCTAAATATATATCAAAACTATGGGGGGGGGGGCTAAATGGCCCCCCCAGGGCCATATAAATGAAATGAAAACGAGGCTTTCAGAATTATTTTGGTTCGTCCCAACTTGGCGTTGAGGAAGCCAAAGAAGAAAGATATGGCAAAGAAAAGGCTTGTGGTCATTTCCAACTCGTTCATCGATGAGGTTCCTCTTTCATGTGGGCAGTGGAAAAGGGCGTCTCCTTTAGACTGCACAAAGGGGCAGATGGAGGGAGTCGACCAGTTTCCCTCTGAGAAGAAATGGCAGCATCTAAGGCAGATATGGGCAGACATGACCAGGAATATAAAATCATGCAGGCCATGGCAAATGTGAGTTCACTCAACAGCCAACCACTAAGGCGAAGGGGGCTCTTCTCAGCCCACAAACTCAGAAGAAGGTTGTCTCAGGGACGGCCGGAATTCCTCAGGTTGGACACGACCAGCAGCACATGTGGTTCCTGCACCTTCTGGATCAAGAGGCCGTTCAGTACACACCTCCTGCCCAGCTCACTTTCGGTGCCCGGAATCCAAAATAGAGAACGGCGGCACTGGCAACTGTGGGGTGGCCTCTCCACACTGATAGTCTCTGGGAAGGAGGAGAGGTGGGAAGGGGGAATCAGACTGCCTTTCTTGAGCCTTCCCACCTAGAGGCTGAAGGCAGCGTCTGCCTGGTTGAATGTAGTGCAAGGCTTGTGGGCAGGCAGAAGCAAAGCACCTGGAGTTGTTCCTGAGTGCAGTTGATTAAAGCAATCAGGTCACCCAGTGGAGAAATGGCCCAAGTTCAATGGTGTGTCTGTAGCTTGAATCATGTCAACTGGATTTCTATTTTCTTAGTGGAAACGTTTCGCTCCTTATCCAAGGAGCTTCTTCAGTCTGAGCAAAGTTGGTAAGGGAATCCTAAATATGTTCCTAGGTAGCTGTGTGACCTTACACCTGGGGCTAGGTCATGGTTATATTGAGATGTAATTTTTAAGTCCTTTTATCATCTAATGGAGGGTCGTTAAAATCACCATGCTGCTGTTGAGCTTCTGAAATGGTCTTAATCTTCCTAGGCACAGAAGACAACACGGGGAGGAAGATGGGGGAGAGTTTGTGCCTGAGGCCCCCACCTCTATTCAAGGAAGGATTTTCCAAGTTGGCATAAATGGATTCCTTGACCCCTCTCTCAAACCACCTATCTTCTCTGTCTAAAATGTGAACATTAATGTCCTCAAATGAGTGTCCTTTTTCTTTTAGATGAAGATAAACTGCTGACTCTGGTCCTGTGGTGTTATTTCTCCTGTGTTGGGCCATCCTCCTGTACATAGGTTGTTTGGTTTCTCCAATGTAGAGTTCAGAGCACTCCTCACTGCACTGGATTGCATAAACTACATTGCTTTTCTTATGTTTTGGAGTTTGATCTTTGGGGTGTACAAGCCTCTGTCTCAGTGTGTTGGTGGGTTTGAAATATACAGGTATGTGGTGTTTGCCAAATATCCGTTTTATCTTTTCAGACACGCCAGCCATGTAGGGAATGACCAGGTTCTTTCGTTTACTCTGAGTCTCAGCCCTATCTGTCGCTGTTTTAGGTCTGGTAGATTTAGATTTGGTGAAGGCCCAATTTGGATATCCACAGGCCTTCAGGGCTGTTCTCAGGTGCTGATTTTCATTCTTTTTGGAATCCATGGAGGTGGGGATGGTTTCTGCTCTGTGTGACAATGTCCTGATGACTCCTAGGTTGTGCTGCAGTGGATGGTGGGAGTCAAACATCAGATATTGATCTGTGTGTGTGGGTTTCCTGTAGATCCCTATTTCTAGCTTGATGAAACCATCACCATTTTACCGGCTGACAAAGGAAGATGTACAGTGGTTCTAAACACTGCAGACTACCACAATAAAATTACCTCACTTTTGGAGGATCACCATACATATGAAAAACTGAAAAGAGACCCCACCAACAATTACAAGAAAAAGGCAATAGACAGTTTGAAACAATTGGAACATGATGGCTCCATCGATAGGATTACCTACCACCGTCTGTATCCTGGAGAAGCCATCCCCTGCATCTACGGACTTCCTAAGATCCACAAGGAAGGAACACCCCTCCGACCCATAGTCAGCAGCATCAATTCGGTAACATACAACATTGCCAAACACCTCTCTACCATACTAGCACCTCTAGTTGGACACTCTGAACACCACATCCATAATTCGGAAGAATTTGTTTCCAAAGCAAAGATCCTGAAACTGGATACAGATGAAACTATGGTCTCCTTTGATGTGTCCTCCCTTTTCACCAGCATCCCCACCACTCATGCTCTATCCGCTGTCAGGAAGAGACTAGAAGAGGACAGCACCCTGGAAAGGAGAAGCCATCTCAACCCAAACCAGATCTGCCATCTTCTGGACCTGTGTCTTAACACCACTTATTTCACATACAGAGGTGACTTTTACAGACAAAAACACGGCTGTGCCATGGGTTCTCCTGTGTCACCCATTGTGGCCAATTTATACATGGAAGAAGTGGAGAAGAAAGCACTCAACACATTCCAGGGAACGGTGCCCACCCACTGGTTTAGGTATGTGGATGACACCTGGGTCAAAATCAAGGCCCAGGAAGTACAGGCCTTCACGGACCATATAAACACTATAGATGCCAACATTAGCTTCACCAGAGAAGACACCAAGGACAACAGACTGGCATTCCTAGACTGTGAAGTCCTCATTGGGACCGGTGGCAAGCTAGAAATAGGGATCTACAGGAAACCCACACACACAGATCAATATCTGATGTTTGACTCCCACCATCCACTGCAGCACAAACTAGGAGTCATCAGGACATTGTCACACAGAGCAGAAACCATCCCCACCTCCATGGATT
Organism: Charina bottae; assembly: GCA_023362775.1. Taxonomy (NCBI): domain Eukaryota; kingdom Metazoa; phylum Chordata; class Lepidosauria; order Squamata; family Charinaidae; genus Charina; species Charina bottae. The sequence goes on along the minus strand of JALMGJ010000005.1, from coordinate 74,318,342 downwards.
CCAAAAAGAATGAAAATCAGCACCTGAGAACAGCCCTGAAGGCCTGTGGATATCCAAATTGGGCCTTCACCAAATCTAAATCTACCAGACCTAAAACAGCGACAGATAGGGCTGAGACTCAGAGTAAACGAAAGAACCTGGTCATTCCCTACATGGCTGGCGTGTCTGAAAAGATAAAACGGATATTTGGCAAACACCACATACCTGTATATTTCAAACCCACCAACACACTGAGACAGAGGCTTGTACACCCCAAAGATCAAACTCCAAAACATAAGAAAAGCAATGTAGTTTATGCAATCCAGTGCAGTGAGGAGTGCTCTGAACTCTACATTGGAGAAACCAAACAACCTATGTACAGGAGGATGGCCCAACACAGGAGAAATAACACCACAGGACCAGAGTCAGCAGTTTATCTTCATCTAAAAGAAAAAGGACACTCATTTGAGGACATTAATGTTCACATTTTAGACAGAGAAGATAGGTGGTTTGAGAGAGGGGTCAAGGAATCCATTTATGCCAACTTGGAAAATCCTTCCTTGAATAGAGGTGGGGGCCTCAGGCACAAACTCTCCCCCATCTTCCTCCCCGTGTTGTCTTCTGTGCCTAGGAAGATTAAGACCATTTCAGAAGCTCAACAGCAGCATGGTGATTTTAACGACCCTCCATTAGATGATAAAAGGACTTAAAAATTACATCTCAATATAACCATGACCTAGCCCCAGGTGTAAGGTCACACAGCTACCTAGGAACATATTTAGGATTCCCTTACCAACTTTGCTCAGACTGAAGAAGCTCCTTGGATAAGGAGCGAAACGTTTCCACTAAGAAAATAGAAATCCAGTTGACATGATTCAAGCTACAGACAATTCCACCTGGATGACTGAGAACCTTCATAGACATATTCAATGGTGTGTGTGTGTCTGTGTGTGTGTGTGTGTGTGTGAGTGAAGGAATGGCAAGACAATGTGGAGCAGTTACAAAAACGATAGACCTGGGAAAGTTGAAAGTGTGAGAAAGAAGCTCAAAACAACAACTCCTGGATCCAGTTAGGTCTAAGTTGAAGTAGAGAGAGGCTTTGCAGACTTTCACAGTACCCGAACTGCATTAAAGTACATTCCAAGATTCCTGTTTCCTGACCTTGTCTATCTTGAAGGGTCGAAAGGATGACTGCAAGCTGGGAAGGTCAGTTTGGCCTTCATTCTCCAATGCTGCATCAGGGTTATTAGGCCAGTGGTCACTTTCCCCTGAAAATGCACCTTTCCCTAGTTGACTGGAGGGCCAGCAGGGCCCTACTCTGTACTGTTGTTCTCTTGGAGAGGGTAATCCAGGGCAGGGATTACTAAAGGCCCTTGTGCCACTAAAGAGCAGCAGATTTCTTGTGTGAGGCTGCCGAAAGAGTTCCTGTCAGATGACAGCAGCGAAGACACTGTACAGAGACAGCAATGGGGTCAAGGAGGAATGGAAGGCAGATGCTTCCTCCAAGGCAAAGGTGGTTGGGCACAGCCCTCCACGTTTGGCACTGCTTTCATTGGCAAACAGTTTTGGAAATAGTCTTTGGTTGGCAGCAGCATCTGCAAGGGGTCAAAGGGCTTGCAGGATGGTGAATGCAGTGTGGTGCTGATGCTGACTTCTCCCAAAGGTTGCATCCCGGCAGTGCAATGCCACTCTTGTCATGTTGATGAAAGCAGGAAAAAAACCTCTGTAGATACGCACGCTGGTTAGGAAAAAGAAGTTATCTTCATCTCAAATTCTGAGCACGACACTTTAAGAAGGATCCCAAGATACTGGAACAAGATTCCTTCCTGGTCAACTCCTGAAGACCTGCCCAGTCAGAGTCGAACTCTGAATGAATCTGAGTGACTCTCTCCTACGGATGCCTGGAGTATTCCTCACAGTGGCCCTTGTTAGTCACAAAAAATCATTTATTATTTTAGAAGGTTGTGGTAGCAGAAAGTTTGAGAACACCTGTATAAAACAATAATGTGGTTTCTTGGTTCTGACTTTTGGTGTTGTGTGAGCCCAGCCATTGTATTTTGCAAACAGTGGTTAATTATTTATCATATCTTGGCTCATTACACAAACCTTGGCTACAGAATAGATCAAACAGTGTCTCAAAATTTTCTTGGGATCATGGTGAGTGGAGGAGGGGAGATGAGGAAAAAATGGTGAATGACAAAGTAGAAATTCCATTTGAGTCTAAACCAGATGGTTTAAGATTTTCTTTCTTTCTTTCTATTTTTTATTTTTGGAGGACTAATCCCCATCATCAAAAATTTTATCAAAGCTAATTGGACCACAAAAAAAAATAAAACTAGTCCACCTTTTAAAATATACATGCCAGAGTTTATTAGTTTGGCCTTGACTGTTAATTGGAACACAAAGGTCTTTTATAAGGCAGAGAAACAAAGACAATTGTGCCATTCCTTTCATAAGTAAAACTGGAGATTAGCGGTAAAGATTTAAAAGATTTTATGTCAAATTATAGGATTTCTAGACACTTAAGTGGTAGAAGGCCTTGTTAATTAGCTATAAATTGTTGTAATTGGACATCTTCTCTGTTATTTATTCTGTTTAAAAATGAGACTATTTCCCTAATAATAATAATAGCAAAAGCATGTCATGCATATCAAACAAAACATTTAACCTATATTATAAATATACATAATAATGCATATTTGGTCTAGTTTGGTCTAGTGGTTAAGGTGCTGGGCTAGAAACCAGGAGTCTGAGAGTTCCAGTCCCGCCTCAGGCATGAAAGCTGGCTGGGTGACCTTGGGCCAGTCACTCACTCTCAGCCCAACTCACCTCACAGGGTTGTTGTTGTGGGGAAAATAGGAGGAGGAAGGAGTATTAGGTATGTTCACCGCCTTGAGTTATTTATAAAAATAATAAAGGCAGGATAAAAATAATAAATAAATAAATAAATGAAATAAAAATATTATATATATTTGTAGATAGTACAGATAATATATATTATACCTGTATTATATATAGAGAGAAATAGTTCATAGAATAATGTACTATTATGTCTATTTTATAGATATTATCTCTGTTTTATATACAGAGAGAAATTGTACAATATAGTACAATATGTGGGAAATTCTGTGTCAAAAAACATTTGGAGAGGGAGGGTGCGATGGTGACTTGTAAGGAAAGCAGCAATGACATTTCTCTTTAAAATGAATTTATCCCCTTTCTTTGATTCAATTGCTGTGTCACTGAAAGCAGCACAAGATCTGCAATGCTTCCCGTGTCTACATTAACCTCTGCCCTATGCCTTCTTTGGAATGGCTCTGTTTTGCCCTGTGCATGACACTGATTAGGGCTGAGATTAAATAACTGGCCAAGACACCCAGCTGGCTCCCAGTCCTCATGGAGGACTAGAACCTGAGTTTCCCCAATTCTATTCTACTACCTTAACCACTACACCATGCTGGTCCTCACATAAGTACAGGGTGGAAACTTATAATTGGAAGGGATTATTTAGGCCAGTGTTTCTCAACCTTAACCAATTTAAGATGTGTGGACTTCAACTCCCAGAATTCCCCAGCCAGCCAAGATTTCCTTGGTTTGCTGTTTACATTTAAGCCACTAATAAGCCCTGAGGTAACTGAGATGGGTAACTTTTTAAAGACCACAGCTGCACATAAGTCTTTTTGGAGAAAGTGAGGTCCACAGCATGTTGGCTAGACGATGCAAAGTGGGCTGGCCGCATCCATCCCATGGACTGGTTGGAATTTAGCATGCTTTCCTGTTGGGCAGGGAACATCTTCTTTAACATTACGTTAAACTTACTTTAGAGGTTCTGTCTCAGATTTTGTGTATTTCCACCTTAGAATGGATAGAAATGCACCACTCACTTTCAAGAGTTACGTCTCTGAAATTTGGCACATTGGTTGTAGGGATCAAAAAGTTATTTGAGTGTTTTATGCAGCTCCAGGGCCAAGGGCAAAAAAGTCAAGATGGTGGCATGGGGCTTCTCCTCCATGATTTTGCCTCTCCTCCCATAGATGCCCCTGTCTGGGGCCTTAGGTTGTCTATTCCTAAACTAAACCCCACATACACTGCCCGCCCCACAAGCACCCAACTCCCTGAAATGCATTTACAGTGCACCTCCTGAAACTCCAGTGAGCTTAACGGGACTTAATCCCACATAAATGTCCATGGGGCGAGAACTTTAAATTGCAATCCAGTAGTCCATTCTCTGGAAATACATCCCATGGAACTTAGCAGAGTTTTTTTTTCTGAACCTGCACTGTGATTGGTCTTCCTGGTGTGCCAGACTACAATACCTATTATGGCATGATGGCTGCTCGGTAGACAGTAGGCTAGAAGAGGCTTGGTTTCACCCACAACATGCTCTGCTACGTTATTTGTTTTTACCCCTGCAAACAAAGTTATCCTATAGAAATTTTCAAACCGTGTTTAAGGGACCTCTGAGCTTTTCTAAAAATCCACCAGGAGCTCCTGAGCCGTCACAGCTCTCCTGTTCCTTGCTTGCAATCCAAGCTTGCTGTCTGCGCTTGTGCTGCATCTAAAAAATGGAAATGTTTGGCCTGGGTTTCCTGAAGGTAGATGATTTGAACATTGCTGTTTCTGGAGAGTTAAACTACTGTGTGTCCACGGGAAGCACAAAGCTCACCTCTTGCATACAATGAATAGGCAAAGCAGTCGATTTGGAAGCAGCGCGTACATTTGGAAATTGGTTACCCTTTCTGTTGGGCAAGCACTGGAGCATGAAAGAAGTGAGAGCACATTTCAGGACCAGCTGTGAATTTAACAATATATAATTCATGCCTTATAGTTACAGACTGCCTTTCTGCATCGTGTGAAAAAAAGGAGACTAACTAAGACCTGTTTTGAGAGTCTGACCCTTGTGGCTTTATTTATTTTATTTATGTATCTGATAGATACATGCATTGAAAATAATTAAAGGTCTAGGAGCCTATAGTTAAAGGTTCCCCCCGCACATTTGTGCAGTCGTGTCCGACTCTAGGGGCCGGTGCTCATCTCTGTTTGTTAGCCGAAGAGCCAGTGCTGTCCGAAGATGCTTCCGCGGTCATGTGGCCGGCATGATGCACACGGAGCGCTGTTACCTTCCCACCAAAGTGGTACCTATTCATCTACTTGCATTTGCATGCTTTCGAATTGCTAGGTTGGCAAGAGCTGGGGCGAGTGTGGGAGCTCACTCCATCACGTGGGGCTAGGGATTTGAACCTCCGAACTTGCGATCTTCCGATCGACAAGCCTGGCATCTTACCCGCTGAGCCACCACGCCCCCTCTAGGAGCCTATAGGTATTGAAATATCCAGAAATATAGCAAGTACATTCGAGCTTTCAGAAATAATGCGTAGAATGGCCCTTCCTGGACAATATCCCGTTAAGCCAGTGCTTTCCAAACTGCCGCCGTTGGCGACACACCAACGGCAGCAGCGGCGGCGGTGCGGGGGTGTGTGCGCAGCAGCGGGGGCGTGCACAGTGGTGGCGCGGGGGCGCGTGGTGGCAGCAGTGTGTATGGCGGTGGCGGCAGCAGCGGCCTCACTAAAACGCAGAAGCAATGATGGCGCGCCACCGCCGTGCACGCCCCCACCGCCGCTTCCAGGTTGTGTCGCGACACACAGTTTGGAAAGCCCTGCGTTAAGCTCTAGTGCAGGAGGGATCTGATCTGATCTTTCACTGGAAGCACCTCTGTGTGTCAAGCTTCACAGAGTGTCAAAAAATGTGCTCTCAGTTCAGAGGACTTGCAATTTCACAGTGGGAGAGGCAAAAAACAACAGAAGAAAGAGAAAGTGGAGACAGTAAGAGATAGGAAAAGAAAAGGCCATGGTTCACTTCTACCACAAGTGCTAAACATGACTGGAGAATGAGTCGCAAACCAGCAACCTTTCCAGACTAGGTCTCTTTAAAATGGAGTACAACTTACAGCCCCACCCCCCAATTTAAATAGCAGGTAGCTACAGAGTTTTTCTGTAGCTTACCTTTTTTGTAGTTACCTTTTTGGGAAGGTAACAGCGTTCCGCGGCGTCATGCGGCCACATGACCGTGGAAGTGTCTTCGGACAACGCTGGCTCTTCGGCTAACAAACGGAGATGAGCACCGGCCCCTAGAGTCGGACACGACTGCACAAATGTGCGGGGGGTACCTTTACCTTTACAGAGTTTTTCACGCTGCCTCCAATTTAATGGGACGTTCCTAAAGCTGAAATGCTGAACAGTGGCCTTTTGGGGACAGTGGGCCTTTTTATGGAGCTCCAGGAAGTGCCTGGTGGGGCTGTCCTCCAGAGGTTCACATCATCCAAGCTAGATAAGTACCCGGAAAAAAGATGATTATGAGGAAATCAAAGAATCAAAGGGCTATCTTCAAAAAGGGAGGTTTTGATAGTGCTATATGGCACTGTTTATGCCCCCCCACCCCCAAGAGTTTGAAGCAATCATGTATCTTCTGCTGAATCCAGAATACTGAGACTAGACTGGGAACCTTCTAAGTCAATCAACACTCCCTCTAGCAAACCAACAGGTGGGTGTAAGAAATAACATTCAGAAGTAGATCCACTCATAGACACCACTATCTTCTACTCAGTGGAAAAAGAAAATGAATTGTGAGAACCCTTTCCCTTTCCCTTCCCCTCCACATGTTGTCTGGCCATTTGCTGAAAATCTGAGCAGTTGATATGATGAGAAGCTGCCCATCGCTCCATTGAATATGGAACCCACTGTGAGCTGTAATGTGAAATAGCAGCATGTTGGCTCTTTTCACAACCAGGTACTTTTCTTAATAACCGCAACCATGGCTGCAATCACTACAGTGGGGGGAAATTTCCTAAACTCTGAACACCCAGCAGAAGGCACTAAACTTCTACTCCAAGCACTCATGATCTGACCTGCTGGCATATCTCTGGGTGATCCCACTAGGTCAGGAGGTGGAGGAAGCCATGGGCTGGGGAGATGTCAGACCCTCCTCCTCCTTCTAGCGGCAGGTCCTTCTTCTAGTAGTAGGTCTTCTTGGGTTGGCATTGTTCCCTGCCCTAAATGCAAAAAGTTTGAGGAAGAACTAAGAGTGGATTTTTGTGAAGTCTCTAATTCTATTCTAAACATTTCAGTGCTGTTCTAAATCTATGAAGCCCTGGTTGAGAGGTCTCAATATTCTAGAGTAGTAATCAGAAGTGCATCTGGACATGGACCATGGGCAGAGGTTAGGGTCCCCATCCTGCTTTACTAGTGGCAGCACTCAGTTTCTCTTGCTGCAGTATAACAAACACAGCAGATGATTGCCTCGCTTCGGATGATTGCCTTGCTTCGGATGATTGCCCACATCTGTCCTAAGCCATCTCTGACCATAGGGCATACAGCAGGGTGGAGAACCAGAGGTCAATGAGCTGCAACCCCCAAGGGTTTAGTCCGTGTGGCCAGTGGTAAGGGATCCTGGGAACTGTAGTTCAGTAGTATCTAGAATGCTACTAGAATGCTTGGGGCCTGGTTATTTGAAGGACCACCTTTTCCCAGTTACATCTACCCGGCCCACCAGAGTGGGGAGGCAGGGTATGTTACGGGTCCCTTCTATGAGGGAAGTTCATCTAGTGGGACCATGAAAAAGGACCTTCCCCATGGTGGCTCCCTCTCTGTGGAACATCGTTCCCCCGGAGATTAGATTGGCCTCCACCTTGATGCTTTTCTGAAAGGCCCTGAAGATGTGGTTCTGTCAGTGAGCCTGGGGATCCCAGGTTGAGGCAGAGCCTGGGGACCTGGGGACCCCAGGTTGATTGTGTTTGTAGCCGCTACCAGGGGTGAGGGGTGGATGGGTCTTTATATTGTGGATTTTAATTTTGTAAGCCACCCAGAGTCACTGTGTGTGAATTGAGCGGCCATATAAATCAGTTTGGAAAAGACCTGGAAAAGACCCTGATGCTGGGAAAGACTGAAGGCGAAAGGAGAAGGGGACGGCAGAGGATGAGATGGTTAGATAGCATCACCGATGTGACGAACATGAATTTGAGTAAACTCCGGGAGACAGTGGAGGACAGGAAGGCCTGGTGTGCTATGGTCCATGAGGTCACGAAGAGTCGGACACGACTGAACGACTGAACAACAACAACAAATAAATTAGTTTAATAAATAAAATAAATAAATACTCTCTCTCCACCCTGGGTGATAGGAGAGAACAAAAGTTCTCAGATGATACATAGATCCAATTGGAAAGAATTAATATTGTACCCAAGCCAGTGGATAATAAAGCAGCGCTGTCTAAACCTGCAAGCCAGAGGCACCAGCAGGAGCAAGGGTTAGATTAGATTTTCTTGTGATACTACATGCCCTGTCTCGAACGCTCTTCACTTTGTCCATTTGATAAATGAACATTCCTAGCAGGTAGGGTAATTATATGTGTCTGGTAATTTGCCTGTGCCTTCGCCAAGTGTTGTAACCATGGCAGTGGGGAGGGGGGTACCCCCTCCTCCTTTTCAGACCATCCTGTCTTCCCCTTCTCCTGCGTACCAACCGACTCAGACTGACAGGAGCAGCTTTCACCAGTTTGCCTCTCTGCTGAGCGAGCTGGAAGAGAGAGATTTCAGAGGCTCAGGAGGGTGAGGTAGCGAAGTCAGACACCGAGCAAAGGTAGTTAGCTGTCTCTGCTTCAATCACCAGGGAGCTGATATTTCTGCCTGCTGCATTGCTGTGGATAAATACACTTGGAGTTGCTCCTCCGAAGGAGATGGGAGATTCGGAGGGGTCCCAGCCCTGACCCATTGCCCTGAAATTGGATGCTGACAAGGATTTCAACAGCAGCCTGTCCAAAAAGCATCCTTGTGTATCCAAGGATGTTTCCCCCCCCCCCTTTAAATTGGGGAGAAAAAATTGAAAAGGGAAAAGTCAAATTTTGCAAAGCCTTTGCATATCTATTTCCCTGCAGTTCTAACTGAGGGCTGCAGCTTTCTTTAATAACCAAGTGCTATTTGCAAACTACCTGTTCTCCAAACGGAAGAAAAGATGCGTGTCATTTTTTCCCCCAGTCTGGAACCCAAAGGTCAATTTAGGGGAAAATAAAGGTGTAGAAGAAAGCGGTATCTCAGAAAGCCATCAGCAGCTCTCAGAACTGTGGAGCAGTAGTGAGGGACAGTCCCAGGCTAGCTTTCCTGGAAATAAATAACCCCAATTTCCTGCCTCTGTGTAAAAAGAGAATAAGCCTCTAAAAGGAAACATTATGGAGCAGATTTGATTCCGGTTATCCAACTCGCTGCTGAAAAATCAGTTCAACCAACATAGTTGGAGAAGAAGCTGGGAATTAACGACAATATGGAAAATGAGGAAGGTAAGCGCCTCAGCTTCTTCTTTTCTTGGAAAACTTGGTTTGTTTATAATCGAATTCAAAGCCTACTAAAATTCCGGTATTTTTTTTTCTCGTCTGACTAATTCAAAATCTGTGAAATCAAGTAGTTACCTGAGATCAGCTAGCAATCCTAAATAGCCTCTTTTTTCAATCTTGTTTTCCCATGTGGAAAATAGGCTTTATTATTGGAGAGATGGAGAGGGGATAAGTGAACAGGATCCATCAGTGTTTGTTCTCTTGCTTTTGGAGCCCATGCATTCTGGATGCTTTAGAAATCTTCATTTATCTCACCAATTATAGAGCTTCCATCTGAAGAGGTTTACCATTTCTAATTTCTAATTCATACTTACCTTCCAGGATAGAGTAGGTCATTCTTAGCATTTGCCATTCCAAGACAGACTTGTGGAGTGTTGAATTCTAGAGAATTCCATAGAACTTCCTGGAATTAGCACAGGCTGTTCAGGGTGTATGGCTTGAAGCATTCACTATGAACATCTGCTAGGAGAAGTCCCTGCTGCCTCCTTTATCACCCTTCCAACTCCTATTGAAGGAAATGGAAGAGGAGGAAAAAGTCCATCCCATGTGCTTTTTATTCCTTATCGTATAAGTATAAAATCTGAGAAGTTCCAAAATATAAGACTCTGGCAATCCATTCCTGTCACAGCTCTTCATGATGGAGAAGTTTCACCATGTAGCTGTCCCAGAACTGAACCAGTGCAAGATGTAAGCTGTTTTGAAATTAATGGGGATGATGAGGACCAAACTTCCCCCTTTCCCAGATGTTTTGTTGTTGTTGTTGAATGGTAGAGGCAATAAAATTGCTTGTTCCTATCACAGCCATGTTTTTTGGTAACCCCCTAAAAGTAAATTCCTTGGATTCTGTGTGAAAAATTGAAAAGGCTTCATTTGGGAACATTGGAAAACCTGCTTTTGTGTGTGTGTGTGTGTGTGTGTGTGTGTGCGTGCACACACGCGCGCAGCATCTCCCTCTCTATCTGTATGATGGTCTCTATGTTCATTGCCATCTTCTTGGCAATAAATCTTGACTCCTTAGATTCTTAATCCCATACTTGGGGATTTGCTAACAGCATAAGCACACAGATACAGCTTTATTGCAGACAAGATAAAAAGTCTGCCTCCCTTTGGAACACAAAAATCAAGCCCTGCATGCATGTCTGCTCCAGGGTTTAAATTCCAGACATTGTCCACCTGTCTTTTCGTGTCAATGGGAATTTGGCTGTTCTCTTCCCAACCTTGAGACTGGGAAACGTCTGCTCACTGTTTCTATAATGGCTCTGTCTAGCCTGAGAACTGATGGTTCCTGCCTCACCAGCTTCAGCCCTTAAGACTTCCATCTTCAGGAAGAACATGACATCCCTCATCGGGTTCACTTTTCTCTTAAAATAGTTCATTGCATCTTGATAGGAATATCAAAATGACTCTCACTTTCCCCAGTTTTAGATGTTCCTGTAACGTTTTTCCAAGTAGTGAAAGTTTCAGAGGTGCCAGCACTTATTTGGAGATCAGTTTCCTGAGAAGGATATGAAGACTTAACATGCTTGTTAAACAAAGGGTGGCAACCGGCATGCTATGGCTGCATTCGAAATTGTGCTGCTAGCATTTGATGGCAAAATCATCAAATTTCAGCAAATCCCCCAAATCAGTCCAAAATCCTGCTGCCAAAATGTGTCCGTTTTACCACCACTTTGGCAAAAAATGCACACTTGGCTGCATTTTTTAGAGAGACTTTCATTCCCGTTCGCATCCTAAAAAGGATACAGATTGCACCCTCTCCTCCCAGTAATTTCATCATCCCTCTGATGACATCATCTGTGGTCAGTGGGAACAATTAGCAACGCCCGGTCCAAGGAAAATCTCCACCTTTGCATTAACCCCCACACTGGCTTAATAAAACGCAATTCCTACGTCCACATAACTTGCTATACCAAAAGAAATAAACCATTTTATGGCTGGAGGTGATATCCTACTTGACATAGCATGCTGAAACAATAGTCAGGTTCCCACAATATACTGAACTATAAAATAACCAACCTAGTTTAGTTCAGACTAGTGTGTTGAACCTCCTTTTAGTCTAGTCTAGTGTGCTGAGCAACCCACAATATTGTTTTCTGCAATAATAGGCAATTCAGACAGGCCAGAGATAAGATGAGGGGTTTGCAGCAAAGCCCTACAACTGCCCTGGAGTGTCTAGAGGAGATCAAAGCTTTCATAGGTTTTCTTGCGGAGAGTTATACTCTGTTCCTGCTTTTAGGCTCCACAGATTCTCTCTGCTTAGGATGCACATCTCACACGTCTTTGCTGTTGGGACACAAAGATGAGTCATATTCCTCTTGGTAGCTCCTCTGTAGAAGGCTGCTGCTTTCTTTGTTCCTACCCCAGGCTCAATTAATAGATACAGTATTCCTTGACTCGGAAAGCCTTCTCAAAGTCCCAGCTCCAGAAGTGACCTGGCTAGTCATGGCTGAGCTCTTCTAGAAGCCTCTTTGCACAACTACAGAGTCGAAGCATCCTACCTGAGAGATCAGACTAGCTGCACTCGAATCTCATTACAGAATCCTCAAGGGTTGATCAAATGTACTAAAAAAAGGAGCTGCAAGGCAAATTGCTTACTACTTCTTGATGCAATTATTTGTTCCCAACCAAGAACTGTCTTAAATATTGGAAAAAATGTCAGAGTTACATTGCTTAAGTCTGACACTGGGTTTAATCTTCCAAGCTGATGGAGCAGAAGCCGGAGAATCTCCAATAGCATTTTCGGATTCCGTATGGAGTGTATGGAGCTGGCAGATGAGGTTAAAATGGTTACGTACGGTAGCATCTAAGATGACCAGACCACACTAAAGGCACCACAGCCAGGAGTCAATAAATAAGGACTGCCTTGGCATCAGCAACAAAGGGTCTAATGGCATCTGAAAAAATTAGAATATAAACCAGTGTTCTCAATCTGCTGTCCTTCAGATAGTCCATAGCTTTCAGGGGATGATGGACAAAGTATTCTGGAGGGGACCTGATTGGGGGGGGGGCAGTCATAGAGTTGCACAGACTAAAATCTGTTTTCAGAACAGTCCTACACAGGTTTCCATAGAAGTAAGTCCCATTCTTTTACTCTAAGTCCCATTCAGTTACCCTTCAGTGTTTTCTTTAGGTTAAAGAATTATTCTTTTAGAAAGAAAATTCTGCTTGTCCAAAGTTCTGAAAACAAAGGTTATGTGCTTGTCCTTCATAAAACACTGTTTAGTTCAGTTAATTTTCAGACAGTTTAAAATGTTCCAATAGAAGAGAATATCTGTAGCTCAAAGATGAACTGTGGAATTCTTGGGCTCTCTGAGCTTGGTTGTTTGCTTGCAGATGTTTTATTACCCGACTAGGTAACATCATCAGTGCAAGTAAGTGTGGGGTTTGCTGCCTGTTTATATGCAGCAGCTTGCCTGCCAGTTTTGGTGGGGGTGTGGCTTCCTACTTGGTGGTTCCTTGATAGAGTATTGTTTTCTGCCTAATTGTTTGTCTGGTGCTGATCCCTGCTTATCTGAATGCGGGCTGCTGGAGGGGATGTGCTGTAGTCTTTTTTGTTTCCTTCCTAGGTTTTTTTTTTTTGTCTCCTTTGAATGGTGTGTGAATGTGGTTTATCTCTGTGTGTCTATTGATGGCTGATTTGTCTGAATGCCAAGCTTCCAGGAATTCCCTAGCATTTTTGGATTTGGCTTGGTCTAAGCTGCTAAACTGGTGTGCTATGGTCCATGGGGTCATGAAGAGTCGGACACAACTTAACGACTGAACAACAACAACAACGACAAGCTGCTAATAGTTTTCCAGTTGACACTGTGGTTGAGTCTGTCCGTGTGTTGTGAGATTAAGAAGTTTTCATCATATCTTCTGACAGCTAATTGGTGTTCATGGATGTGCTCTGCTAGTCTTCTGCCTGTCTGTCCTACTTAGTGGCTGATGTAGTCCTTGCATTGTATGTTGTAGATGCTGTATTTTCTTCTTGGGCTACTGGGTCTTTTGGTTTGCTTAAGATGTTTTGGAGGGCTTTAGTTGGTTTGTGTGCTATGATGATGCCGTGTGGTTGTAGCAGTCTGTTGGTTGTTTCTGAGATGTTGTTGATGTATGGGAGTGTTACCCTTTTCATAGGTTGTACTGGTTGTGTAGTCAGGCACCTTTTGATGAAGTTGTGTTGGTATCCATTTTGTTGGAAGATTTTGTGGTCTGTTTCCTCTTTCTGGTGGTTCCGGGTTGCTGCAGTGTGTTTGTGCTCATCTGAATAACATTGTTACATAGCTCTTCTTGTGGGAGGTTGGGTTGTTACTTTGGTAGTGGAGCACTTGGTTAGTGCAGGTTGCTTTCCAATAGACTTGGGTTTCTCATTTGCCATTGTTTCCTCTGCTGATGAGGATATCCAGGGGTCAACACAAGGCAGTGTTGTTGTTTTCTTCTTCCCTTGTGAAATTTATTCCTTCAAAGGTGATTGTTTCATGTGTCTTCTCTAGTTGTTCCTTTCTTGTTATGATGAAGGTGTTGTCTACACACCCGATCCATACTTTTGGTTGTATGTGTGGATGTGCTATAGCTTCTAGAGCAGGGCTTTCCAAAGTGCCGCCGTTGGCGGCGGCGCGGGGGGGCGTGCGGCGGCGCGCGCGCACGGTGGCAGCGCGGGGGGGCGTGCGGCGGCGCATGCGCGTGGTGGCAGCGCGGGGGGGCGCGTGCGCCGCCGCTTCCGGGTGGTGTGGCAACACACCACGCTGTGTGTGGCGACACACTTTTGTGTCGCGACACACAGTTTGGAAAGCTCTGTTCTAGAGGCTGCATCATGGTCTCTGCTATGAATCCTGAGAGTGGTGATCCCATAGGTGTTCCTCTGATTTGTTGGTATATTTGTCCATTGAACTGAAAGTAGGTAGTGAAGCAAAGGTTGATGAGATCCATGAGTCTGGGTATTTCAACCTTAGTGTATTTGGCTAGGTTGGGTGTGTTGTGTAGTACTGCTGCAATGGATTCTTTCACTAGTTCTGGATCTATGGACATGAGGAGTGCTGTGACATTGAAAGAGACAATAATTTCATCTTCTTCTGTTCTTAGGTCTTTGATTTTCTGGAAACACTGTAGTGGAAAATTGATAGAATATTTGCACCCCTCTATGAGATGTCTAAGAACTCAGAAAAAAAATTGGACATCTCATAGAGAGGAGGAAATATTCTATCAATTCTCCACTTCAGTGCCTCCAGAAAATCAAAGAAAATCACTACAGTGACAAGGGGAAGATTGAGAGAATGTGAACAGTAAAGCTGGCTCAAGAGGAATCAGCGCAATTTCTGTCTGAACAGCTCCCTGCCTCCTGCCTTCAGTGCGGCTGGAGAATTGTTTCAGCGGCTGGATGCATGCCTTGTGTTAAGCCCTAATGTCTTGAGTTTGGTTTGAGCTTAGCTTGTTATATGGTCCCAGCCTCTGTGGCTTGTATTTTATTGTACGTGGCTTTTAGTATTATATGTGAATCTAGCCATTTTACAAACCATGTTTAAAAGAAACCATGGCTTAGTGCAGAGGAATAGATGTAGCACTTCATTGTTGTATTAAGAGCTGGCTTATTGGTCAGCCAGTGGCAACAATTTATTTATTTATTTATTTATTTATTTATTTATTTATTTATTTGCAGGATTTATATGGCCACCTATCTCATATAATGATGCTAGGCAGCTCACAACATCCATTAAAACATAGCTAAAAACAAAAATACCCTTCTCCCTAGGGGCCAGACCAAACAGCCTCCCAGCTCAACCCCCATCCTAGCCCAGCACTTGGGGGAAGAGCCAGGTCTTCCCAGCCCTCCGGAAGGCTAAAAGGGTAGGGATAATTCTTGGCTTGATTGAGTTAATCGTGCATCTGAGCAATATATTCTTATGCAGATTCAGATAAGAGATGGTGTAAACAAATTCTCATTCTTCTCTCATTCTTCATGGGAGAACACCGCTGGCTTGCAATAACAGTCTTTTATTAATGGGGTTTTTTTTCAAAGCATCCTAATCTGCTCTCTGAAAATGAACAAAGACTGAAACCGTTCTGCTTACACAAAACCTCTGCAGTGGCTGAGTCCCAGTTTGATACTGTGATTTCTTCTTGCGAACAGCCACAACATGCTTAACTGAATCAAAAGTCACTATTGGCGGTTCTGGCAATATCTATTCACAGTGATGAAAAATCACCATTCTGGGAACAGAGTTGTACCCACAATTTCTCCAGAACGTGCCTAGTATCCCACGTGAAACCTTAAATTTTGGACCTCCGTTCAATGGATACAGGGGGCCAAACTGGGATTTCATCAAATAACGGATAACAGAACAAATAAAAGTCCATTGTTCTGAGTGACCAAGTTAAATATGTTGTGGGAGCATTATTGTTCCTTCTGTCAACTGAGTGGCATAATTTTTAATCCTTTTCACTTCAGGGCAGCTAGCCTATTGACAGCCTAGATGCAGAGCTGGTAATTTCAGGGTTTTATCAGCTATAAACTATCTCTGAATTGACAGATTCAACTTTCCCCTTAACATTCATTATTAAATGAGGATGTCACATACTACAAACTGCCATTTTCTTCTGCATGCTCAAAATAAGGGGATAGAAAACCCTCGTGTTTGGAATATAATTGCTTTATTTTCCATAGTCTATCTGGTTGCCGTGAAAAAGAATCAGTGGCCACTGAGATGGTCAGGGGTGTCCCGAGGGTATGGTCAAAAAGTCAAGATGGTGGCTGTGATGGTACATGTGACACACTGTTTTAATCACACTGTTGCTGCCACCATCTTTTTTTATATATATAAGAATTTTATTAAGTTTCAAGCAAAGATAAAAACTACAAAAAAACAAAAAACTACAAAGAAAAAAAGAGCAAAAACTAGAAAAGTGTAGAAACACAAGAATTTTTTTTTTCAAAATTACAAGAGGTGAATTCTGACTTTTAACAGCAAGGATATACAAAAATTTTCCATAATCAATCCCTTGCTCTATATTAAACCAAAATCACATTATTTCTATAAATCATTCCATTGACACATTATAAAAATCACTAAATATAGTTACTCCCTCCCCTTATATTAAAAGAAAAAAAAAGAAAAATTTATATAAACCTCCTAATCAACTTCCCCCCCAAAGATAACATTTATTTAATTATTTCCTTCCTACTACTATTCTATACATTTCTGTCTACTATAATAAAGATCAAACTAAAAAACATATAAATTGTCTGCCATTGTACTTGATAATACAACAATTTTAATAATCTTAATCATATTAAACCCAAAACCATCCAAATAGACATTTATTATTTTTTATTATACCTTAATAATCTTAATCCAAATCGTTAAAGATAAATGAAATCAGCCAAACCCTAAAAGCAATCCAGATAAATATTCTTAAACCCTTATCCCACTTCAAAATAAACCAGAGCATTTACATATCCCCACAATGTGCACAGAGCTTTTTTCTTAAAAATATCGAACAGCCCAACTGCCCCCCTCAAAAACTCCGACTTCTCTTCAGGAGACCTCCCATACATAATAACCCCTTCTTTTCCATGGCGTTCCATCAGAAGATCAATTTCACTTGTAGCTTGCAACTTGATCTCTTCCTTAAATTTCTCCAACTCGACTATCTGATCTTCATCCAGCATTTCAACAGAAATCCCGATCTCACTCTTAGAAGAGACATTTCTGTCACTGTTAAATTCCTCAGTTTCATCCACGACATCCCCAACCAGATGACACATTTTGGACCTCATATTTTCCACAATGTCCTGAATGCCCTGTATAAAAACTTGGTAGGCATCAGAAAGAATATGTTTAAAATCTTGTTGGAAGTCAGAGAAAGTCTGTTTAAAATCCTTCATGTCTCACGCAGTAGATTATGGCGCCCCCTAGGAGCTTAAGTCGAAGATATGAAAGGATTCCGGAATGTGTTTACATAAGCAAAAGTGAGATACGCAGACAGTTCCCCACGTAAAGTAGAAGCAGAAAACTGTAAGTTCAAAACAGCCAGTTCAACGTGTAGGAAAATGCTAATATCCTCAAATTTAGTACAAAAATAATAACAGGGAGACAATTATTTACTCTCAATCCTCCTTAATATTTGGAGGGAAAACAAAGTCCAAAACTTAAAAAGAATTTTTTAAAAAAATTAATCCCAAAAATAATGATAAACACCAAGAGAACCCGCTTCTCCTTGCTGTAGAAAGCCTCTCTTAGGGTACACGTACTTAAAAGAAATATAAATTGGGTGATTTAGAAATGGGGTGGCCGGTCTTAGTGTCCCTTTAAGGCTGCAGTGCAGCTTGGAAATGGTGATGTCCCAGCCTCCCGGCTAGCTCTTACCAGTCAAGTGTGAACGCTGTTTGCGATTTTCTGGCTGCAAGCAGCCATCCGGAGGACAGATGGGGGTGATTCCAGGTGTTTTCCTTTTTCCGGAAAAACACTCCTGGGCTTCAGGAAAACCTGCCTGAGCCCGAAAAAACTGCTACGTTGTCAGTTCTGCCCGCTGAGCCCGCAGGCACAGCTGTTCAGTCCATCATGTTCCCACTGGAAGTCTGTTGCTGCCACCATCTTGACTTTTTTTACCACACCCTGCAGATACCCCTGGATCTATTTTAATGTATTTGAATGTTCTATTAAAATACAAATGTAGCAAACCAAGCCAGACTGTCTGAGAATGAGGGACGGTGGGAATTAGAATTCCACAAGTGTAATGGTATGTGGGAATGATCTTGGGAGACAGGGGAAAGAGCCACAGCCAGGAGAACGGTTGGATAAGAGGCAGCTTAGCCCACAGAGGGAATGTGGGCATGGCAAACATCTCTTGGACTGTAAAGACAGCGGGGTAGAAATGTATTTTCAGACTTGAAAATTTCTGTTAATGTAACCTTGCAATAAAGTAGAATTAGTTCATCTGGGCGTGCTTCCTGTCTAGAATACCTCACAAGGCTGACATCAATCTTGCAAGTCTGAAAGTACATTTCTTTCCCGTTGCCCTTACAGCCCAAGAAACTAGTAAGCGTCCCTTCTGTAAAGAGGAGGTAAAATCACCCCATTCCGTTTATAATGCAACAAAATGTGCATGTGGTAGAAGAGTGATGTTTTTAGTATTCTTCCATGTAAACTTTAATGAGTATGTTGAAAGAGATTTAATATTTGCTTGGTTTTAAAAGATCTGCAGGTCCCCGGTTTAAGAACATCCCGCTTTATGGACAACTCCTAGTTAAGAACGGACTGCCATAAAGACTGTTATGTTAAAAATTCAAATTAAGTAGAATGTTTTGGGTTAAATACACAATACTACTTTGTACATTATTATGTTTAAGATGTTTTAGTGCAGAGCTTTCCAAACTTTTCATGTTGGTGACACACTTTTTAGACATGCATCATTTCGCGACACACTCTTACAGCAGGGCACAAGGCAGGCTGGGACCTGCGCGGAATCACAGCTGGTTTGGAGGCAGCAAGGCACAAGCCAGGCACTAGGACCTGCGCGGAATCACAGCAGGTTTGGAGGCAGCAAGGCACAAGCCAGGCACTAGGACCAGCGCGGAATCACAGCAGGTTTGGAGGCAGCAAGGCACAAGGCAGGCACTAGGACCTGCGCGGAATCACAGCAGGTTTGGAGGCAGCAAAGCACAAGGCAGGCACTAGGACCAGCGCGGAATCCTGGCAGGGCTCGGAGGCAGCAGCAGCCCTGATACACCCAGACACTGCAGCCGACACACTAACGTGTCCCGACACACAGTTTGGAAAGCTCTGTTTTAGTGTATTTGGAAGTGTTTCTGAAGTGTTTTATATGCATAGAAAGGTAATATATATATATAATATATATACTAAGACAAACATTTGACTAACTGATTTATTTATTTATTTATTTATTTATTTATTCATTCATTCAATTTATTCCCCGCCCATCTCCCATACAAGGGACTCTGGGTGGGTTACAACAATCAAAGTTAAAAACAATACAATAAAAGTCTAAAAAATACAATATAAATAGATAAAATACAAGATGGGGGACGTAGGGAACGTAGCATAGATAGTATTGCTATGGGGCTAGCCAACCCCAGGAGGCACTCCCGCCTCTGTTGTCCCAGGCCAGGTGGCAGAGCCAGGTCTTAAGGGCCTTCCGGAAGGCCAGGAGTGAGGGGGCCAGTCTCACCTCCGGGGGCAAGATATTCCATAGGGCGGGCGCTATCGCAGAGAAGGCACGCCTCCTGGACCCCACTAGATGGAATTCTCTTGTTGAGGGGGTCCGAAGCATGCCCTCTCTGCATGCACGGGTGGGGCGGGCTGACGTTATCGGGACGAGACGGTCCCTCAGGTAACCTGGTCCTATGCCATGTAGGGCTTTAAAGGTGATCACCAACACCTTGAATTGGACCCGGAAGCAAACTGGCACCCAATGCAGCTCGCGAATTTGACTAACTGATGCTAAATCACTGTTCCAACTTACATACAAATTCGACTTAAGGACAGACTTAGGAACGAAACCTGTTCTTAAACCAGGGACCTGCTGTAATCATTTTGCTGATTTGGCAGGCTGGCCTTTTTTTTTATTATATATATTCAAATTGCTGCTCTTCACATATACGTATATATGTCACTTTTAGCTATATTTTCTGTAGCAGCCCCTACCATAGAACACTCTTCTCCCCAGACCCGTCCAGCCTCTACTCTTCTAGCCTTTGGGAAGGCTCTAAAGCAGTGTTTCTCAACCTCGGCAACTTTAAGATGTGTGGACTTCAACTCCCAGAATTCCCCAGCCAGCATTCTCCATTGAGGTTGAGAAACACCGCTGAAAAGAGTTGGCTTTTCCCCCAAGCGCTGGGATAGGGTGAAGTTGAAGCCCAGGGATGGTTTCATTGGATGCATCGGAGAAGTGGCTGCCCCACCGTGTCTGAGAGCAGAGCTGGCCCTCTGTGCTTTTCGAACCTGGCTCTTTCAGGACTCCTACTTTCGCACCTTAACTATCATATTACCGGGATCATGGTTCTTTTGGTTTTGAATCTGAGATTCTCTTCCTTCTCCATCGCAGGTGTCATTATATGCCCTACCAAGAGTAGCCCACCATCCTTGAAGAACACAAGCCATGGCGAGACCTACAAGGAGAACTCTACCTTCTCCCCCTACTATCAACATTCCTCTCCAGTAGCTTCTATGCTCATCGTTGCCTATGCCTTTATCTTTTTCATGTGCATGATTGGCAACATGCTGGTGTGCTTCATTGTGCTAAAGAACCGGCAGATGCGAACTGTCACCAACTTCTTTATCCTCAACCTAGCGATCAGTGATGTCTTGGTGGGGATCTTTTGCATGCCAACCACACTGGTGGACAACCTGATTACAGGTAAATGAAAACCAAGAGTATTTAGAGAACATAGTACCCTCGAAAAAGGAGGAAGGGAAAGGAAATGCTAATATATTCCCCAGCATATTTAGGGTTGCTGACTATTTACAAAAGGTTGGACTTTGAGCTTTCACGATTTTGGAGGACTTTACTAGCTCTACCATGAATATCTTACTATTTTAAAATAGGAAATGAAGTGATGCAAATTTTCCAGAAAACAATTATTGGCTCCAACAGCATTTTCTTTTATTTGGTTGTGCAGCCTTAATTTTGTGGCTTAAGTCAGCTCGTATGCCAGTGACAAATACTAGTTGTAGATTTTATACACAGGTTTATTGTTGGGAGACAGCATGGGAAGATTTTTTTGTTGGGAAGATTACTTAATACTATTTATGCCTGAATTTGTTCCTGAAAAAAAGTAAAACTCTGTAAAGATGATGGAATGTGTGGCTTGGACATTGAGTGGAGACTTGTAATGTTGTCTTCTTTCTGAGATATTAGTAAATGTCATCATCTACTTAATCATGAAACTTTATACACTTTAGGTAAAGGTAAAGGTTTTGCCCTGCACAGTCGTGTCCGACTGTAGGGGCCAGTGCTCATCTCCGTTTGTTAGCCGAAGAGCCAGCACTGTCCGAAGACGCTTCCACGGTCATGTGGCCACATGATGTGTGCGGAATGCTGTTACCTACCCACCGAAGTGGTACCTATTTATCTACTTGCATTTGCATGCTTTTGAATTGCTAGGTTGGCAAGAGCTGGGGTGAGTGTGGGAGCTCACTCTGTCATGCGGTGCTCGGGTCTCGAACCACCAAACTTGTGATCTTCCGATCGACAAGCCTGGCGTCTTACCCGCTGAGCCATCGCGCCCCCTTTATACACTTTGCTTCCCTGCAATTATGCAATTAGCCGTGAAAATGGATGACACAGAGCTGGAAAAAGTCACTTGTTTAACAAAGGTGTTAGATGGAGAAGCTTGCACATAAGAAAAATATAATTCAATGCTTAGAAACCATTAGTTCTGCCCAGTGTTATCTTTCTTGATTGGATTTGTCTGCAAAATTATTTTTGAATGTTGTTTCCCAGCTCCAGTGATCTCTTACAGAATGAATGCCAGACTTTCAAGAGCAAATATTCTGTGAGGAGATCTAGGTTCAAATCCCCATTTGACCACAGAGCTCACTGGATGACTTTGGGTTTGTCATTTTCCCTCTCAGATCAATTTACTTGGCAGGGCTGTTGTGGGATCGATATTAAGGAAGGCTCTCTTGTAAGCCCTCATGGGCTCTCAGAGAAAAGTTGGGCTATAAATACAGTAATAAATACACTAATAAAATCTACGTGTCTCTGATTTTCAGAGAGTGGAAAGTGAATCCTAAAGTCCTCTAGTTAAATACCTAAGAAAAGGGGTGGGGATCTATCCATAGGTCTCTCTACAGGTCAATCAGCACAACCACAGAGTAAAGCATCAGGGGTCTAGAACATGGATTTGGCCTGCTCTCTGCTGCAGACTATAGATCGCCAGGTGGAGCTACAGCAATTTCTAAATCAGCAGAGGTTGGATAATACAGAAATCAAGGGTGTCAGTTGAAAACCTCTGACTGTGGTATGTCTGAGTTCCCACATTTGATTGGTTTATGTTTTTGATGATGGTCCACTTGTTTTCAGACCTATTCAGTCTTTTTCTCCATCTTTTCTCTTTGACATGCTAACTATCCCAGATATTTATCAACTCACTGAGCTTTACAAGCTCCTCCTTGCTTTGTTTTGTCAGAGGCTTCTCAAGACTGGCTGTGGGATTATGGGATTTGGCTGCAGACTATGGGATTTGAAGTCCAACATTTCGGGAGGGTACTAGGTTAGGGAAGGGTGCTCCAATTCTAACATGAAGTGAACCACAGGCAGAGCCTCTGCAAGTATTTCTATGTAATAGAAGGAAGCAGGGAAAAAAGTGAAACATACCACAATATTCTTTCTTTCACCGATTTGACCCTAGAAGGATGAAATGATGAGCCATACTATCCATTGCATCCTCTTAAAGGGAGTCTTTATGAGATGCAATCACCCAGTATCTTAATACATGTGTAGACATGTTTAGTTACATTAAAATCAACAGGTCTTAAGCAATAACTAACTTGTCTCATTTTTTTTCAGAGGGACCTGAATCTTACTAAGGCTGAAGTCCTATATGTACTTTTGAGAAAAAGCTTCATTGAACTCAGTGTGTGTGTGTGTGTGTGTGTGTGTGTGTGTGTGTATACATACAGGTACATACACGTATTGTAAAGTAGCCCAGACCCAATCCTCTCTAATCATGGGTAGATCCGATGTTCCACAAATCAAATTAAAGTAAAATCAATATCATTTATGAACAGGGAAAATCTTCATAGTGCTGGAGACTATCTAAATGATCCAGAATAATTGAATGACAAATGCCAGTCAAATGCCTTATAGAGAAGGAGCAATTTTCTATTTCTCTGTGTTTTGTTCTTTATTCGTTGAGTCGCTTCCGACTCTTCGTGACTTCATGGATCAGCCCACGCCAGAGCTTCCTGTCGGCCGTCACCATCCCCAGCTCCCCCATGGTTGAGTCCGTTACCTCCAGAATATCATCCATCCATCTTGCCCTTGGTCGGCCCCTCTTCCTTTTGCCTTCTACTTTCCCTAGCATCAGCTTCTTCTCCAGGATATCGTGTCTTCTCATTATGTGGCCAAAGTACTTCAGTTTTGCCTTTAATATCATTCCCTCAAGTGAGCAGTCTGGCTTTATTTCCTGGAGTATGGACTGGTTTGATCTTCTTGCAGTCCAAGGCACTCTCAGAATTTTCCTCCAACACCACAGCTCAAAAGCATCTATCTTCCTTCGCTCAGCCTTCCTTATGGTCCAGCTCTCACAGCCATAGGTTACTACAGGGAATACCATAGCTTTAACTATGCGGATCTTTGTTGTCAGTGTGATATCTCTGCTCTTAACTATTTTATCAAGATTTGCCATTGCTCTCCTCCCAAGAAGTAGACGTCTTCTGATTTCCTGGCTACAGTCAGCGTCTGCAGTAATCTTTGCACCTAGAAATACAAAGTCTGTCACTGCCTCCACTTTTTCTTCCACTATTTGCCAGTCATCAATCAAGCTGGTTGCCATAATCTTGGTTTTTTTGAGGTTTAACTGCAACCCAGCTTTTGCACTTTCTTCTTTCACCTTCGTCATAAGGCTCCTCAGCTCCTCCTCGCTTTCAGCCATCAAAGTGCCATCAGCAAGCTATCATAATCTTTCTCAGTGTTCCTTTTGTGTGCACAATAAACCGTTGATTACCTGTGTCCTGTGTGGTATGTGTGAGAACGGAGGCGACTCGCAGTGAGGGCACCTCACATAAAGATTAGGATCTTCACCAGCCGATTTTCCCAGGGACGAACCTGAGCACCTCAGGAAGCCCGCGGTTGAGATCGGCCCACGATCGCAGCTTTCGGCGATTCAGCCAAGAGTGGATCACCGAAGCGAACATGGAACAGGTCGGGACGTACCAAGCTGAAGACAACGCCGTCGTGCTTGCAACAAACAGGACCGGAGCGGCAGCGCAGACAGCGCCTGAGGGAGCAGCGGAGATCGCTGGGCGGCAAAAGGCGAAGAAAGACAAAGGCAGAGAAATAAATGAGCTCCACCGCACCCCCACCACCTGCACAAACAACCCGATGGCAGAGTGGTCAATTGGGGTGGGAGGAGGCATGGGTCAAGCCCCAGGAAAGCAAGCGGCCAAGTTGCGGGTTTCACAAGTGCAGCGGATCGCGGCGCTAGAGGCCAGAGCCGCACATGTAGAAACGGGGCTAGAAAACATGGACTCCAGGCTGGCAGCCATCCAAGAAGCTCTAGAGCAGCTACTGAGGAAACCACAAGGTAGGAAAAGGGACAGAGGCATGATAGAAGAAGACAGCTCCCCCTTGAGGTCCTCCGAGTCCCAGAGCTCGGGTGAAAGTGACGAGGAAGGGGAGGAAGACAAAGATGAAAGAGACGAACTGGTAGCGCGTGCAAGCTATGTGAGTAACCCCTACCAACAAAACCAGGCAACTATAATAACAAAACTCAAAACTAAATTTGACGGGGACCCCGAAAAACTAGCGTGCTTCATGAACCACGTCAGAGGGTTCATGGAGGAGTCAGAAAAATGCTTTCTCACCGAGGAAGCCAAAGTTAGATACGTGTCTAATTTCTTAATTGGAGAGGCAGCAAAATGGCTGGCAATGCTGCACGAGACAAGGGCTAAAGAACTGCATGACTTTAACATGTTCATGAAAGCCCTGCGTAAGAGATTTGAAGACACCCTGTCCAGAATGTCAGCCAAAGCAAAAATCCAAAGGCTCAGGCAGGGACACTGCACAGTGGCGGAATATGCGTTGGAATTCAAAAAACTAATTAGCCACCTCCCAAATTGGCCTGAGTCATTCAAAGTTGAATATTTTCAAATGGGGTTGAGGCCTGAGCTACTGGACATGGCGGTGGGAAGAGGGGACCCAGAAACGCTAGACGAGTGGGTCCAGTTGGCGGGAAAAGTCGAAAGCACAAAGCTACGAATCAGGTCATACTGCCAGCTCCAATATGCAGGGAGATCGACTCACTCTAGTCAATATCACCAAAAAAGGGACTATGAGAGAAAACAGTGGGCGGAGGAAAGAGAAAGACGAGCAAAGAATAAACTATGCTTCAAGTGTGGGAAAGAGGGCCACAGGATCAGCGACTGCCCCCAACCAACGGAAAAGAACAAAACAGGGGAGAAGCAGCACAAAGCCACCCCCCACAAGCAGACCATGGCAAAAGCTGCCACGGAAAGGTGCAAATACGCGATACCGGAGCCGACCACGGACGAATCCACACATGAGGAGTTCATGCCGGCGGGAAACGACAATGGCCTGCCCTAAAGTGCGCTGCGGGACAGGCCTTCGACAAGGGTCGCAGCGACACCATGACGACCGGAGACTGCCCCACTATGCAAATCGAGGTAAAATTGGAAACCTTGGATGGGAGAGGGCAGTTTGCTGGGGCAGCAATGGTGGACTCGGGGTGTACCAGATGCTTGATGCACCCCACTGTAGTACTGGAGATGGGACTAAAACTATTCAAGCTGAAATTGCCCATCGTGTTTTGCCAACTCGATGGGACGGAGATGAAAGGGGGGCCAGTGGGACATTTCACGGAAGCGGTGAAAATGTCAATGGGCACACATAATGAAACTCTCCGGTTCATTGTAGCCCCTATTGCAACGCAACCCATCGTATTGGGGCTAAAGTGGCTGAAAGAAAGAAACCCCCAAATAGACTGGGTGTTAGGGGAAATGGAGTTCATAGATGGGAAATACGGCAATGATGGAAAGAGCACAACAGGAGATGGAGTAGAACCGGGGGCGGCTGGGACTGTGAGAGGGGAGGAGCCTCAAGAGGAGGGGAGGATAACGATACCAAAGAAGTATAAACCCGTAAAAGAGGTTTTCAATGAGAAGGAGTGTGACCAGTTACCCCCCCACAGGAAAACAGATTGTGCCATTGAGCTGATCCCCGGAGCCAAGTTCCCTAAGCCAAAAATGTATGCAATGACACAAAAAGAACTCCAAGAACTGCACAAATTCATAGATAAGAACTTGGCACGGGGATTCATAGAACCAGCAAACTCCCCCCTGGCAGCACCTGTTCTGTTTCGCAAGAAGAAAGACGGGTCATTGCGACTATGTACCGACTACAGGGGGTTAAACGCCATTTCCATCACTAACCAGTATCCCCTACCCCTACTGAAAGACATGCTAGCACAGCTGGCCAAAGGAAAAATCTTCACCAAACTGGACCTAAGGGAGGCGTACTACAGGGTCCGAATAAGGGAGGGGGATGAATGGAAAATGGCGTTCAACTGCCCACTTGGCTCATTCCAATACCGGGTCTTCCCATTCAGAATAGCAGGGGGGCCAGGAATCTTCATGAAGTTAATTAATGAAGTTTTGTACTAATTCTTATATCAAGGAGTCATCGTATACTTAGATGACATTCTAATTTTCTCAGAAAACGTCACAGAACATGAGAGACTAGTGAAAGCAGTACTAGAGAAACTCCTGGAAGCTAAATTATATGTCAAGGTGGACAAATGTGAATTCCATAGCGAGAAATTGGACTTCCTAGGGTTCCGAATATCACACAAAGGCATAGAGATGGACCCCGCAAAGGTGCAGGCAGTCCTGGGGTGGGAACCACCACGAACCAGAAGACAATTACAAGCGTTCATAGGGTTTGCTAATTTCTATAGAGAATTTATAAAGAATTTTGCGCAAATTGCCCTGCTTTTAACTGACCTACTGAAGACTAAAACGAATGGGGGTACAGCAAACGCGAAACAGGCCAGCTCTAAGATCAGGTGGACCCAGGAGTGCCAAGAGGCGTTTGACAAACTTAAAACGTTGTTTACAGCAGAACCCATATTGAAACACCCAGAGATCGACAAACCATTCATTATACACACAGATGCTTCAAATAACGCAGTGGGGTCAATATTGTTACAAGCAGATGAGGACAACCGCCTGCGACCCTGCGCATACATCTCAAAAAAGTTCAGCGAGACGGAGAAACGATGGCACGTTTGGGATAAGGAAGCATTCGCCGTTCGCCATGCACTCGCAACGTGGAGACACCTACTAGAAGGAGCGTCGGTGCCGTTCGAAGTATGGACGGACCACAAGAACCTGGAAGCATTGAAAACGCCCAGGAAATTGAACCCAAAGCAGCTTTGTTGGGCCGAATTCTTCAGCCGCTTCAACTTCAAGCTGAAGTACTTCCCGGGGAGAAAAACTTCTTGGCGGATGCATTATCTCGGCTACCGCAACATGAAGGGAAGACAGAAGAGGTCACGGAAACACTATTCCCCGCCAAAAACACACACACACCAGAGACAATAGAACTACAAACCAAACAAGAGGGCAACCTGGCGGTGACAAGGTACCAAGAAAAAAAGGACAAGATGCAGAACCCCCTGGAAACCGACATACAGGCAGCAATAGCAAGCGACACGTGGGGAGAGAACAGAGACGCACTGCAAGAACATAATGGAGGATGGTGGAGGGACGACAAGCTTTATGTACCGGCCGCTCTATTTAAAGGGTATTAGAGAAGAGCCATGATCATAAAGCAGCCGGGCACTTTGGCTTTGTAAAAACCATGCACCTCACCAGGCGTAAGTTCTGGTGGCCCACGCTACGCAGGGACGTGAAGGACTATGTCAGAACCTGCCCAGTATGCGCGACTGCAAAAAGGACAATCGGGAAACCAAGAGGACTGCTGCAGGCCATGGCAGAACCTTCCCAACCTTGGAAGCAAGTCGCCATGGACTTTGTGGTCGACTTGCCCATGAGCAAAAAGAAAAGAGCAATCTGGGTTGTCACAGACCTATTCTCAAAGCAAGCACACTTCATCGCTTGCAACGGAGTACCACCCGCAACAAAACTAGCCAAACTCTTTATTCAACACATACAGTATATCGAGCACATGGCACACCAGAAAGAATAATCAGTGACCGCGGGAGTACCTTCACGTCCAAATTCTGGAAGGCGTTCCTACAACTAATTGGATCGGAACAAGGGTTAAGCAGCGCGTTCCATCCGTGCACGGATGGAGCATCTGAACACCTGATTTCCGTACTAGAACAGTACCTAAGATGTTATATCAGCTACCAGCAAAACGATTGGGCTGAGTTACTACCATTCGCAGAGGTGGCATATAACAACTCGGTGCACCACAGCACGGGGTTTACGCCATTTAAAATTGCCACGGGTCAAGATTTCGCAGCTATCCCCGAAATAAACATGATTCAGAAAAAACAAACGCACGCATCCATATGCGCAGATGAGTGGATAAATAAAATCACCAGCAACTGGCCGGTCATACTTCAAACACTCCAGGAAGCAAAAGCCACATACAAGAAATATACAGACAAGAAAAGGACAAGCGAGTGGGAATTGAAGGAAGGGGACAAAGTACATCTGTCCACAAAAAATCTAAGGTCTACACAACCATCGCGCAAATTGACCCCAAGATACATTGGACCGTTCCCCATAACAAAAGTAATAAATCCTGTAACAGCACGATTGCAACTGCCAAAAGCACTAAGGAAGGTACACCCCGTATTCCATGTGAGCCTCCTAAAACAACATCATCCCTCAGAACAATGGCACCCAGAAGCTCTAGAACCACTACCAACGATAGTAAATGAAGAGCCGCAACTTGAACTCGAGAATATTCGCGACTCACGGATATACAGGGGGCGATTACAGTACCTGGTCAAGTGGCAACACCTACCAGAGGGTTTTCGAGAATGGGTGGCAGCAGAACACGTGCAAGCCCCAATACTTCCACTGCAAGTTCCCCGATAAACCCCGATGAGCCGTATAATAACATTGTTGTGTTTCATTGCAGATACTTGGACAACCACTAGGCGAAGGAATCACAGGTGCGGGTCGAGACAAGGGAGTGGGGGGAGAAGATCTTGGGCTGGAGGCATGTCAGAACTCTGGCATGACCCCAGAGTCCTGCCATACAGCAGAGAAGCACAAGATTGAAAGAGACGAAAGCAACTGACAGAAAGAGACAATAGACCTGGAGCGAGAGCGGGAAAGCGACAACCAATCACGCCTCAAGGATGATGGGCACTTAAGCACCCATGGATATATGCCTGAGCCAATCATAGGAAAGTCCACGGTGGGGAGGGGGAGGGAGCCCTGTCAGAAGGGTTAAATAGTCAAGCTCACGTCAGCAAGCCATCCTAATCTTTCTCAGCGTTCCTTTTGTGTGTGCAATAAAGCGTTGATTACCAGACACATGTGTCCTGTGTGGTATGTGTGAGAATGGAGGCGACTCGCAGTGAGGGCACCTCACGCTAATCCAATTCATTACTAACTCAATCGAATCTCCTTATTGGTGTTTCTGGCAGCAAGCACACAGTGTCACTAAGAGGGTAAAAAAAAATCACACTGTGAATACCGAATCCTCACCTACATTTACAGAAAGTGCCCAATATTCATGTACTAAGAGAATACTGACAAGCCTTCCTAGAGGGAAAACAGCAGTAACTATGGTTTGGCAACTCATCCCATCTGGGGGAGGCTGCCATGCCTTAGTAGTGACTGCTATAAAGGAAAAGCCTTTTTTCCCATTAGCTCTTCGTCATCTGCATTTTTTTCCTGGAGGATGAGTTACGCAAAATAAGTCAGTTGATTGGGTTTAGTGTTCCCACAACACAATTGAATGTGTGGAGTTACTTTAATCCTGGGCATGACTGTGTATGGATAGGCCCACACATTAACTTCCTCATTAATCCAGTTAAACATGTGGGAACAGGGCCAACATGTAAGATAAGTTTGGGATAAAAGAGAGGAGTAGAGGAAATTGGATGTCCAGATCAGTTGTGCTTCCTGTTCTACTCTCATTTGGTGTGGCTTTAAGTAGATGGGATCATGCTGAGAATGCTAGTTCCAACAGGAAGGGCATCCTGCAGATCACACAAGTCACCCAACATATGTCAGTTTTGGGCTCCTCATGATCCATGGTTGGACCTTAAGATCAAGAGATAAGTCAAAGATATCACACAAAATATCTTTCTGAAAATTAGGTTAGTAAGATTATCCCCATCCTGCAGTACAAAGAGCTTGGAGAAAGTGGAAAATCTAAAGATGCCCAAAAGGGACAGCAACACAGTGTCCATGAATTCCAGAGAATCTATTTGGTTTCCCTTCAAACAGTGCTTGCAGTCCTCCCAAATTAAATTAAAATTGCTTAATTCCTTTAATACTGCATATCTCATTAGATATTGCTTGAGAAGAGCAAACTCTTGCAAGAACTTTCACCAGATGTTGGCTTTCCCATGAGATCTTGCAAGATCTTCAGATGAGGTAATAAGAATACTTTGAAATTTCAGGTGTTCTTCACTTGGGACTTTTAAAAAATTAATAACCTCTGTTCCATAGTGTCCATGACACAGGAAAGACATGGTGTCTTCCCTTTCTGTATTACCTGAGTTATGTCCTACCGCTTTTTCACAGTCATAATAGAGAATAAATTGTAGCTTGGACATACTTACATGTTTGACATTTTGTAAGTGTTTAAGCAATTCTTTGAAT
Source organism: Charina bottae (assembly GCA_023362775.1). Taxonomy (NCBI): domain Eukaryota; kingdom Metazoa; phylum Chordata; class Lepidosauria; order Squamata; family Charinaidae; genus Charina; species Charina bottae. The sequence goes on along the minus strand of JALMGJ010000005.1, from coordinate 74,287,491 downwards.
GTGTAAATAAGCCCATCCAAATGCTGTTTCCAACATCTGTATCTGTATATAGAACTAATTCATGGATAATCACAGCTAAAAGACTGGCATTAAGAGAATCTGGGATAAATAAACCTCATTCATCTATCACGTTTTTCCTTATCCTACTCCTTTTTTTCTGGCTTCTGATTTTGACTGTAAAAATCAGTCTTCACACTAAGGAAAAAATACAAAAATTTTCCACCATCTTGTCCCCCCTGCAAACAATTTAATGTTATCCAAAGTCTGAGATTTATTGTATTATCCAGATCTGAAGCAGATTCTGATTTGGGTTTCCACAAACCTCATTTGTGTAATGTACAATAAGCCTAGATTATGAAATCTGAGATTTTGCAAACCCAAATGGACCCTATTTCATGGTAAAATTGCAGGGAAATTGATGGGGTCAAATGATGGATCAATAGATAGAGTAACAATTGGCAAGAAGAATTGAGAAAGGACTTTCTAATCAAGATATGAGATCTGTAGAGCAAAGCAAAATAAGCAAGCAGTGGTTCTTAGAACTTCTGAAATAGATGAAATTATGTTTCTGGTTTGCTTCAAATGGCATGATGAAAAATCTCACTGTAAATCTGGTAATCCGTAGCATATGGGATGACCACCTTACAGTATGTTAGACACAATACTATTTGCTTCAGCGTGTTCTGGCTTCCAGCCAGCATTTCTGGGTGAAATTCCTGCATTCAAGAATAACTACTATTCTATGTCTGGATTTCCTAATTAAATCAGAGTCCAAGGTAATGAGGCCTGATCTGCAACTGAGGGATGCTGGAAATTGGCATGCTGCAAACATTAGCGCACACATCAGAATGGAGGAAAAGCCCAAAATTCAGTTGATCATGAATAATGGTTGTCTGTGCATCTGTAGAAACAGTCTTTCAAAATTCATAGAGGTGCTCGAGAGGCTATCTATTATTTCTGTCTAACTTCAGTGGGCAGAAAATCAGATTTCTTCTTCTCCTGCTAGCTGCTTAAAAAGATACATTCCTAAAGCATCATTCTGCATAACAATACATTTTGGAAAAACAAGCACCAGCTAGCATGCTTGGCAGAAAACTTCCCTTACTTTACAAAAGCACAATATAGCAAATTATAATTATTTCATGAATGCTGAGAAATTTCTCCCTTCTCTTCCAATTTCTTGTTCATTGCCAGCTTTAGAAATTGAGCTATCTTCACAGTGGATGGATTGGTAGACAGACTGATGGACAGACAGAGAAACATAGAAGAAAGTATAAGTTGTCCATATCATTAAAGACTAAATATAACTGTGTTAATGGAAAGACAATCGTTCTGGTCATGAGAGAAGCAAATCCAACACCTATTTCAGACAATAACTTTATTAGGCCAGCTCAATAAATCGCCAACAAACTTTTCGATTTCAAGAATTTTCTTCATGGTTTTTTTTTTGAAAAAATAATTCAGGAAAAGTCAAAAGGAGGAATATATATATGGCTATAATATCCCACTGAAGCTATAGAACTATTCAAATATTGGCAGAAAAATTGTCCCAAGGGAAAAGAATGGTGTTGCTTTGATGTTGCCTAAGTCAAACAACAATTACCCTTTGATGATAACAGAAATATTAAAATTGGGAGACATTGCAGAATGAAAAATAAATTTCATGCACATCAGCCCCCAAGTACAGAATCAACTAAGGGAAAAATATTACTTTAGTATTTGTCATAAACACAAAATACTTCTAAATTGGATCCACTCAATTACCATTTATTATTCTATAAAATCAAAGGCCAGTTTAAGTGATGGCACTCATTAATCGCATGCCATTCAGGGAAAATTGCAAAATGATTACCCTATTTTTTTTTTTTTAAATTGCCCTTTAACTAGGAAAAAAATAATTTGATGGGAAAAAATCCTATAAATGTTGTATTCAGAAAGAAAAGGCCACACATAAATAGAAAATAATTCTACTTTAAAACCTCAGAAGGTTGAGAAGGACTTCCTAATACACTTTTCAACTGAGACATACTGTCTCCATAATATTGAAAGATTAAGGATCAAATAAAAGAAGAAGACTCGTGTTTATATAGTCAAGACCTAGTTGTAATTTTATTTAAGAAGAGAACAGATATAAATTGGCACAAAGAGGAGGAATAAAATAGCTACAAGAAAGAATTGGATGAAGACTGTGGAGTGTGCATTTCCTAATGGGCCTAAGCTATATTCGTATGAGGATAGTTTGCTGTATCTGACTTGGTTATTATGCTGAAGTTAAGGACTTATAATAGGATGGTGAAGGCGGTGGAATGAGGTTAATTATTTCTTATGGTACTTAGTGCTTGGAAGGCATTTCTATGTACAGTATATACTAAAGAATGGAATGCAAAACTGAAATCTGGCTAAAGCAGCATAAAAAATTAGCACTGTGTCTTTCCCCATTAATGCCTGTTATCAGACATTAGTGTTCCAACCTTAGGCCTTTTGTAGTCCAAATTTTTAGAAAGAGTCTTAATGGAAAAATCCATGGATATAATACATATTCAGTATAACATTGCTAACTTGGAAAAATGTTACTCAGCTTGATAAAAATTCAGAACCAGTTAAGAGACGTCAGCCCTCAGTGATAATGAAGCTGCTATGGGGTGAAATGAATGATCATTTTGAAAAGGTGGATTTAAAGAGGGAGTTGCCATATATTTTGGCGATGATATATTTTAAACTAATTCATCTTAGTTAATTACTTGAAATTTTTTGATATCTTTATTGTAATAACTATTTTAGCATTTTAGGAGCTGATAAGTATCCATATTAATTATTTCAATTTTAAGTATTTTAAACCTCCTCTAGTATTTTAGCATCTGCATTTATACCCAATTAATCTTAGTATGTGTCATGTGTTTAGAGATGTACTTTTCATCTTCTTATGAACTCTGTAGCTCTTCATGAGACTGTGTGCAATAAACATGTAAAACAATTCTTCAGATTGATGTCAGCCCTTCAAGGTAGTCCAGACAAGAAGCACCAAACATGAGTACTAACACTACCTTTATTGTAAGGTTACCGTAACAGAATCTTGCAAGTCTGAAACTACATCTCTCCCCCCTCACCTTTTCAGTCCAAAAAAGTAGGGAGGTCCCTTCTGAGATGTTTGCCACGCCCCCATTGCTTCTGCGGGCTACACTGTGTCTTATCTGACCATTGCCTAGTCCAGAGCTTTCCAAACTGTGTGTCGCAACACATTAGTGTGTCAGCTGCAGTGTCTGGGTGTGTCGCGGCTGCTGCTGCCTTCGAGCCCTGCCAGGATTCTGCGCAGGTCCTAGTGCCTGCTTTGTGCCCTGTTGTAAGAGTGTGTCATGAAATGATGCCCTGCTGTAAGAGTGTGTTGCGAAATGATGCATGTCTAAAAAGTGTGTCACATTCTCACAGACCATTACAATTGGAACTGGCTACCCAGCAAGGTGTAGAACCATTGTAAAACAGAGTCCCCCCCGTCTCTCAACTCTCACATGTGGCCTACCATGGTTGATGGTATCAAACATCAACAAGAGGTCCAAGAGGACTAGGAAAGATGCCCTCCCATAAACCTTGATGCAGATCAGGCTAACCAATGCAAGTTCTGTCCTGTGCCCAGGCCTGAATCTTGGCTCCTCAAATATTTTTCCACCTTTGCCCCATCAAGGTCTTCTCACTCATCCACTAACAAATCATGGGTGAACATGGTTTTCTTACACAGTGTCCCACAAAGCTTTATGCTCACACAGATTTCCTAATTACATATAGCTGGACAGAAGGGGTGTTTAACTCTGGAAAAATTAAATTACTATTGAGATGCAATCCTAAATGTTTCCACTAGCATTTCTTTCCCCATTCTGAGAAAGAAAAAGAAATCAAATTCCATCAGAGCCATGCTCATACAGGTAGTCCTCACTTAACAACGCTAATTGGGACCAGAAACTCCATTGTTAAACGACACAGTGTTAAGTCGAAAAACCACATGACCGGCCACTTAGCAACGGCAGTTCCAGCAGTCCCAGTTGCCGTCATTAAGCAAGAACCACATGAGTCATTAAGCAAAGACCTCACATAACCATGACTTGCAACTTCCTGCTGACTTCTCCATTGATTTTGCTTGTCAGAAGCTGACATGGAAGGTCAAAAATTGCAATCACATGACTGCAGGACACTGCAATGGCCATAAGTATGAGGTCCGGTCGTAACTATCACTCGTTCAGCACCATTTTAAATTCGAAAGGTTGCTGAACGAGTGGTTGTTAAACGAAGATATTTAATATGTTGGTCCCAAAAAATATTTGTATAAACTGAGTCATTTATTAGGAATTAGTTAATGTAACTTAAAAAATGGAGATTAAATGAAAGTAAAATCACCCTGGGGTAAACTTATCATAAACTTGCAATTTTTAATGTGAAGGTGACAAACTAATAAATGCATGATGGGAAAATAATTATGTTTACCATACTTAATTAAGTTCAAATACACATGAAATCAAATTTATTTTTTGTCCTGGCTTCATCCCTGCCACTCAGAAGCCAAAGGCAGAACAAGTTTTGCATTCCTGGGCTAAGATCCAACCTAAGTGGGTCTTTCAATCCCAGGCAGTTTTATAAACTTCACTGTGGATGCTATTTATTAGTTTCTGGTTTAAGGGAGACACAAGAAAAGATAATGGATGACAGACAATTAATTTGCTTTTAATCCCTTTGACCTAGTATGAATGTGGAAACTTGATAAGGAAAGGTTAAAATGCAAGCATTGCACATAAGATATGGAAATTAATTAGATGTTTTGCCAAAAACATCAAATACCTTCTCCTTCATTAACATATATCCTCATTCCAACAGAGCAAGTCATTTTATCTCCATGTCAGAAATTCTTCAGGGCTCAGTTTATTGACAGTTTTAAACTGATATGTGGAATAATCTTGCTACAGGTAACTCTTGGATCTTTCCTTGGGCAAGGCAGCCTATGAATTTTGCCTGTTCTGAAAAGCGAAAATGTTTTGTGGTACTTGGGTTTATAATATAGGACAGGGCTGTTGGTACCCATAATCTGGAAAATACATCTCCCTAGCACTGCTGGGCTTCAAGGTTTAGTGACCGTGGTCTAGACAACACATTTCCTGATGTTTTGCCAGCAACTGTGGCTGCCATCTTCAGGTGCCCTGGCTATAAAGACAGGAGCCCAATCAGTCCCTACTCAGTTGCCTGTGGTCTGCATAGCAGAACACCTTGCCTCTGAAGATGCCAGCCACAGTTGCTGGCGAGACATCAGGAAATCGGCTGTCTAGAGTCCCAGCGGTCCCCAACCTTTCTGGCACCAGGGACCGGTTGTGGAAGAAAATTTTTCCACGGACCGGGGGGGGGGGTGCAGGATTTGCAGGCGGGAGCCAATCGCGTGCACTGGGGGCGGGGTAATTGCGTGCACCGGGGGTTGGGGTTTGCAGGAGGGAGCCAATTGCGTGCACCGGGGGCGGGGTTTGCAGGCGGGAGCCAGTCGCGCGGACTGGGGGGTGGGGTTTGCAGTAGGGAGCCCTGCGGCCCACTTCCTAACAGGTTGGGGACCCCTGGTCTAGACCATGGTCACTAACCCTGAAGCCCAACACTTCCCAGCAGATACTGGCTGTGAAAGCCTACACCAGTATATTGATCATCTCTCTGTTTCTCTCTGTCTATCAAATAGATATTCAAAAATTATGTTAAATTACAATTCCATATTTTTCTGAGAGTAATGAGCAGAACTGAAGATACACTTATGTTCCTCACAAAAGGAGTTCTGAGGTGCACAGATCAATACAGAAAGATGGAAAACATTTTGCGAATGGTTATTGTTTTCCCCCAATAGCCATTAACTGGCACTTTAAACTAGATCAGATTTCTCATCAGTGCTTATGCAGAGCAGGCAGGCAAATTCTGAGTGAGTGAAAACATAAAGAGCTGAACATCTTCTTAAAAGCATATTTATGCTTCTGAATGTTTATTAGCTCTTTAGAGAGAAATCTGAGAATCCATTCTGTACGGTATAATTTTAGTCATACTGTATACACTAAGTACCAATTGCAATGTTATTTTTGCCCACTCTCCACCAAATACCTTCATTTTCTCTCATGATTTTAAACATTTGGATTTCTTTTATTTATGCATTGTCATAGCAGGTGGTCACGTCTAGCTGATCATGGCTGATCTTGAATGACGCTAAGCAGGGTCAGGCCTGGTTTGGATAGGTCAGTTCAGGAAATCTGGCTGTAGGGTAGTCTGAGAAATTGAAAAAAGGTCCCAGAAGACAATGATGAGTGTATTTCTGCTCTGCATATGGCTGCCAAGAAAACTATATGGATATGTCCATTCCCACAGGAATCGAGCTCAAATTATTATGTGTTGAAATACAGGTAGTTCTCGCTTAACAACCATTCATTTAATTATGGTTCGGAGATACAACGGGGCTAAAAAACGTTACTTATGACCCACCCTCGAAGTTATGACCGTCGTACCACTTCCGCGGTCACGTGATCGCAATTTGGGTGCTTGGCAACCGGCTCACATTTACGACTGGTTGCAGCATCCTGCAGTCACATGATTGTGATTTGCGACCTTCCCAGCCGGCTTCTGACAAGCCAAAATCAACCATTGATTTGCTTAACGACCGTGGTAAAATGGTCGTAAAATCGGGTCCAGTCATGTGATGCCTCACTTAACGACTGCAGTGCTTAGCGACTGAAATTCCAGTCCCAAATGCGGTTGTTAAGCAAGGACTACCTGTAGATGTGAAATATTACATATCTCATTGAGAGATGGCAGGGAACAAAAGGAATTCATAAGAAGGGAAGATTCAGAATATATTTTTGGAGAGATTTGGGTTTCAATTGCCAGCACCGCTCCTGTGTATCTGCAAAGTATTTCCTCTGATTAGTTTATCTTTTATACCCTATAAAACAGTATCCATATAATGAATAGACAAACAACTTTAATTTGTCTACCAAGAAACAAGGTATATTTACTTCTTTTATGAACAAAATGGGAAAAAAAGTGTTATGGCTGAAATGAGATAAGAGTTTATTTCCAGGACATTTTCCCCGACCTTGCAAACATGAGAGGGACCAGATTCAGTTCCAGTCAGCCGTACAAGGTAGACCAGACTGTTGTCCCCAAACGGGTTAGATTCATTCGTCCGGCGCGGCAGACCTCCAATTACCACACAGGGCCAGAGAATTCACCATATAAACCAGTTTATTATAGATCTACAAGAAAGAGCGGCTTCCCTTAAACCAGAAAAGCCCGGACAAAGCGAGGCAGCAATTTTTATACATTTCTTCAACTATTATCAAAGCTTCCATCTAGCCATTAAAGCTTCTTATTGGATATTTATTCCAGTGTTTGCACAGTTTGATGGGGTGCGATGGCTCAGCGGTTAAGATGCCAGGCTTGTCGATTGGCAGGTCACAAGTTCGGAGGTTCGAATCCCTAGTCCCGCGTGACGGAGTGAGCTCCCGCACTAGCCCCAGCTCTTGCCAACCTAGCAATTCGAAAGCATGCAAATGCAAGTAGATGAATAGGTACCACTTCGGTGGGTAGGTAACAGCGTTCCGCGCGTGTCATGCGGCCACATGATCGTGGAAGCGTCTTCGGACAACGCTGGCTCTTCGGCTAACAAACGGAGATGTGTACCGGCCCCTAGAGTCGGACACGACTGCACAAATGTGTGGGGGGAACCTTTTACCTTTTTTGCACAGTAGCTTTCACATATTACATACTATCCCATAATGATTTTAGTATGTTCAGTGATTTCTAAAATATCCACCTACAAGGTATGTTTTTTAATATGCTAATAAGCTAAAGGTTACTATGGTCTGTACAAGGAAGTCTTTATCAGGCACAAATTGTTGCCTTAGTATCCCTGGCATAGCAACTCATCCTCCTTCTTTTAGTCTAGGTGATAAGACCCAATTATCTAGAGCCCAAGGACTTATCTAACAAAGAACAAGTGGTTCACATATTCCTAGCAGTTCACTTGCGTATTTGTTATCTATTCAGTTACGCACTTTCCATTTCACAGCTGACAATTAGGGCATCTGAATCCTCCTTTACCCTCATTCCACCTTCCTGGCTTATATCCAGTTTTTCCCTCTACCAAGACTAAGAAACCAATGTCATGTAGGTCAGTACTACTTGGGGGGGCTTGTCTGAGACATTTTCTCAAGTTCTCTTCTTGGCCCAGGCTCAAGCCCTGCTTACCTAACCATTGCCTTGGTAGTGACTCTTCCTCCTATACTTCAAGGCCATTCCCTCTGCCCTCTACAGTTCCCACTTACATATTCCTGTCAGACCAAAGGAACTGTTCCTGCCCCTCAACAAAGCCTCCCCCCTTTCCTTGCTGAAAAGAAAGAAGCATTGCTCACGTTAACAAAGGCAGAATGAAATTGACTAGATAACAAAGATCCAGCCCTCTGCAATTGACTAAGACAAAGTAATAAGGAAGTTGCACAGAGTAACTGGGGGATAGGCATCTCATCCCATTAATGATTCTCCACTTGCTAACAAGAAACAATGGCTATTTCCAGCAACTCTGCTGACTCTAAAAAGCACAGTGTTTCTTAACAATAAAACAGCTCTCCTTACACAATCAAACTTACCCAGTTTTCCCTATATGGGCCCAAGATTCTAACAGCAAATCAGAGCCCTAAAATTTTCTGCCCCACAATTCAAAATCCTTATAAAAGATCTTCCTTTCTATTGCTCTATTCCTCTTCCTTTGTAAGTTGAAACCCAGAGATTTGTATTTCGATAAAGTGTGATCTTCCGCCTCACAGCTGAGCTCCATCTTTCTCATCTAGGACTAAAAATTTTCTGCATTCTCCTCTGAATACTCTCAACATTTTTACAGCAACAAGCTTCAAAAAGAACAGTGCTATCTCATGAGTCGCTAACTGTGATCATGTGGGGAAATGGAGACACCTAGTGGAAACTGCAAACATCATAAATTGAGCAATTGTTGCATATTGGCATAATTTTGCAATGGAATGAGCTTTCTACAGTGCGGTGACATAACTTATAGGAAAATAGACAGTGGTGGTTTGTGATATTTTGGTGTTTAAATTTGCAAATCCAAATCATTTCCCATGATGAAATAGATAATCGAAGAGAATATTTCTAGCTCAGGGCTGAACTGTGGAGTCCTTGGTGCTCTCTGAGCCTTGTTGTAAAACCTTTTCGCACTGAAGATGTTGCCTAGTCTGGCAATGAAACGTCTGCAAGAAAACAACAAGGCTCAGAGAGCACCAAGGACCCCACAGAAATAGATAATAACTAGTCGGGAGTGTCCATGAGCGGGTGGAGTGGTGGTCAAAAATGTAAAGATGGTGGCTTCTTGACTTTGTTGACCACCCCTGCAGACACCCCTTATTGCCAATTGCCAATATAGTACAAAGTTGGTTAATTATCCCCTTTTTAACAGAATGTTTTTAATTGACTTAGGATAGTTCTACATTTCCCTTATGTTCTGTTTATACATTCCTTAATCTGATGCCTGCCAGAGGTGTTCAGTCCCAGATTTCTCATCCTGGGAATTTGGGAAATTTAAGTCCAACCCTTGTGGAAGATACCAGGTTGGGGGGGGAATACGGTTTTATTTCAATGAAATAAATGATACTCATAAACAAAGCTATCCTTTCTTGAATAGGAAGCTAACTCTGTCTATTGCAACTCCCATTCTTCTAGAAAGGATTCAAATCACTATTGATTTTCTGAGTTCAATTTTACAAATCTAAGTCCTTTATTCCCCTCCTACCACATCAAGGATATGTATAATCCTTTGTACTCCAAAATGCATTACCCCTACTGCCACCAGCTCCAGTTAAAAAGATACTTTCCATAAAACTTTTGGAGGATAGTAGGTTAGCACCATCTACACTTATTGATCAATCATCTTATTGTTTACATTCTTTGTGGGTTTATATGGTTTGTATGGTTTTACATTGTTAACTGCCAAGAATCTATAGCCAATGTACAAAACATAAATACTGCAAATAAGTAAATCAGAGATGTTTTCTGGAGATGTTTCCAACCCTCTACAGAGAATCATCTATAGTGCACAATTCTGTTCTACTAAACTCAGAATCCAACCCGTTGTTAGAAGGAATCATGATATTTGCTATTTTTTATTCATTGCTATTGTCATAAAAGAAAACTGTCTCCCAAATTCATACATTTTGGGCCTCATGCATTGGACCCCCACCAGTTGAACAACTGACATTTTACAGTTAGTCCAATGTAGACCTGGGCATGCTCAGGTCCACTTAAAGCAATAGATTTCAATATATCTAAAGATGCATTGAGAAGCAATCAATCAGTCAAAATGTATTTACAGTCCAAGTCCAAACACAATAAAAGACCAGCATATAATACAACAGCTATTAAAAAAAAGCTAAAATTGTGAGAAAATCCTAAAACAACTTTTTGATTGATTATGTGCCATCAAGTCGTTTTCAACTCCTACATCCACAGATGGATTTTCTCCATGACGATCTAACCTGGTCTTTCAGGTCTTCCAACAGTGCACCCATCGCCGCTGTAATTGAGACCATCCACTTTGCTGCTGGTCGTCCTCTTCTTCTCTTTCCTTCTACCTTTCCCAGCATTAGAGCCTTTCCCAGAGAGCTAAGTCTTTGCACAATGTGTCCGAAGGAAGATCATTTGGATCTGGTCGTTTGTGCCTTGGGTGAGAACTCTGGGTTGATTTGTTCAACGATCCATTTGTTTGTGTTTTTGGTTGTCCACAGTATTCTCAGAAGTCTTCCCCAACACCACCCACAACAATCAGCAGCGAACAATTAATAGCACGAGGGAGGAACTAGAGAAGTTGTGGTCGGTGGCTGATTACAAATAAAGCATTCAAAGCCTACAGCCTCAATCATAAAAATGCATTAAGTATCTGAGAGTTATTCTCTAAGAGGGCCAACCATGTGCTAAATGAGGACATTAGTTATTCTATCTTTGCATTTAAACTCCAGTCAATCTGCAGAATCTGGTCATGGCTCTTCAACCACAGTCATGTGCAGGTAAGTACAGAGTGTCCATGTGCACCAGTCTAATCCAGTGTAAAGTCCATCAAGTAACGAAGCTTTGATTTTTACATCTCATTAACATGTAATTCAGCAACTCTTAAACAAGGCAAAGTCTTGACAGCTGGAGTGAGACTAGGATGTAAATATATGATTAGGATGTTCTGCTTATCATTCCAGGCTGGCCCTTTGACATTTTTATGTGTAAGATGAGCGGGTTGGTCCAAGGCATGTCTGTCTCAGCTTCCGTGTTCACCCTGGTGGCCATTGCAGTGGAAAGGTAAGTTTGCCTCACTGATTTTCTGTTCTTTCCCTTCAAGTCAGAAAATGAAGCTACAGAGTCACGAAGTAAAACCTAACATTAAAAAGGTAAAGGTACCCCCCCGCACATTTGTGCAGTCGTGTCCGACTCTAGGGGCCGGTGCTCATCTCCGTTTGTTAGCCGAAGAGCCAGCGTTGTCCGAAGAGGCTTCCATGGTCACGTGGCCGGCATGACACGCGTGGAACGCTGTTACCTACCCACCGAAGTGGTACCTATTCAACTACTTGCATTTGCATGCTTTCGAATTGCTAGGTTGGCAAGAGCTGGGGCTAGTGCGGGAGCTCACTCCGTCACGCGGGACTAGGGATTCGAACCTCCGAACTTGCGATCTTCCGATCGACAAGCCTGGCGTCTTACCCGCTGAGCCACCATGCCCCTTAAAAAACCTAACATCACTTGATCTGAAATTTGTCCCCTTGGTTAAACTTTCTCTTCAAGCTTCTGTTTCCCACAACCTGCTCCAAGAACAAACACTTTGCTGCCTGAGGCAAAGAACAGAATAGTCTGAGATCCATTCTGTGTACAAAATCCAACAGGGCTGGTAATGTAATTTGTTTCAAGATTGATGATAGGATGTCCTTACTACAGTACATCTAAAGGTAGCAGGCTTGCTTAAGGGGCTTGGGACAGCCTGCATATACAAATATACATATACAAATATCTTACTGTCATTCTGGGAGGTGGCAGCATTACTGTCACCTCCCAGAAGCTGCTGTTTGAGGCACTGACTTCCTCACTTTGCTTAATAGTAGGGCTGGGCCTTTCCCAAATCCTGATGTTGATTAAAATGCATGGAAGGATTTAAATGAAGAAGAAGAACCAGTCTGTTCTTAGTTCCACTAATGGAAGCCATTCTGTCAAGGAATATTGGTTATGTCAGAGCTTTCCAAACTGTGTGTCGGGACACGTTAGTGTGTCGGCTGCAGTGTTTGGGTGTGTCGTGGCTGCTGCTACCTCTGAGCCCTGCCAGGATTCCGCGCAGGTCCTAGTGCCTGCCTTGTGCCTTGCTGCCTCCAAACCTGCTGTGATTCCGCACAGGTCCTAGTGCCTGCCTTGTGCCCTGCTGTAAGAGTGTGTCGCAAAATGATGCATGTCTAAAAAGTGTGTCACCAACATGAAAAGTTTGGAAAGCTCTGGGTTATGTATTTCATCCTCAGAAATTTCTTTAAGAACAGAATGACTTTATGGAGCTTTTCTTATGTTGTGATTAGATCAGCTAAACCAATATTGTCTTTTCAAAGTATTAGTCGTTTCCTGGGGCACTGAGAAAATTTTTTCCCAATCTGGCCACCAGAAATTGCTTTTCATTCAAGAGCTGAGATTGCTTCGTAGACACAGTATCTCTTGAAGGACTATTTCAATTTGAAATACATTTGGCTATACCATATTTCTTCAACCATAACTGTATTTTTTCTTCCTTATTTTTGTTTCATATTGCTGTTCTTTCTGGTTTAGGGCAAGTGAAGTTTATGCCTAGTTTCTGGACAATTGTGTCAAACTGGCTTTTGGTCTTTAATCTGGATTTTTTTTCCCCCATTCTTTCATCTGTAGCAAAAATAACATGTATATATTTCAACAAAAATAGAAACAACATCATTTGTAAATGCTATAAAATAAAGAGTAAAAGTAGGCCATTAGAATCAACACAGAGAGAAAATACAAGTGGACAAGTTTCCTGAGATGGTTCCTTGTTTGGGGGAGTTTCCCAAAAGTCTGCATGAAAAAAAAATAAAGTCTTTAAATCTTTGACAAGAGCAAGTACTTTCTATTTTAAGGTTCCGATTCCAGTGATCGTGGCTTATCTAGGCATACTTCTTAGGCTGCATTAATTCCAAAATGTTGGGTTAATACTTTTTTAAAAATGATTTAGCCAATTTTAAGTATTATTTATGTATCTCTTTTTATGTCTGTACTTCCTGTTTAAGCGGACTCTGGATTTTAACCCTATATGGCTTTATTTATGACTTTGGTAGAAAACTGAGATAGAAATTTAATAACAAGAATAATGAAATAAGACTATCATGAATGTTTGCTAGTATATAGCATGTACCTCCTAGTGAGTGGGATGTTGCTTAACAGAAAAATCAGAAGGAGCCTGGTGGCACCTTTTCTGACTAACAAATTTTATTAAAAGGCATAAGCTTTTGTAAGCTGCAACTCACTTCATCAGTTGCTCTATATCAGATGCCAAAGATATATACAGTACTTTCAAGTCTATATACTTAGAGCAGAAAATTAGAAAATTAGAAAATAGAAATCCAGTTGACATGATTCAAGCTACAGACAATTCCACCTGGATGACTGAGAACCTTCATAGACATACTTAGAGCAGTGTTTCTCAACCTTGTCAACTTTAAGACGTGTGGACTTCAACTCCCAGAATTCCCCAACCAGCACTGGCTGGGGAATTCTGGGAGTTGAAGTCCACACATCTTAAAGTTAAAAAGGTTGAGAAACACTGATTTAGAAAGATCCTAATTGGCATAGAATAGATTGACCATGCTTGGTTTAAAACTGGGCTTCAGTTGCACTTGTGATACAGTAGCCAACTTGTGTCGATGTTGTCCTACTCTCCTTATCATTAGCAGGAATTACTACATGAGGCATAGTATGATTAAAGCTGGTAACTTAGTCCACTCCTTCTCTATCTTATTAAAAGTGTTCCTGAAGGCCTCAAATAGCCAAAGGGAGCCTATCTGGTAATGACCATGACATATGGAAGATTGCAAATTATATTTTTCTTTCTTTCTTTCTCTCTCTCTCTCTCTCTCTCTCTCTCTCTCTCTCTCTCTCTCTCTCTCTCTCTCTCTCTCTCTCTCTCTCATATCTTTAATGTCTTTTGCTTCCTGTTTCTTACTGAAAGGGAACAGCATGAAGGAAATGTATGTATTTATATATATGGTGAAACCTTGATTTATCAGACAATGATGCAAAGGACTTCACATGCCACTGACTACATTTCTACTGCAATTCATCTAGTTTCCATAATAATGTATTACACAGTGACATAAAGGATTCAAAGGATGCAAATCATGACAATGATGCACTCCCCAATTTACCAGATTTTCATAAATAATACAGTAAATACCTTTCTCCCCAATTAGTCTGTTAAAACCAGATTTCACTGTACGGACAGAAAAGGAAGCAGAATGCTAGCCTTCACAAAAGAGCTCATGGTATATTTTATTTATTTATTTATTATTTGGATTTATCCCTGCCCATCTCTACCGTGGTAGACTCTGGGCGGTTTACAATCACAATATAAAAGTTAAAAACTAATACATTTAAAACTACCATAAAAATAAAAAATAGAAATCCAAAAAGATGGTATGTTCTTAACAGGAGGATATTATTACGCTAACCACCCCCAGGAGGAACTATTATGTCCTTCGTTCCAGGCAAGGCGGCAGAACCAGGTCTTTAACGACTTCCTGAAGGTCAGGAGCGAGGATGCCCGTCTTGCCTCAGGGGGCAAGATATTCCATAGGGCGGGTGCTATCGCAGAGAAGGCACGCCTCCTGGACCCCGCTAGATGGAATTCTTTTAGTGATGGGATCCGGATATATATGGGGGTTATCCTTTATTACAGCTAGTTCTCACTTAACAACCATTCGTTTAGTGATGGTTCAGACTTTCGACAGTGCTGAAAAAACCAACTTACAACTGGTCCTCACACTTTCAACTGTCACAGCGTCCCCACAGACGTATGATCACAATTTCAGTGCTTGGCAACCAGTTCACATTTATGACCATCGCAGCATCACGTGGTCACGTGATCACCATTTTTGACCTTCCCGGCCAGCTTCTGGCAAGCAAAATCAATGGAGAACTGTGTGATTTGCTTAATGACCACATGGTTTGCTTAATGACCATGGTGATTCGCTTAACGACCACTGCAAAAAAGGTCATAAAACCGGGTCAGATTCGCTTAATGACCACTTCGCTTAGCAACCAAAATTCCGGTCCCAATTGTGGTTGTTAAGCAAGGACTACCTGTACAATCACAACAGTTCCTGCGAGGTAGGTTGGGCTGAGTAACAATGATTGACTGCTTTATAGCTGAACAAGAATCTGAGCCCTGGTCTCTAAGTCTTTTTTTTTCCCCCTTCATGCATCCGTTCTTTGCTGATGAGAGCTTGTTGCCAAGTTGGAAAAAATATTCCTTTTTAATAAAGTTTGTTGGTTGGATGTTATAATTAACACACCATGCAGGAGAAGAACTCCCAAGGGATCTTAAAAGATGTCACTTCCAACAGAGGATTGAGTAGATATTCTTCTGGTCCATGTTGCAGCAGAGCACGAAAGAAGGCTTGTTTCACACCACAGCTCCAGTATTTGAGCACACTGCTTTTTCTTTTTCTCCTAGGTTCCGCTGCATTGTGTATCCGTTCAGACAAAAGCTAACTCTCCAGATAGCTCTGATCATCATAATCGTCATCTGGGTCTTAGCCTTAATCATAATGTGCCCCTCAGCAGTTACCTTGACTGTCACCCGAGATGAAAACCACTTCATGCTGGATGCTTATAACAATTCCTACCCTTTTTACTCCTGCTGGGAAGCCTGGCCAGACCAGAAAATGCGCAAGATCTATACCACTGTCCTTTTCTCTCACATTTATGTTGCCCCTCTCGTTGCAATTGTGATCATGTACGCTCGGATTGCCTTCAAACTGTTCAAGTCCTCCGCACCTATAAGAGGCTCCCAGTCAGAGGACAGTGAGGGAAGAAGGGTCTCTAAGCGGAAGATAAAAGTTATCAATATGCTGATCATTGTGGCGTTGTTCTTCACTCTCTCTTGGCTGCCCCTTTGGACTTTAATGCTGCTGATTGAGTATGGGGACCCAACTGACCATCAGCTCAACCTCATCACGGTTTACTTTTTCCCATTTGCCCACTGGCTGGCTTTCTTTAACAGTAGCGTCAACCCAATCATCTACGGTTACTTCAACGAAAACTTCCAGAGGGGATTCCAAGCTGCCTTCAAAATCCAGTTCTGCTTGGCGGAAGAGGAACACCAAGACATATATTCTGATCGCAACAACAGCAGATCCCTTTTCAGGGCACGCAACCGGGTATTTGTGGAAGTTCATGGCACTGATGTGGTGCAGCCCTCTGATTCTGGAGAAAGTAGTCTTCTGAAAGCAGGATTGTTTCTCACAAACAATAGGCAAGTAGTTCATCATGGGCTGACGGTGGAGGATTTTGACAGTAAAAGTTGCTCTCCCAAAACCATTAGCCTCCCTGCTTGGGACATCTAAGCATATTTTCAACTTCTTTGGATGATGGGTTGACTTCACTGGATGTGAGATTATTTTCAGAATGTGTTCGTAATAGCTTCAGAAACATAGTTCAAGTAAGCTTATGAAGACCAGATACTTTACCATTGTCGATACTATGGAAAAGGATATGATATCTGGGAGATATTCTCAACTTTGAATACCAACTTTCTGATACATAAATATGGGAGAGATGAATGCTTCTAAGGTGTTTCAGTGTACAATGGCATCTTTCCCCCTCCCAGCCCCTGTTTAAAGGATAACCAGGTATAGTGCGGGGAGGGGGGTTGTTGGTGAATATACTGTGATAAAGCAAATACCTCATCCATTGGATTCTGCTGGCTTGCTACTTCAATGCAAATAATAAAATATCTGCATCATGCTCATCAAGAAACACAAGTCGTTCAGTTGTTACTCAGAATCAACTCCCTAATAATCCCACTAATATTTGTGAGACTACACCAGGGGCTTTACTGGTTAAGGCATCAGGCTAAAAACCAGGAGGCTGTGAGTTCTAGTCCCACCTTAGGCATGAAGCCAGCTGGGTGACCTTGGGCCAGTCACTCTCTCTCAGCCCTAGGAAGGAGGCAATGGCAAACCACTTCTGGAACCTTGCCAAGAAAACTGCAGGGACTGGTCCAGGCAGTCGCCAGGAGTCAACACTGACTCAAAGGCACCAAGGCAACAACAACAACACTAGGGGTGCTTCCAAATGATACCTTCATATCATGCAATTGTCCTGCCTGGTTTATGGAATTTTACATGTGTTCAAGTTATAGGTGGCTCCCAAATGAAAGTGCAATCCCACTTTGGGAATGAAATGAGGCCCTGGTAAACACAGGAGGGGAGCTTCCCATTGTAAGCAATTCCAATATACAGTATCTCAGCAGCTTCGTTAGATGGGGAGATGCCAGAAGAAAGCGGTGCTCATAGCACTTTGATTCTGAGTATACCCAGAACCTTCACAAAACAGCCTGGGGCTTATAGATTTATAGCAAGGGAGAGAGAATAAAAGGAGAGGGATCTAAGCACAGGAGTGATATCCAGTGAAACTGCTGGAAACTGACACGAAACTGACCATTCATCTTTCTTCTGCTCAGTTTCTGCCTCTGCAGTATGCATTCCCCGCCCAGCATCAGAACAGACAGGAGACCCCCCTCCCCCATTCCTCCATTCACGGAGCAGTATCTCACATTTTTGGCTTGGCCAATCCTGCCTCAGTTTTTTACTCTAGATTAGACAGTCAAAAGAGCCCAGATCCATTTCTTTTGCAATTCAATGTGGATTCAGAAGGGCTGAGAGATGGAGAAAACTGGTTTTCTGGAAGTCATCTTAGCCTAAAAGTTGACTTAAGGAGGAATGACTGAAGAACCCAGTTTGACTTGTATCAGGGTTGCCATTTCAACATGATAAAAACCCAAAATATTTTGGGGATTTGCTTGTTCATTTTTTGGGGGAAAAGCGCCGCTGGCACCCAGCTCCTCTTCCATCTAGATAGGCCTCCAGGTTTAGCAGAAAAGCTTTCTCATGGCAGTTTAGCTAAATGAATTTGGCCAACCTGTTAATATAGGATTGGGGGGGGGGTATTTGCCACAATAAAGCCAGCCTACACATATGGATCACAAACTTTGCAAATGTATCAAGGTTTACAGATCACGGTTATCTGAATCAATCTCCGGATTGCTGTATTTGTTTCTGGACCACTTTAATCTCATCCAATCAACGAGGAATGTGTTCTTATGGATCTAACAATGGTAATCACAAGTGCCTGACTTTCAGGGAGTGAAAAGGCAGAATATGTCCCATATTTTAAAAACTGCCTCTTCCCCCTCCTCCTCCTCCTCCTCCCCCCTGTTATTATGGTGCAAAGACAAGCTGTGAATTGAATCATCATAAAAAGAATCAATTAAAAGCTGTAAGTCTCTAAGGGCCTATCCCCACTACTAAGCTGGAGTGCTATCCACCCATCCAGGAACTGACAGAAAATAACACCAGCATGAAATTTTTTGGCCCATTACCATCTCTATTCCGCCTTAATTGCCTCTGAGTCCAGTGGTTGCCAATCCTCCTTCTACAGCAGTGTTTCTCAACCTTGGCAGCTTGAAGACGCGTGGACTTCAACTCCCAGAATTCCCCAGCCAGCTTGCTGGCTGGGGAATTCTGGGAGCTGAAGTCCACACGTCTTCAAGCTGCCAAGGTTGAGAAACACGGTTCTACAGTGTCTGTAGAAGAGGTCAAAATAGGCAGGATGGTAGGTGTGGCTTTTGTGAGGCAATCCCACCCCCTTTTGTACAAAAAGTGTGGGGTTTGCATTATAATCCCACCTCCATTTTACCTGTTTTGTCCTCCTCCTGTGGATGCTGCTGCTGCTGCTTCAGTGTAATGGGTGACAAGACTTAGCAGATTTTACATACCTTAAGGCTGTCCTGTTCCAGGGTTGTAATAAGGGGGACAATCCTATTTTCCTACCAGTATAGCTAAAGACAACTTGATGGTACATAATCAATCCATTTAAAAATATGCTGGAATACATTGAGGTCTGGAACAGCTGCTAGTAGACAACCCTGAATTATTTATTTATTTATTTATTTATTTATTTATTAATCAAACTTCTATCACCGCCCATCTCCCTCCACCGGAGGGACTCTGGGCGGTTTACAACAAAATAATAAAAACAAAAGACATAAAATATGCATACAATATAAAAATACAAATTATAAAACAAAATTAAAATCCAAGAGGCAATAATAGTAAAAAGATCTAACTTGATCCAATGTAGGAGAGGGGCTCTCTAAGGTATTAGCCATCCCCAAGAGTGACTATTCCTTCCTTGGCCCCAAGCAAGGCGGCAGAACCAAGTTTTCAGGTTCCTCCAGAAGGTCAGGAGCGAAGGGGCTAATCTCACCTCCAGGGGGAGGATGTTCCACAGGGCGGGAGCTCCTGCAGAGAAGGCACGCCTCCTGGACCCCGCCAGATGGAACTCCCTTGTAGATGGGGTCCGTAGCATGCCCTCTCTGCATGATCGGGTGGGACGCGTAGATGTATTGCGGACGAGGCGGTCCCTCAGGTACCCTGGCCCCATGCCATGTAGGGCTTTAAAGGTGATAACCAACACCTTGAATTGTACCCGGAAGCAAACTGGTACCCAATGCAGCTCACGTAACAACGGTGTTATGTGTGCCAATCTAGGGGCACCAACAATGGCCCGTGCAGCTGCATTCTGGACCAGCTGAAGCTTCCGGATACTCTTCAAGGGTAGCCCCATGTAGAGCGCGTTGCAGTAGTCAATGGTCTCACTAGGCACATGATGGGGTCCTTTGTTTTATTTTTACCTTAATTTTCAAACTCTGCTTAAGGGATCATTCTAGTAATGTTAATGCAGATGATTAAGGCTACAATGCCACATCTACTTAGTGAACAAATGAGCTTCATTGGATATAATGAATTTTCCTTATCTTGTGAGATCGGTTGGGGCTGGGCTAAGAGAGAGCGACAGACTCAGAGCCACCAGTGAGCCTCTCTAGCTGAGGGTGGGCTTGAACCCAGGTCTCCTTGGTTCTACTCCAGCTTGCTTACTCCAGTGTGCTACAACAGCACGCCGACTCTCCAGATTCGTTGTTGGATTACAACTCACAAAATATTCAGCCATCATTATCTACTGGAATTAAAGCCCAAGGCCAGTCAGAGGGTACCAGTCTGGGAAAGCTGATATAGCCACATAGAGAATTCTGTTGTCAACCCCCAAATACCATTTTCCTCAATGGTCCCATCACAACCAAAACGTGAATGAGTGTAAAATGATGTAAATACTTCTCAACTACACATGCACCAACTAGTTCTAATGGGACCATTTAGGGAAAAATAGTCGAGACCCGTTTGCTTGCATTGTTGCATCCTGGGGGGTGGGGGGGTCAAAAAAGTTCAGCTAGCAGCTATGACGGCATCATTGAAGCCCTGCTCCCTTCTTCTAAAAAAGCTTTTATTGTAAGACAGAAAAAAAAGGGGGGGGAAGGCAAATCATGTATCAGTTTAATCCTTTAAGAACTAATATTAACATCAAATAAGAAATTGGGAAAAACAAAGATGATGCGAGTTATTAGTCAAATCAGTAAGAGTGTAGTAAGAATTATCAAAAAATTCTAACTAATCTGAAGCAGTACCATTATGGCCAAGGAAGATAGATGCTTTTGAGCTGTGGTGTTGGAGGAAAATTCTGAGTGCCTTGGACTGCAAGAAGATCAAACTAGTCCATACTCCAGGAAATCAAGCCAGACTGCTCACTTGAGGGAATGATATTAAAGGCAAAACTGAAGTACTTTGGCCACATAATGAGAAGACAGGATACCCTGGAGAAGATGCTGATGCTAGGGAAAGTAGAAGGCAAAAGGAAGAGGGGCCGACCAAGGGCAAGATGGATGGATGATATTCTGGAGGTGACAGACTCAACCATGGGGGAGCTGGGGATGGTGACGGCCGACAGGAAGCTCTGGCGTGGGCTGGTCCATGAAGTCACGAAGAGTCGGAAGCGACTGAACGAATAAACAACAACAAACCATTATGGCCAATCAGACAGAAGTGTTTTACAACCTGATGTTAAAAGAAGCTCGGACTTTGAGTAGGACAGAGGTCCATGTGTGATATTATAACTCATAAACAGATGAGGAAGAAGAAGGTGGGGAGATGTCTCATCCCCATCTTGCAGCAGAGAAGTGTAAAGAGGGTGGCTTATGTCAAATATAGATGCAGCTGGCTCAGTGCTTTGCATAAGCAGAAGGTAGTACTTGGCCATTCCTTCTGTTAACTTGTAAGTTAAGCAGGGTACTTACAGTATTGGTGCTGGGATGGGAGACCACCAGGAAATCCCAGGCACGATTATGTCCATAATAATTTACTATGTCTATATTTTGTTGTGGGGAAGGAAGGGAAGGATATAGTAATACCGAAGAGTAGTTATCTTTTGAAAATATATGACACATTACCCAGGCAATCCTGGATGATAATTGCCCCCTCCCTCCCTTCTCCGCCCGCGTGCTTGAAATCAGATCAAAGAGTTCCATAACCGGGAGTCGGAACTGAACGGGAGTGGGGTAGTCCCCCTTTTCCTACTTCTATGGGCGAATGGGAGGTGGCGGAGGGGCGGGTGAGCAAAGCGAGAAAGACGGAGCCTGCGCACTGTTGCAGCACCGTGGCGCCTGAATGATGAAACGCCCGGCGAAGTACGGCGGGGTTAAGTGTCTTTGCGCAATGAGCGAGGGGCGGGGCCGGGGAGGAGGAGGAGCCACCCGGATAAATCAGGGCCCGCCCTCGGCGGCTGCGCGGTGTGTTGCCTTTCCTTCACGGCTCACTGCAGGAGCCGGTCCGCCTGTGCACCATGGCCGGGTACCGCGTGGAGGAGCGTGGCTGCCTCAACAGCCTCGAGTACAGGCTCTTCTTCAGTGAGTCCTTGGCGGGAGGACGGACGGGCGGGCGGGCCGCTTGCCCCCCACAGGCGGCTGGTGGGCGCGAACTGGGGCGCAGCCAGCCTGGGGATCCTTCCAGAGCCAGCCGCTCTTTAACGCGATCAATGAATGCATGCTGCATTAGATAAGGCGGTGTTGGGAATCCGTTTGCGTGGCGGTTGCTTCTTTACGGGCGTGAGCCGGGCTTCGAGCGGGAGGTAACGGTAGTGTTTCACTTTCCTCTGAGGCGTCTGCAGGCGTTGCTAACCCGGCGTGTCCCCTCGGGGGTCAGTGGGGGCGTGTTCCCGAGAAGCTAAAAGGCTGCTGAGCAAACCTGGGTGTGCCTCCTGGAAAATTAAGCTCTCCAAAGTTTCTTGGGAATTACCTCTGGTCATCCCAAAATACGCTTCCTTAGAAATAAGCCACGTTGAGTCCGTTGGGGCTTAGTTGTAGTAAGACGCCAGGCTTGTCGATCGGAAGATCGCAAGTTCGGAGGTTCGATTCCCTAGGAGTGAGCTCCCGCACTCGCCCCAGCTCTTGCCAACCTAGCAATTCGAAAGCATGCAAATGCAAGTAGATGAATAGGTGCCACTTCGGTGGGTAGGTAACAGCGTTCCGCGCGCGTCATGCCAGCCACATGACTGCGGAAGCGTCTTCGGACAACGCTGGCTCTTCGGCTAACAAACGGAGATGAGCACCGGCCCCCACAAATGTGCGGGGGGAACCTTTACCTTTACTATGGATGGGAAACGCGTTCGTATATATGACAATCTCATAAGTTCAGCTCCCTCCTTTTGGAAAGGGATGATAATAGAAACTCCCTCAAAGGACCATCCTGAGATTTATTTTTAAAAAGTTACGTACCTGAAGCATATATGGGGCTGGTCAGAGAGGTGAAAGTTCTCTTTCATATACCCGTGTGTTGTGCCAGTATGGTTTTATTTATTTAAGAAGAAAAGCCAATACAGTATATGAAAAATCAGGGCAGGGTATGTTATCCAGGACCAGAACAGGCTGGGGAGAAGTGAAGGAAGGAAATTGAATTTAGGTCACTGACTGTATGTGTGTTGCAATTGCAATTCCACTTGCAGTTCTTTTAAGTTGCTGAGGCTTTTTTTTTCTTTTTAGCTTAAATATTTGGAAATTTCCTCTTGGGATTCAAAGTAAAAGAAATTCCAATGACCCACATTACTATCCATACAAAGCGGTTACATTAATTGTGTCATAAAGTCTCTTTTGAAAGAAGCTTCACTCCCCACATTTTTGTTGTTTTCAGCACTACAGAAGTGCCTTGCCCTTGCCGTTTCCCATTTAATGTAGCCCACAGCCCTGATTATCTCCCAACCAAGTCTGATCCTGATTAGTTTTTTGAGATCAGCCAAAGTTTAGCTGAATGCTGCCACCTGTTGTACCTGCTGTTCATGTAAATCAAAGTTTTATGATGGGTTTAAACTCCAAGATGGTATTACACAATATGTTTGTACTGCAGTGCTTTCAAGTTGGCAAAGAATTAAATTAGGGTATTTTGAAAAATGCATAGAGGTGAAATGGAACTTGACCAATCAACTATAGGAGATGGGAATATAGAATTATTTTGCCCATAATCACTGGAGGGAATTTTTGGTATAGAAAAAGGGAAATCAGTGAAGTACTGGAAAGGGAATAATGCTTGCATGAAATATCTGTTGTGAATTCCTGATTTTTGATTATGTAAACTGTCCTTGTAATCTTTATGAGTTAAGTAAACTGGCCATGTTTGCAGATACTAAACTGGGATGGGGGGGGGGGGTAAAATCCAAAGGGATAGTGAAGAGCTCCGGAAGGATCTCTTTAAACCAGGTGAATGGTCAACAAATGAAAAATGTAATTCAATTTAAGTAACTGTAAAGTGATGTATATTGACATAAAAACCCTACCTTCACATATACATTGATAGAGTCTGACTGACTGTAATTAATCAGAAAAAAGGTCTTGAAGTTATAGTGGATAGCTATCAAATTGATGTGTGGCAGCTGTGAAAAAGGCAAATTCCATGTTAGGAATAGTTAGAAAAAAGAGGGAAAATAAAGCTGCCAACATTGCAATGCTGTTTTACAAACTTATACTTTCATACTTGGTTGCACATTTGGAAAAGACCATAATGGAAATGAAAAAAGGGCAAAAAAGGAGAAGCAAAATGACTGTATCTTATCACCTTCCTTAGGAGAAAAGACTACTGTAGAATGTTTGGGACTCTTCATCTTAAGAGGAAAGTCGACTGAATGAGGACATGGCTAAGGTGTATAAAATTGTGCATGGCATGGAGAAAGTGGACAGGGAAAACACTAGGATCAGGAATTATCCCATGAAGCTGATTTAAAACAAAAGAAAACACTATTTCACAGTGAGATTCATTGCTACAAGGTATGGTGATGGCCATTAATTTGGAAAACTTTAAAAATGAATTGGATAAATTTATGTCACTCTGTCAAAGGCTATAAGATCAGAAGATTCAGTGATAACTGAGTTTGGGGCAGCTTGCCTTCCAACACTGTAGCAGGAGAACAATTGCAAGAGAGGTATGTGTCCATCTCCAGTCTGTGAGCACCCCAGAGGCATCTGATTGGCCATTGGAGAAAACAAAATGCTGGACTAAGGTAGCCCTTGGCCTAATCCAGCAGCACTATTCTTGCATTCTTATAAACTGCTGTTGTCCAAGTGATAGGATCCCTTGTTTGCTTGACAGCTATTAACTCCATCTTTCTGGCTATCTCAAACCAGAAACTTTAGCCCTCCATTAGAAGTAGAAATTACTGCATTGTAATGCTCTTTAGATTTGAACCCAAGAGCAAAGGCTTGGTCTTTGCACTTGGCCAAGATTGAGCAACATGATTTAGCAAGTCTTTAAATAGCACTTGAATGATGTGGGTGAGAGTTTCGCAGAACTGACATCTCCACATCTTCCCTCAAGAGTGATTTTTAAAATCTTGCTAAACTGTGTTGCTCAGTTTTGGTCATTCGCCTTGGCAAGCAAACCTAAACAGTATTACAATGGAGTAATTCTTATATCATCTGTAGGGCTTAGGACAGATAGAGTCTCCCTTCCTGGTTGTGTGTGACTTGTATGATAAAGTGAATCACTGCCTGTGGTTCAGTTGGAAAGGGTATTTATGATTTGGGCTATCACAACCCATAAAAAGTAGAATAAAGGTTTGATGAAGGTTGGCTAGCCAGGGGGTTGAAAAAACACTCTGAAAGAAGGCATGGACTAACCACTGCTGTATTACTGCTAAGAAACTATATGGATGCATCTATGAAGTCACCAGAGACTGCTCGGCTTGAGAGGAAAAGATGTAATAAGCTGGTCCAGGTGTCTGTAGTGTAGTGGCTTGACTATTGCCTTTCTCATAGGGTTTTAAAGACATTCAGTGTCTTAGCTTCCGGCTAGTTGGCAAGTGATCTCCTCATCCACTCCCTCCCCCATTCTACAAACAGAAGTTGAGTTTAAAGTTTGAGTGTATTAGCTGATATGGGTAGTGAAAGTGGCTGTAAAATTAAAGCTTTCTTCAGTATAATCCCTTAAGGCAATTTTCTTCTTAGCAGTGCTCCACCCCAAGAGTTTCCGTGTTCACCATACAAGGAAATGTCTGGTGAGATTATCCAAAGGTTACTTAATTGGTGTGATTTGATAGGCGACTCCATAATAGGGCCCAGGAATTGCTGTTCTGAAATTTGACTTTCAGTGTACAGTTAGAAAATTAACACCAAAAAAAATGTCATATAGGAGTACCAAACACCTTAAAGATGAATGGGAATAATTTAAATCGACGAAGGGATTCAAAACAGAAATCCCTTGTGCTGTTCTTAAATGTCACATGTAATAGGCAGAAAAATATCCTTGAAAAATGCTAATTCTCCAAGAGAGAAGTTGAGAATTTAAATAATTGTAGGCAATTCTATCTTGGCTATGTATTATTATAGTATTCTTGGTAATGTCACAGGAAGAGGAAAGATGCATTAGCATTTTTCAGTAAATATACACAAATGTAAATTGTTACATTATATTAATGTATTGTTCCTGGCTGCAGGAACATGTGAGGTATCTATTCTTTTTCAGCCTTGCATTTACTGGGGGGGGGGAAACAAATCACATCTTAGTTTGCTGTCTCTTACATCTCTGTAATACTATAAATGTTCTGGGGACGCGATGATGCAGTGGCTTGATGACGCTGGAGTTTGCCGGCCAGAAATGGTCGACACTCCAACGGTTCGAGCCCAGCTCCACGTGACGGAAGTAAATTCCTGTCATTTCATCCCTAGCTTCTGCCCACCCAGCAGTTCGAAAGCATGTCATCTGGGAGTAGATAAATAGGTACCCCCATTTTGGTGGGGGGGAAAAGCTGTCGGCGATCTGTGCGAGGAGCAGGAACCGGTGCTGACGGAGGATCGGTGGAGAAAAAAAAGCCTGGATGAGCCGAAGGAACACTGCTGGCCAGCTGAAGCAAAGCTAGCTCGCCCTCTTGTGGTGTATCAGTGCAAGAAAGACTAGCAACTATCTGGTGCCAGAATATCTACTGTGTAACATTGTAGACTCCCTGGCAATGTGTGTGCCATACGCTAAATAAAATATAAATGTTCTTATCTACAGCTTGAGTTAGATAGCTAAACTCAATCTAGTTTATGATTTCAGGCACAATTGTTGTGTATACATCTAGGCAGATCTTTTTTTACGAAGGCTGCCTAAGGTATGGTACTTGAGTTGACCAAAATATTTATATTTATATTGGTGGGATAAAAATCTAATAGTAATTTAGGGGCATGTAATTTATAAAGGTCTGATTTGGAAGCTGTATATGCTCTCAGCATTAGGCAGGAATGTAATTTTTTTAAAAAAAGTATTATATTTCTTGCAGTAAGCCTAGGTCTAGCTCTTTATATTAAGGTAGGAAATTACCAAATAAACTTGTGCTGAGATAAATCAATATTATCTCCATGGAAAGGAACTTGTATTGAGTTCTGGGTTGCTTGCTTGATAAATTTATCCTGTAGGTTCTTATTTGAAAATAAATATGCTTATTTCCTCCAGTGAGGGCAGGCCAGCACAAATGTTTATTTTCACTTTTGATTTCCTTATGAATCAGACTGCTGATATGAGGCCTATTCCCCTAAGTCTTCTTTGAAGAAAGGAGCACAGTAAGTCCACTTGTATCATATGAATAAAGATGCGGTAGACTCCATCATGGCTATTTTTAAAGTTAATAAAAATGGCAAGGAACTTACATATTTTTCCTTTGTACTGGGTGATCATTTGAATGATCAGGACAGATATTCAGTCTCCTCACCTTTGAAGTGCCACAGCGCACTGCCTAGTGATATCATATAGGAAAGGTGTGACCAATATTTTCTACCTGTTTTGGTAGATTTTAAGGGTGAAGGTGAGAGAGAGGGGTCCCCCAGAAGTGAATTGCTTCTATCCCTAATCTTAAAACAATTTAAAAAAAAACCCTGAAATTGCACCATTGAAATGCTGCTGAATCTCAGCATGATCTTGGTGTTCTGTAGGACTTCCCCCAGGTTGCTAACCTTTTTTAAAAAAATATAATTACATTATTAAGGTATAATGTATGATTTATACTTGGATTAGGACATTTTTTCCATCCAGATGAGCATTTGTTCACTAAACTGAATCCCACAATAGTGTTTTGCATCTACAACGTGTTCTCTACCACTGAGCTATTTCTGTCAGTGTAGATCAGGGCTTTCCAAACTTTTGCTGTTGGCGACACACCAACGGCCGGCGTGCAAAAACCCGGAAGCGCTGCCACCGCGGCATGCAAAAACCCGGAAGTGCTGGTGGCGGCGCTTCCAGGTTTTTGTGTGCTGTGGCGGCAGCGGTGTCCTGGTGTGTCGCGTGACACACCTGGGGCCCCCAGGCGACACACAGTTCGGAAAGCCCTGGTGTAGATGCAACAGGGGCCTTCATGTTGATGAGAACTCATGATCTAATTTATGATAATTTCATGTTGTAATTTGTGGTTAAATATAACCATCATGTGAGTGTGTCACTAATTTTGTTGGTCTTCTCCATTAAACCAGAAACGTGAGCGGGTAGAACGGTGATTAGCTGAAAGGAGACACAAAATTGGTCCCCATTCCCATTGTTGCAAATATTAGCTCAGAAGTGGCACTTTATAAGGGGTCATGTGTGTAGGAAATGACATTTAAATCAAGCCCTCAACTTTGTCTGCTTAGTATGTAGAAAAATATTCTGCTTATATCTGAAGAAACATAGAGCTGCAAGGTAATCAGCTTTAGTTGTCCTTAGAAAGACTAGAGTCTGTTTGCTTTTACTGTTCTGTGTCTACGCATGATGTAAATTTTTAGAATTTTATAATTTACCCCTGAGGAAACCTCTTCTTGGAATATCTAGAATAACTGAATTCTTGCTAAGGGAAGTAGTGGCAAAAAGGAAGAACAGATGGAGTTTTCTTAGGCTCTGTGCTGATTGGGGGTTGCATTAAGTTCCACAAGTTCAGACTACAGGTATTGGTATTGGTTAGGAGAATTTAAATTGATATTATCACTGGGAGTCATCTGGGCAGAACATCTGACAGCCAAATGTTAAGTAAAGACATCCTTACAGATTTGATCATAAGTGCCAATTTTCTCTTATTACATTGACTACTTTGAGATAGTAGAGCAGATGGGAATTCTGTAAGACTTCTCTCTTGATTTAATTGGAGTGCAAAACTGCTATCAAGTCTCTGTCAATTTGTCTTGCCAGAGATGCTCATTGTAGTAATTCTAATTCATTGTGTCTGTAATGGGACATTCACATCCTCTCCTCTTTTGCCATCTTTCTACAGATGTACAGAATCCTCCAAATTAGATTTTACCAGTCTGGAGCAGATTACCAAGGGGAGGGGAGATTACCCTTCTCCCAATCCTACTGATAGGATAGAAATTGTCTCTTGTCATAAATGTCCTATTCAAGTACTTTTATGTGAGTATTGTATTTATTTAATAAAAATCATAGGCATCTTCTTTCATTTCTAGAAAATAATAAAGGACAGTACATTTCTCCTTTCCATGACATTCCAATATATGCAGATGCTGACAAGGTAATGTACTTGCTTTCTTTTCTCCCTTCACCTGTTCCTCTGAACTATATGATTAGGTGCCAGATATGTAATTAGTTCATCTTAAAGGAAAGAAATTGTTTGTATATATTTTAATAGTTACAACCTAACCTTTGCGTTTGCCATACAAGATAACTGCTGTAGTTTTATTGACCATCATTGCTTAATTAAATCTGAATTAAGTGTTCTGGTGTAGAGTAAAAGAAATTCTGAAGCAGAGTTGCAGAAGAAAATCTTTATTTAACTTATTCTGCTGGTTATGGATAGGTATTTTAGTCTTAGATTGAAGTTTGCTCATTTTACTGTAGAAACTGCTTCCAAGGGAGAGAAATATGGAACAATCCTATCTTCCTACACTACTTGAAATAGACTAAAGCAGGGCTTTCCAAACTTTTCATGTTGGTGACACGCCTTTTAGCCATGCATAATTTCGTGACACACTAATGAGGAGTCCCCGCCCCCCGGCCCACATGATTGGCTCCCGGCTCCAAACCCCGCCCCCGGCCCACATGATTGGCTCCCGGCTCCAAACCCCGGCCCACGTGATTGGCTCCCGGCTCCAAACCCCACCCCCGGCCCACGTGATTGGCTCCTGGCTCCAAATCCCACCCCCCGGCCCCCCAGTCTTGTACTGTATGTATTGTATGTAATTGTAGATCAGAGCTTTCCAAACTCTGTGTCGCGACACATTTCTGTGTCGCGGCAAGGGCCCAGGTGTGTCGCAGGGGAACCCGGAAGAGGAGGCCATGCACCACGTGGAGCTCCGCCCATCCCTTGCCGCGTTGACAGGTCCCTGCTCTGAACCCAGCTCTTCAGCTCTCTCTGCAGAAGCCAGGAAAGTTAGCAGCCCGGTAGGGCTGCAACTGGGGGGTAGGGTGCAGGGACTCCACTAGGCCACCGCACTGGGGATGGGTGGGGGGTGCAGGGACCACGTAGCCGCCTCCCCGTCCCTTTCTCGGCTGCCGCTGGCACTTCTTGGGAGGGAAAAGCCATGTCTGCGGCCGCCGCGCTTCGTGGTCCCTTCACCCCCCCAGTGCGGCAGCCTAGTGGCGTCCCTGCACACTCCCCCCCCAGTTGCAGCCCTACCGGGCTGCTAGCTTACCTGGCTTCTGCGGCGAGAGCTGGGTTCAGAGCAGGGACCTGTCCGTGCGGCAAGGGATGGGCGGGGCTCCACGTGGTGCATGGCCTCCTCTTCCGGGTTCCCCTGCGACACACCTGGGCCCTTGCTGCGACACAGAAATGTGTTGCGACACACAGTTTGGAAAGCTCTGGACTAAAGGAACTGTTTCCTTGCTTTTATGTCCAACGTCTACGCATAATACAGTCAAAACGAAACCTTTGTTGTGGATTTTTTACAGCTGCGTTTGATTTCCAAAATAGGTGTGTTAAGTGTTTGCATTCCATATTTTGAGAAATTGTTTTTCAAACCTATGTAAGAAGCATTTCCCTACTACTTGGATTTTTCTCATTCTAATAGCCAGTGTATTTTATTTATATGATTTATATGGATGCCCATCTTACACCCTGGGCAGCGAACAAAGATTAAAAACATACACTAAAAAAATCCCATAATATATAGCTCCTGGCACCCAAGGATAAATAATAACCCCAATTAATTGATTGATTATGTGCCATCAAGTCCTTGTTGACTCTTATAACCCCATTTACAGAAGGAAAAAACACACCATCAACAGCAGAGCTTATGTAAGCTCCTTCCCACCTGAGAAAACAGCCAGGTCCTCAGTGCTATATGAAAGGCTGGTGGTTGGGGCCATCTGAATCTCGGGGGGGGGGGGGGGATGCTTTTCCATAGTTGAAGAATATATGTACAGTGAGCTGCTTCAGATGTAGTAATCTCCAGTAGACTCTGTTGTGTAGGGCTTAGTTTTCATCTTTCACATCCCTGATTTCCCACATATTGTGCTTTTTCTAATCTAGTTTTTAATAACTGAACTGGGAAATGGCATCCCTGGCTGGCTCAAACAAGCAGGACTCCAGTCCTTTGGCTGCTGCGCCAGACTTCTAGATTAGCTACAGGCCTGATTTATGCTTCCTTGGCATTTTACATACTTTAATTCCAGCTGTAATAGGAGCTCAGCAAATAAGCCTGAGACATTAAGTTTTACTGGTTTAATGAAAGTATCAAGTTAAATAAAATATTTGGGCTTAGAACAGAATAGAAATGTTCTTGTGAACACATGGCCTCCAGGTTAGGAAGCAATACTGCAAGAACAAACGGGATAATCAGGATTTATGTTTATATTTCAAAAATGCAAATGCTTTGAATGAACTTATTGCCACGTTCTTCGTCAGTAGTCAGTTTAATTTACAGAGTAAATAGGAGAAAGATGTGAGAAAAGAACGCATGTGTTTGGAAGATTGAGAATCTGTATGCATTGACAGCAGCTTAAAGCAAAGGCAAGTTCTGAGGATAAGAATAGCCAGATTTAAAGCTATGATTGCAAGGCCATAACCCCAATACACCTTATATAGCACAGTAGTCAAATTTTGATTGCATGTCAGAGCTAGGTGAAATGCAGAAATAAGTAGAATTCAAAATTCTACCTAGAACAAAAGCAGACATCATTCACTCTAGCCTCTAGCACCTTCTGTTATTTGTATTGTTTTTATAAACTTAACAGGATTGTGAAGCATCATTCACTCTGGTATTGGAGACATTCTAAACGTATTCCTACCTGGATTACTTCCATATTTGTGTTCCAAATACATACAGTATTGCTTCACTGAACCGTGTAAAAATGATCTGAAATTTTGTGTAAACATGTTCAATAGCTTTTGTTTCTTGTGAATTTTTTTTATCCCACCTTTATTATTTTTATAAATAACTCAAGGCAGGGAACATACATAGTACTCCTTCCTCCTCCTGTTTTCCCCACAACAGCAACCCGGTGAGGTGAGTTGGGCTGAGAGAGAGTGACTGGCCCAAGGTCACCCAGCCGGCTTTCATGCCTAAGGCGGGACTAGAACTCACAGTCTCCTGGTTTCTAGCCTGGTGCCTTAACCACTAGGCCAAACTGGCTCTCTGTTGAAATTACTCGTCATTTCCTGACTTGCAGAATTTGATCATTATTCTGATCAATGGTTTCTTGAAGTATTCCTGTCAAGCAGTTGCTTGATTGCAAGAATTGAGCTGCTGTCATAAATAGACAGACCTAGACAGTTAAAAGGTGTTTTGAATAACTTTTCTCTTTGAAGGAGAAAAATTAGTTAGCCTAAGATGTGCTATGTTAAACTAGAGCTGATCTGTCCCCTTGTCCTTAAACTCATGGAAAAGCAGGATTAGACATGAGGGCTCACTGCTTAAATCCTGTTAATGGGTAGTGAATAATCCAAGAATAAACTGATAAGTAGGAACTGGCGCCAGATGTGCATAGCCTAGATACTTCTGTATTCTAGTAATTAATGTGTTATTACCCTCTCAAGTGTATAAAAGGTGTTTGCTGTCGCTTTACCAATTGGGAAGACTTTGGGCTTGTCCCCAGTGCTGTGGCATCAGTAAAGTTTTCTTTCTGAATAGCCAGAGAGCCATCTCCCTTAGTAAAATGAACCCCAGGAGAAAATTTCTTCTACGTTTTCTTTTTCTTAAAAGTCAAGGGTTTCTTCCCATTCTAGGTAAGGAAAAATGAGCACCTCCTCTCACTTGAAAGTTATAGTAGGGCCAGTTTATATTTGGATAATGATTACACTCTGGGCAAAAGGTTTTTCAAAGATGCTTATTGAATTTAAAGAAGCAGTGATGCTTATTGTTGAGAAGGTTTGTCCTACAGAGGAAAACTTGTGGGCAGGGAAGGAGAAAAAACATAGTTATAATACTCATGTGCATGGAAACATTTCAGGGAGCTCCATGGGATAATAGTTGCTGGGTGGCAATTCAGGAAGGACTAGAGATAGCTGATTTCTCTGCAGAGGGACTTATTTATTTAGTATATAAAAGAAGAACAGAAGTTTGAGGAAAAAGAACAAAAACACAATCAACCCATCAGAAAGAAAGGAAAGAAAGTAACCACCAAAATACACATTACATAAAATAAAAATAATAATTGAGCACAATTTTTAAATAGCTTATTAAGCCTCGATCATAGATAATATACAGTAGTTCAATAGTATTCCATATGATTGAAGCAAAATGATGTAACCTGATAATATGCCATAGTGGTGTGCAATATTTATGTCTAATAGGTTTGGTATAATTTCATTATTATAAATAAAACAATTGGCATATACTTAGTTTATGTTCAAGCTCAGCCACTGTTACAACTATCTTCAAACTATCTTCCATTTGATAAGGTTCCAATATCCAACTGAATATAAAAGGAGATAAAGGGCATCCTTGATGAGTTCCACAAGACATCTCGGTATATGAAGAAATAATCCCATTTGTAGTAACCGTAGTAGAAGAGTTAGAATACCTGATATTAATACAAGTAGTAAAAATTGGAAGAAAGTTATTTGGCCAAGACACATTTCAAAAATTTCTGCTGCCGTGTACAAAAGGCCTTTTCCACATTGATGGATACCACCACTACAGCTTTCAATCGGTATCAATTAAAATATTTTCAAATATTTCTCAATTTTTTTTATAAAACCAGATTTACAGAATGGATAATTTAATGTACTGTTGTCTGTA
Organism: Charina bottae; assembly: GCA_023362775.1. NCBI lineage: Eukaryota > Metazoa > Chordata > Lepidosauria > Squamata > Charinaidae > Charina > Charina bottae. The sequence continues at coordinate 74,253,617 of JALMGJ010000005.1, read as the reverse complement.
ATCTACATGCCAAGTCACGCTCAGTATTTTGGCATCTCCCTGAAAAGGTTTTGCCAAGAATTGAATAGATTGTGGTGGGTCATAAATGGAACAAATCAATGAATAACTCTTAATCTCTTGACTCCCTCTGCTGTGCTTCCTGAGAGAATGGTGGCCTCCAGGTTAGGAAGCAATACTGGAGTTTGGGATAACTTTCATGAGTTATTGGTCCTATTTACAATGTTTGGAAAAGTCGCTGGCAGTTGAAAAAGAGGCTGACAGAAGACTAGGAAGGTGCCTAGATACCATCACTAGATACCATACAAGCAGAAATTTACAAGAAGTAAACAGTTATTGACGCAGAGTCCAGGGAAAAAGTAACTGACTGAACAGGTTGAGATCAAGCTTAGGTTGGCTGTATTTAGCTGTTAAGATTTCAACCCTATTCCTGGATTAGGTACTTTGTTGACAACACAAAGCCGCCTCCTCTCTATTTGTAGGCTCTGGAGTCAGCTGGGCTGAAATTTTGACCACCTTTTTTTTGTACTTTGGGGATTGGAGAATTTATCCCTTATCACCCCCATCCTCCATTGAGCTGATTTTCTCTTTATTGGGGCACAGAGCTGCCAAATGTGTTGCCAGAAGTATATACTGTATGATCATTTACACCAAGCAGGTTGCCCATTTCTGTAATAAGGGGTGATCCTCAAAATATGTAGTCTCCTTTCCCTGAGAGCACTCTGCATATTCTTAGCTGATATTTTTGTGAACTGTATAAGGAATAGCTCTGCCTCTGCCTGGTAAAAGAAGAGATCAGTTGGGACAAAAGAACCAGGATAGAATTAATTGGAACTAGAAACACTGTACCAGGTAGTCCTCATTTAGCAACTGCCTCATTTAGTGTCCTGTCCCAGCCCAAATCACACGCAGAACACCAGGGAGGCAGTTGCAAACTTTACTGAGGAACTTGTGAGATAAACGAACAGGCGGCAAGGAAGTGTGAGCACAAACGCACACACTCTACAGAAACAAGCCCGAAAGCCCCGCGAGCTTGCCTTAAAAGAGTTTCATGTTCAAAACAAGGTCAGTCAAGCGAGTCCAAGGGTCCAGAGTCAAGTCACGAGGTTTCCGATCAGGAGTCAAGGCACATGGAATCCGGTAAGCAGACGGTTGTCCCCAACAACCGGTCTGGGCTTGCAGCTCCTTTTTTATAGAGGCAGAACCGGGTGGAGCTTATTTAGGAAGGCGGGGCTGCTTTCTCGCGCATAGCCTGTCCGACCTTCGCTGTTCCTCTCTCCTTTCTGCTCTCGGGCTGGGAGGGGGTGGAAACCCCGCGTCCTCATCCCCGCTGAGCAGCGACACCTGACCCTGCTGCTCATTGGCCAGCCCCGCCTCCTCTGCCTGCCCAGACGGACCTTCGTCCTTAACCCCGTCGCTGCCTGCACACCCTCCGAAGCTGTCCCAGGGCCCGGCTGCTTTTCCTCATCCTCCGACTTGGACTCTAAGCCCCCCATGACATTTAGCAACCATTCGCAGTTATGATGGTGATGAAAAAGTAACTTTACAACCAATCCTTGTATTTACAACCTTTGCAGGTCTGTAAAGCAAAGGAAAGCTGAAGTAAGATCATAAGCACAGTTGCAGTTTCACTTAGCAACTGCTTCACTTAACGGCCAAGTTGCCTGTCCCAGTTGTTGCTAAATGAGGACTGCTTGTATGTAGGGATTTTGTCTTGTGATTACTCCCTCTGTCCTTAGAATTGTTTTAGCAAAATCTAAGGTGGTTGTTTATTCGTCCAGTCACTTCCGACTCTTTGTGACTTCATGGACCAGCCCACGCCAGAGCTTCCTGTTGACCGTTGCCATCCCCAGATCCCCCACGGTCGAGTCCGTCACCTCCAGAATATCATCCATCCATCTTGCCCTTGGTCGGCCCCTCTTCCTTTTGCCTTCCACCTTCCCTAGAATCAGCTTCTTCTCCAGGGTATCCTGTCTTCTCATTATGTGGCCAAAGTACTTCAGTTTTGCCTTTAATATCATTCCCTCAAGTGAGCAGTCTGGCTTTATTTCCTGGAGTATGGACTGGTTTGATCTTCTTGCAGTCCAAGGCACTCTCAGAATTTTCCTCCAACACCACAGTTCAAAAGCATCAATCTTCCTTCGCTCAGCCTTCCTTATGGTCCAGCTCTCGCAGCCATAGGTTACTACAGGGAGTACCATTGCTTTAACTATGCGGACATTTGTTCTCAGTGTGATGTCTCTGCTCTTAACTATTTTATCGAGATTTGTCATTGCTCTCCTCCCAAGAAGTAAGCATCTTCTGAGTTCCTGGCTGCAGATCTGTGTAGAACCATCTTTTTTATTCTAAGATAGAATCATCCAACTCCCAGCATTTATACATCAACTTATGCAAACACAATATGTAAATTCCATTTCTACATTATTGTTCTTGGTGAATGGGTAAGGAGTAACTGTTTTCATTTATTCACATCAGAAACAGTATCTGCTGTGCTAAAAAAAATAATACATATGTATTCATATATAGAGAGAGTGTGTTATACTTTATATATACTTTACTGAATTTATGTTCTTTTCAGAATGTCTTCAACATGGTTGTGGAAATACCTCGATGGACCAATGCTAAGATGGAGGTAATATAACTAAAGAGCTTTAATCTATGGCTTAATTAACTACTTCATCAAAAAATAGTTTTAGATTTCAAATTGCTTGGTATTAATAGTATATAATGTAGTAAGTGTTCTAAAGCTAAAGTCCTATGCACACACTTTTTTATTGTGTTTATGGTTCCTATCAATCTGGATATTATCTTGCTATAAAAATATTAAGTAAAACACCTATAAAGAAAGTTACATTTTTTTCTTAAATGTTTTTTTAAATGTGAGTACTGAACTAAGTAAATTCTGTTTTAGATTGCAACTAAAGATCCTCTAAACCCAATTAAACAAGATGTGAAGAAAGGAAAGCTACGCTACGTTGCTAATGTATTTCCCCATAAGGGCTATATCTGGAATTACGGTGCTATTCCACAGGTACTCTAATATTACCCTATCTTTTTTATGAATCCCAGTAACAAACAACACTAATGAAGGGGAACTTTATACCACTGTGTAGACAACTGTGGGCATACTCTCTGGAGGAAGAAGAAAAACACCTTAGGTGGTAAACAAGCAAGAAAGAATAGCTTTATTGAACCATAACAAGCCTTAAAACTATATAGAACTCTCTTAAAGCCAGCATAGATTGAATGAATTAAACCAGTATTGATGGTTATAATAGGAATGCCGTGAATCAATTTTGGTTTAATATTTATTCAATCTGTGCTGTCGTTTAAATTTGGAAACTCTGGCAAACTCTTAACATTTATTGCTGTAGCAAGATTGTTTTATTTTAGTGATAATAAATCAGGTCCATTAAATGAATAGAATTAAACTACATTAAATCCTCCATTTAACAGACTAATAGAGGGAAGGGGGTATCCATTAAAGCAGAACATCTGTTAAAACCAAATGGGATTTTACAGATATATATTTTACATATTTTAAGCATGATCTTATGCACACACAGAGTGATACTATGGGTGGATTGATTTTTTTCCCATTGCATCCAAACTGAGATCCATTAAAATGGAGTGTTTATTATTGTCTCTTCTGCCAATTTCCTTCTGACTGATCTTTCTGATCTGCTGTTTCCGTCGGGAAAAGATAATGACCCTTCCCTTTTCCTTTTTACCTGTTGGCTTTGTGATTATTGCTGTTAACTTCTTTCTTAGATTTCAAAGCTGTCTTGATAATAAGTTCTCTTTTCAATAGAAGACTGGACACAGCTTGCTTTGTGTTCATCTCATTAAGGATTTCCTCTGATATCCCTTTTCCAAGCTGGTAGCCCTGTGACTCCAGATGGCCAGCACGTGCTGTTTTATGAACTGCAAAGCGCGTTCTGGAGCTGTCTCTGCCAGGATTTTCATAACACTGTTTCTGACCTGGAAGGAAGTTAGGTCAATTTCTATTAAAGTGGTCCTGAACTGTAGCTTCCTTCTAGCAAGTGTTATCCCTGTAATCACATTGGGTGTGAGATAACCTCCTTACGCTGAAGTATCTCAGACTTCATGTGAACATGTTTTGGGTTCTGTAAAAATTGTTTTGCATGCTGAATGTTCATAAACAATACTTGCATTGTCCTATCTAGAAAATTCATTGTTTCATGTATTCCTAAAAGCATGAGTTCCCCAAAACAGTTACTATGAATCCAGCTTTCTGCTTGGATTCCTTGTTTTCTTGTTCTTCCAGCAAAGACATCACACCTGCCAGCCACACAATTCTGCATGGTTGTCAATGGACAAAGGATGGGTTTGAGTTCATTTATAGAATACGTAAAGAGGAAAATATTTTAATAGGCTACATTCTGTGGCTTGAATCATGTCAACTGGATTTCTATTTTCTCAGTGGAAACGTTTCGCTCCTTATCCAAGGAGCTTCTTCAGTCTGAGCAAAGTTAGTAAGGGAATCCTTACTTACTAATCCTTTAAGGATTTAATACTTACTAATCCTTTAAGGATTCCCTTACTAACTTTGCTCAGACTGAAGAAGCTCCTTGGATAAGGAGCGAAACGTTTCCACTGAGAAAATAGAAATCCAGTTGACATGATTCAAGCCACAGACTGTTCCACCTGGAGAACCTTCATCGACAAATAGGCTACATTGTAAGCCTTAATTGAGCAGCCCTGTGCTGAGATGACAGGCAGGGTATGTAGCAAGTACTTAAAGGAAATGCTATTTATTTTGTAGACATGGGAAGATCCATTGCATAAAGATGAAAATACCAACTGTTGTGGAGATAATGATCCAATCGATGTTTGTGAAATTGGGAACAAGGTAACAAACTACTTTTCAGGTGGAGATTTGGTGTTTGCTAACTGTCTTTGAAATGTTGCCAATATGTGACTCTGAAGGTGTTTTGTAATTGGGCTGTTCATCTTGCTATCACTATTAATAAGCAGAAAGGCACTATAGCTAAGCATCATGAGAAGGTTACGTTGCATTTAAAAGCAGTAGTGGTTGATTTTTACATGTAGAACAGAAGTACAGGTAGTACTTGGTTAACGACCACTCGTTCAGCAACCATTTGAAGTTACCATGGCACTGAACAAGTGGTGGTTACGACTGGTCCTCGAAGTTCTGGCTGTCCCAGCATCCCCGTAGTCACTGGATTGCGATCTGGACGCTTGGCAACCAGCTCACGCTTATGACAGTTGCGACCTCCCACGGTCACGTGATTGCGATTTGCAACCTTCCCTGCTGGCTTCCCACAAGCAAAGTCAATGAGGAAGCCGGCAGGGAAGGTTGCAAGTTGTTTGGGTAAGTCTCCCCAACCCACACACACACGCACGCACACACCCGTCAAGCCTTGCTGCACTCCTGCGGTGCCTCCCCGGCCACTCGCGCACCCTCCACCACCCAGCAGCAGCCACCCCAAGTCCCGCCGCGCTCACACCGGCCTCCCCTGCCACTCATGCACCCCCTCACTCCCTGTCCCACCCGACAGCAGCCACTTGCCGGCCTGCTTGCAAACCACCTGGGACTGGCAACTTCCTGCTGGCCTTCCCATTGATTTTGGTTGTTGGAAGCCAGCAAGAAGTTGCGAGGAGGTGCTTGCTTAATGACCCATGATCCTCGCTTAACAGCGGCAACAGGGACTGCAGTGATTGCGTCGCTAAGCGATGCGGTCACATGACGTCATGCTTTACGACTGCATCACTTAGCAATAGAAATTCCAATCCCAATTGCTGGCGTAAGTCGAGGACTACTGTAGAGGAAATGTTTAAAGAACTGTAAAGGGCACATACTAGCTTAATGAAGTTTTAACATACTTTTCATAACAAATTCTACTGGAGGGGGGAATTATGTTTCAAAATGACACGGGCAGTCTTGTGGAACAATAAGGGCTTATCCATCCTGTGTTCCATTAGATCAGTGGTTCTTAAACTGTTTGACACAATTATCCCTTTTCTGGTCTTGAATAATGTCATTACTCCCCCCCAAAAAAACAAAAACAAAACACCAGACTATTGTTTTCCACAAGTGTCTCAGCAGCCGCAATCCCAAACTGGATCCTCGACTCACAAACAAGCAATTATGAATTGCTCCATTGCCCCCAGGGTATGCCCAAATTACCCCATTTTAAGAACCACTGCTTTAGAAGTTATCAGAGAGCCTGGCAGATACAGGAAGTGCTGGTCTTTGCTGTTCAACACAGCATTATATATCTTGGTGCAGCTAAAGCTTTAGAGCTAAAACGTCATAAAATGCAAACACGTGCCAATTTCTATGCAGCGCCTAAATATTTAAATACTATGTGGCAAGCAAATCTGTTAGGTGCCCAGACATTATGCTTATTATGTTGTATTGCTTTGAAGCTATTATTGTCAAGGCATCTCTTGAAAGAATGTAATGCAATGAAAAGTGCCATCATAGCTGGAAATAATCAAGTAAGGCTTTCCTTTTCACTTGAGATCAGCCTATCTGCAGAAATTGTCCTCCAAAATCAGCCTCTGAATAGGCTGCTGATTAGATAAAACATGAACCTGGGAATTCTTTCCACAAACTTCAGGTTGCTGAGCAGTCAGGGAGAAGAGGAGATACTGTTACTTCACCTGTTCTGGCTTAGTAGAACTAGCTGTGCAATCCTGGATCATACCTAATGAGTATATTTATTCAAACAGGTGTGCAGTAGAGGAGAAGTGATTCAAGTGAAAGTTCTGGGTACCCTGGCATTGATTGATGAGGGTGAAACTGACTGGAAGATCATTGCAATCAATATTAAAGACCCTGAAGCTGCTAATTTGAACAGTAAGTAGCTTTGAAATGAGGTTGCAGAAGGATCTGTGCCCTATCTTTTCCGTTTTTGAAATTCCACGTGTGCGAAGGGTGTAACTGATACGGAGTAGGGCTGGCGTTACATTCTTCATGCCATTCCATTGTTAACAAACCTTCAGCAGAACATTGCTGTTCTTATGTTGGAGTGAAAATGCAAACCCAAACCTGACCCACAGGAATTCCCATCCAGCCTTTCAGCTCTTTCCATCTCTTTCTTGGCACCAGCCCATGTATTCAGTGCCACCCTTTTATCCATTCTCAGAACTCACCAGCTGTTGGATGGAGATAAGAAACTCAATACTCAGAGAGGCTACGTTTCAGAGGACAAAAGGTTTTTTTTTCTCAGTGCTGAGAAGAGGAACCTTTGGCTGCTGAGGGGTAAACCTGCCTTCTTGAAGGAAGTTGGAGATTCCTTTCTCCATGCACAGGGAGGCAAGACATAATTGCTCCTGCAGGCATGTAGTCCTTGTCTGCAGGGAAAAAAGCAGCTTGGTGGGTAGGAAGTTGACAAAGATGGTAGAGCTTAGAAAGAGGGGGAAGGACTTCCATCTGTGGTCCTCAGCATGATACCATCCCACTTGCCAGGGTTGTGAAGGGGCCAAGCCAGCCCTTGAACTTAATTTGATACCGTTTAGAAGCCAAAGAATAGTAGGAGGTGGGTAAAAAAAAAAAGGCAAAGGTTTCCCCTGCACAGTCGTGTCCAACTCTAGGGGCCGGTGCTCATGTCCGTTTGTTAGCCGAAGAGCCAGCGTTGTCCGAAGACACTTCCACGGTCATGTGGCTGGAATGACACACACGGAACGCTGTTACCCACCCACCGAAGTGGTACCTATTAATCTACTTGCATTTGCATGCTTTCGAATTTCTAGGTTGGCAAGAGCTGGGGCTAGTGCGGGAGCTCAGTCCGTCACACGGGGCTAGGGATTCGAACCTCCGAACTTGTGATCTTCCAATCGACAAGCCTGGCATCTTACCCGCTGAGCCACCACGCCCCTTAACAAACAAGGCCAGAGGTGCAAAAGCCTCCATGCTCCCAGATTGTATAAATAGCTATCATGCAAAGTTGAACTTCATTTTTGAGTAATCGTAGTGTTAGAAGTAAATTTTATCTTACCAAGTTCGTTCCTGAGCCGGGAGTAAAGAAACTGACAAATTGCATGAAGTTAGGAGTTTATTCACCCAAGAGCAAAAGCAATGACAGCAAGCTGTTAGGTGGGCGGCCGCGCAGGACCCCCTTCCTACAGCACATTATATAGATTCCATTCAACTCATCCTTTAGAAGACCACCCCTTACTCAGTTACCCATACTCCACCTTACCCTCATTCCATATTAGGAATTTCCTTCCTTCACTCCATATTAGGAACTTCCTTCCATCCTTGCTAGGGCTCCTTGACCATTATTAAACAATATATTTCCCCTGGAGAAGCTATCCTTGGAAAGTACACTTTATTCTATAGGCACAGCTATCTATCAAGGCCTGCTAGAAAGGAAGGGTGTCAACAAAACTCTTCAAGGAAATAAAACATGGTTTCAGAGCCATAATACAAGTGCATATGTTTCTAATATATGAATATGAAATATATTTATATTTATATATACAGAAATGTAAGAATATGTTTACAATCCAACAGTAGATTGTTTTAATTTCCTTTTGGCTTCCTACTCTTAGATTATGTCCTTAATTAGTGCAATAGATATACAGTAAAATTCTTGATTGAATATAGGCTGATTTATATGGGAACGGTCAAGCTTTCCTTTGCAAGACATTCCACTAGGAAAGCTAAGAATAAAATGTATTGGTACACTCAAGCAAAACTTAGTTCTGAATATATGCCTTTTAAAAATTTAAGATATTGATGATGTCAGGAGAATTAAGCCTGGATACCTGGAAGCAACTGTGGACTGGTTTAGAAGATACAAAGTACCTGACGGGAAGCCAGAAAACAAGTTCGCATTCAATGGAGAATTTAAGGATAGGGTCTGTATATGTTTTGTCTCATACTTGCCACTGTCGGAAGCTGCTTAGCCTTTTCCTATTAATGCAAACAATATCAAAAGGGTATGAAAGTATGTCTACAGCCATTTTTGTTCAGACATGGCTGCCTCACTGCATTCAGAAATCGTTCTTAACTACAGAAGATCTGATGACCATACACACAAGACAAAAGTAAAGAGGGGATTTGTTTTTTCAAATTAACTAGCCAGAGAGGCTTAACTAAACTGTTAATGTGCCCATCCAAAACCTCATAGTGCGGTATAACAATGGGGTGGATAAAATTTATGCTTTTTCTATCTATCGAAAAATGTTGCAGTAATCAGCATATCGTTCTATAGGGCTGTTGAGAAGAGACTTTGAGTTTGTTTCCCTGTTTAAATTTTAGGACTTTGCAACTGGTATTATTAAAAGCACCCATAACTACTGGAAGGCTCTAATAATTAAAAAAACAGATGCAGGAGAGATTTCTTGGTAAGTTATTATACTGCTTCTTTCAGAAGTGCCTTGGAGAGATGAATCAAATGAGAATCTTAGTTTTAAGCTGTGTGTGAGATTGATGCTTCAATATTTTTATTAAATTTACATCCCATATTTGTCCATTTTAAGGTATGTTTCAAGATTTTCAAATTACTTAAATGCGTTGGAGAAAAACCCGGCTACTTTTCTAACTTTTCTTTTCCAGCACAAATACATCTTTGACAGATAGTCCTTTCACTTGCAGTCAAAGCTCCGCAGCAGCCACTGTGACAGCGGTAAGCAGTTCTGATAAACGTTTGTGCCCTTCGTATCTTGAGACATCTACCAGGAAAGGCTCTGTGTATTCTGGGCAAAATAAGAAAGGAAAATACTGGATCAGATCCAACATTCTGCTCCCAGAGAATCCATGGTAGCTGGAGAAATCCCACAAGCCAGACCTGAAGTCAATAGCGCTCCTCCCACTTATCCTTGTAGCAATCAGTAATCACAGCAATGCCATTTCTGATGCTGGAGGTCAGCTATTCTCATTGTCATTAGTCAATATTAATAGCCTTATCTTCTACCCCTGTGGTATTGGTTGCAGAATTTAGCACCCTGAGAATCTAGTGTGTATCTTAGTAACTCCACTTTACAGGTAGTCCTCGCTTAATGACCACAATTGGGACTGACAACTCTGTTGCTAAGTGAAACATCAAGTGACCGTGATGGACTTAAGACATCAGTTCCCATTTTGTCATTAAGTGAGTCACCCACGGTCATTAAGTGAGACATCACATAACCGAGACTTGCGATTTTACTGCCAGCTTCTCCATTGACTTTGCTTGATGGAATCTGGCTGTAAAGCGTGCAATGGCAATCATGTGACCATGGGACGCTGCAACGATTGTAAATGTCCGCTGGTTGCAAAGTGCCAGAATCTCAATTACGTGACCGCAGGGACGCTGCGACAGTTGTAAGTGCAAGGACCAGTCATAAAGTTACTTTATCAGAGCCGTCATAACTTTGAATGGTCGCTAAACAGGGCAGCTGTTAAGTGAGGACTACCTGTATTGACACCACAGGTAGAAGTATACCTTTGCTATGAGGTTTTCTTTTCCCCAAAACTTTTAAGTCAATTTAATTTAGATGCCTCTTTGATCTTTCTACTGGCTGACTACGCTGAGATGTTCTGCTGTTCATCTTGCACATCTGTTTCAAAAAAATAATCTAAAGAATTTTGTTAAAAGAAACGCAAAATAATGTTTAATTGATTCTACTTAGAATTGGTTTACAACAATCTCAGAAAACCTTTTTCTTGCTAACTTTGGAAACAGGCAGAATTAAAACAGGCAGTTTGGTCTAGTGGTTAAGGCTCTGGGCTAGAAACCAGGAGACTGAGAGTTCTAGTCCCGCTTTAGGCATGAAAGCCGGCTGGGTGACCTTGGGCCAGTCACTCTCTCTCAGCCCAACTCGCCTTACAGGGTGGTGTGAGGAAAATAGGAAGGAGTATTAGGTCTGTTCACCACCGTTAGTTATAAAAATAATAAAGGGATAAAAAAATTAAAATAAACACAGCCAACTAATAAACAAGACCCGATTTTTCAGACATAAAGTTTTAGAGCCACTTTCATTCTCCAGCCAGCTTCTTCCAGATAGCATGCAGCCAATAGAGATAATTCCATGTCATTAAAATATCAAAATGTAATTTTGATATTTATTACAAAACCTTTGATACTGATTTATAAGCAGTTCTGAATTTAATAATTCTGAATGAAACATCTGTTTCAGCTACCTCCTTCTGGGCCCTGTAAGCCACTACCAACTGAAGGTAAATAATCTTAATTTAGAGTAAAATATGAATATATGTATTTTTGTTTTGGGGAATGACAAGGTTGACAATTCCTATTTGGCACATTAACCTGAATACTGCTGAGTACATTCGTACCTTATAGTTTGCTGTTTTTTGCAAGACAAATTTAAGGCCAGGAACAGCCAACCATTGAGTTGGGATAGTAAACCTGGCTAAATGTAAGAGTAAAAGATCTATCCATGAGTGCTATGCCAAACAGTATGTACAACACAATTTAGGTTGCAGTATTGGTTTTGTGGAGTATTGGTTTTGATGTCGCTAAGACAACTTGTTTTCTATTAATAAAGAATTATTGCGGTACTTTAAAGGCTAATAAATAATTACAAGAGCAGAAGTTCACGAGATTTAGAGTCTGATTTATCGTATATGTAACTTTGATTATACTGCAACAGTTTGGCATGACTGCTGTTCTGGGTACTGTATATTTAAAGCTGAATATACATTCTGTAAGGCCAGCTTGTTGCTTTATAGTGCTATTAAACATTTGGAGAAAACTGGCTATCAAACCTCCACATCTAAATCCCTATTAACCTTACAGAGTCAAAGGAATGACTTTCTGATATGCAAATTGTCGGATAGGAGTTAAGATCCCATGCTGCGCAAAGGCTGTTGGCTAAAAGCCTTGTCCACTTCAATAAAAGAGTGTGTTTTTGCTCAAGTTTTCCCTGATTCTGTAATTTTTCAGAGAAATTGCCTCTGAAAAATTTACTTCTGTGAAGCCGCTTAAAATGGTTACTACAGCTTGAAACAGATTGTGCTAACATTTTGTCTTTTTTCCCCCATTTCTTTTCCCTCCAACCCAGTGGACAGGTGGTTCTTTTGCCAGTGAAAGTTGCCCAAAAGGCAAGGTTACAGAAGCTGTTGCCTACTCATCAAGACATTTGTGCAGAATATTTGTGAAGAATTAGCTGAAAATTAAGACTCTTCAACTCCAAAACAATATCTTTATAAATAAGTAAATGATGACTCATAGTACACTGTATGTGCTCAAAATATAAGAGATCTGATAATGTAAAACACCAACTAATGTCTTCAAATATATGTTGTGAAACTCAGTTACATTATGTATCAATATTTTGTTGTTTGCTAGGAACATTTTGTTGAAACTCACTGAAGTTTATCTCAACGTTTCCCAGTGTAAAATTCTATTTTTTTATCAGACAGGTTTATCTTAGTAGATGGAGGGGAAAAAAACAACCACACAGATTCTGAATCCTTAGCCACATCCTCATTCCTTGTACTACTTATGCCATTTTAAAGCTTAAGGTACCTTACAAAATCAACAAACCATGGAACTGAGATTAAAGTACAATGTAGAACCCGAGAATGTAATTTTCAGGTAATCCTTCGCATTCTCTTCTTCCACTGCAGGCTTATATCTAGTGCGAAGACTGTCTCTCTCACTTTTTTGTTTGAATGAGGAGCTATTGTCTTGACTACTGCAGTGTTTGAGTGCTGCTGCTGCTGCTGCTTATGACTGCTTCCAGTCATTGATGCAGTCAGCAGATAAAAAATAAGGTAACTGTGTGCTAAGATTTAATGGCAAACCAATATAAAATGACATAGGAACCAGGCATTATATAAAACAGTGAATGAGCTAAGATAATAGCCTGAGACTGCCCGTCTGGTCTCAAAGAGGTGCTTCTTTATTCTCAGCGCTGTGTTGGCGTCTTCTAATGGTATCCATGAATGCCTCTTAACAAATATTACCTTTTTTAGTAATAAGACCAACACAGGGGTGGGCAACTGTTGCCTCCAGGACGCCTTTATGTGGCTCTGGGACACCTCCCACCCCCTACCATCAGTGCTGAAAACCTAAGGCAGTTTTTGAAGTGGAAAACTGAAAAAAAAAATGTAACCTCTGAAATGGGCATATGAGGTCCCAGACTCATTCCTCAAATCACAACCTATCTTCTCTCTTTCCCCTCCAGCTTGGAGTTTGTAAATCGCTTCACCCTGTTTCCTCCTTCCTGCAGCCTCACATACCCCCTCCCTTCCCCACCATCCTAATTTCTTCTGCAGAGTGAGTGTCAGGTCAGATGGTCAGAGTTTTGTATAGAATCCTCCCACCTTCCATGCATAATTACTCCTCCTCTGAAAGGAAACACAGTGTTTAAAAGGAACAAAAAGAACACTTAGACTTCATACAGGTTTCTGGAATGGTCCAGTAGCTTTGCATTCAGCATAATTATGCATCAGACTGGTAACCCCTAATCTTTTGTCTTATCATTCAGAGTCATGACCTGCATTTTAGGAAAAGCTGCATCAGCGGTTTGCAACCAGGTGCCTTCAGGTACCCATGTCTCTCAGAATTCTCAGATTTTTTGCACCTGGACTATCTTGCAAGGTTATGTACAAAATGGGCACCAAATCCTCAAGGGCAGTGAGAGTCAAGTGTTAAATTCCTAAATTGGACCAAGTCTTGGTTCCACTCCCAGAATTTCCCAGCTAGCATCTGGATATCTGAAAGTTGCCAAGGTTGAGAAACACTAAAGTATTGGGCCTCCATGTACCAACTGTCTGTCTGTCTGTCTGTCTGCTGGAAACCTTCATATTCACTATCCTAAACACCTTCAATAAAGTCTGAACAACAGTGTGCAATAATATACTGCATGTGATTTTAGGCCATAATTTGGAGGTAAAATGTATGACAGATTTATAACGGACTTCACTAAAGTTACAGATGATAACATACCTTTCTTTTGAAAGACTATTGCATTGGTCTGAGTGACAGAATGTTTCAAACAAAAAAGCATTCTGTGTAACACTTCAAACTTTTAGGGGAAGCGGTATTTTGCTTGTCTGTAATACAGTCCTTTGTTGCATTGGTGACATGGCAAATATTTTTGTAATAAGGTAAAGTCTGAGGGATAATTGGCTCTCTTGAAAATGAATATTTATGCAGGAAAGCGGAGAGCTCTCGTATAAGGAGCATTTGAGTGGGGTTTTGTGGATGACTGATATAAACAAAGTTGTAGGAGGATTCAAAAGATAAAGCCTGAGCCCAATTTTTAAATTACTCCTTATTTCAGAAGCCCTGGGCCTTCCAGCCATCTGTTCTTGGCCTTCAGCATACTGTGCTCCTAGAATGGCTGGTAGAGCAGCACCTACAACCATATTTTGAAATAGGAGACACGATCTTTTCCAACTAACATGAAAGCTTATGTCTTTTAATAAAATTTGTTAGTTGGAAAAGGTGCTACCAGATTCTCCTGATTTTTGGTACCATAGACACGGCTTTCGTCCTCTGATATATGGGAATGTGTATTTTCTGGATCACTTATGGCTCCTTCACATTCAGAATGAGTATTCTCTCACAGGTTGATTGTGTGCCATCAATTCAGTGTCAGCTCTTGGGGACCACATAGCTAGATTTTCTCCATGATTATCTGTCCCTAACCTGGTCCAACGGTGCACCCATCACCACTGCAACCGAGTCTATCCACCTTACTGCTGGTCGTCCTCTTCTCTTTCCTTCCACCTTTCCCAGCATTAAGCTTTCTCCAGAGAGCTGGGTCTTCACATAATGTGTCCAAAGTAGAATAATTTGAGCCTGGTGATTTATGCCTTGAGTTAGAACTTTGGGTTGATTCGTTCGATGATTCATTTGTTTGTTTTCTTGGCTGTCCATGCTCATACTTTAGAGATACACTAAAATAGAAAAGTTAATGAATATATTATACTTACTAAGTTTGTAAGAAAACATGATAATAGGCACCTTCTACCCCAAAGTGACAACCCATAGCCTTAAATAACCTCTGAGAAGATCTGGGCCTTGAAAGAAAAATGGTGGTGAGATTTAAATAAAGTACCTACCTGAAAAGGTGACTAGTTGTTTTCTCAAATAATTCACTTTAAAAGGGAGTAGTCGTCTTTGACTCACTAAGAATATAGTAACAGTGGCTTTTGGTGCCTATGTTTCTGGTGGTATGAGGTGGAGCAGTCTTAAATTCAAGGTCACCTGTTCAGGAAATACAAAATCTTCATTTCCATGTGAGATATATACAGAATAGGTACAGTTCTTCCACAGGAATAATACAACTGGTGATGCAATGTAGAATGTGTATTTTGATCGTTTTGCTGTATCTCCTTGAGGTACTTAAGTGCTTATTTTGGCTTAACATTTGGTCGGGACTGAGAACACTAATGGGCTTAGCCGCCTTAGCTAATTTTATTTATTTATTATTAAAATTTATCACCGCCCATCTCTACAGCAGTAGACTCTGGGCAAATGTTCTAACACAGTAGTGTTCAGCAGGCTTAAAAATAAGTAGAATTTTTTCTTGTGAGGATAAGTGCATTGCAGTATCTTGTGCAGAAAACATGTAGTGGCCCCCAAAATATTTAGCCTTTTAACATTGAAGACCACATTGCATGATGCTGTAGCATTTGCTTGAAAATTCCATTTCAAGCTAAGACATGAGGAAAGCTATCTTATACTGTACATGAAAAAAGTTACATTCAGCAAAAAATATAAACTGGTTCTATCCGTCACTTTTACAACATTCTACAACCAACAGGTTTCATGGCCAGTTTGTGATGTCCACTTCCCTATTTTTGTGAAGAAAACTGCAGGGTTATGTTCATGTCACCAGGAATCAAGCTGAACTTAAGGGCAACTTTTCCAGTTGAGAGGCTTGAATCCACGTCGGAGCCTGTCAGCAGTTTAAAACACTAGTATGTGTTGTTTTCTTTGTGTTTCTTCTTAATTGAAGTTGGTGGGAGGTAAATGAACTAAGCAGGCTTCAAGAGTGCCATAAAACATTACTTGAATTAAAACATTAATTTACTTTAAGTTATTAATGCTAACTCATAAATAAGATCCAATAGCTGTCTTTGCATGATGCATTGAATTAAACCAATTTCTAGGGTTTGCACAACACACTAAGTTAACGTGGTTGATGAATTTGTTGTTCAGTGTATTGTGTGAACACAGCCAGTTTAACAGACCTTATTCCCAGTTAAAAACACCCATATGATCATTACAACAACGGCCAGGATGCCCAATGCTAGAGAGAGCTGTAAGCTACAGTGGAGGTGAGCAATCTGCAACATCAAAATTGATAGAATTGGCATGATTTCCCACTGCTTAATAGTGGCGTGGTGGCTCAACGGGTAAGACGCCAGCTTCCGATGGCTTGTCAATCGGAAGATTACAAGTTCGGAGGTTTGAATCCCTAGCCCGCGTGACAGAGTGAGCTCCCGCACTCACCCCAGCTCCTGCCAACCTAGCAATTAGAAAGCATGCAAATGCAAGTAGATGAATAGGTACCATTTCGGTGGGAAGGTAACAGCATGCCGGCCACATAACTCTGGAAACATCTTCAGACAACGCTGGCTCTTTGACTAACAAACAGATGAGCCCCGGCCCCTAGAGTCGGACACGACTGCACAAATGTGCGGGGGGAACCTTTACCATTTTTACCCACTGCTTAATACTCCCAAAGACATCCTTTAAAGAAAAATCACAACCCTATAACATTCAGTATACTGGAAAAGGCAACAAAATGATGCACCCCACTTCTATCCCTATTTTACACCTTAGGGCAGTGTTTCTCAACTGTGGCCACTTGAAGATGTGTGGACTACAACTCCCAGAATTCCCCAGAATTTTATCCTTTAGTGCAGGGCTTTCCACAGTGCCGCCGCTGGCGACACACGAGCGGAGGTGCGGCAGCGGCGCATGCGCACTGCGGGGGTGCGTGTGCGCGGCAGTGACAGGAGAGCATGCGGCGGCGTGCGCGTGCACGGCGGCGCGGGGGGGCGTGCAGCGGCGCGGGCATGCAAGGCGGTGGCGCGTGGGGCATGCGGCGGCGCAGGCATGCACGGCGGCGGCGCGGGGGGCGTGCGGCGGCGCGTGTGTGCACGGCGGCGGCAGCGGCTGCCGCTGCCACCATGCACACGCGCGCCGCCGCTTCTGGGTGGTGTGGCGACACACTTTTGTGTCGCAACACACAGTTTGAAAAGCTCTGCTTTAGTAGATAAAAGAAAACTTACAGTACTTTAGATAACAGTAGTCATTTTCACATCAGTGCTTTGTACCACTGCAAAATCTATTCCAGAACTGATTGACCAGACAATATTGTCTGCTTTTTGGAAGCCACATCAGTTTGTCTCTTCCAGTGGATCATAAACCGCAGCAAAACTAGATTTCCCCTTATTTATTTGTTAGATTTATATCCCACTTTTCCTCCAGATGCTGGAAGTGAGGTACACAGCACCCCCTTACATTTTTTCCCAACGACTCTGTGAGATAGGTTGGGCTGAGAGAAATTGGCCCAAAAGTCACCCGGTGAGTTTCCATAGCTTCTAGGCCGAGGGTGGACTAGAACCTGGGCTGTTCTAACTGTTGAACTGCTGGGGCTCTGCAGACCTTGGGCACAGTCCAGTTTCTAGTCCATTGGTGCTTGCTTTAGCTGGTTGCCTGGCTCCTAAACCCAAGCCAGGCCACCCATCGCACAGGGTCAGCATCCTGTTCCTGGAGCCCATTTCTTCCTATCTACGTTATTTAAAACTTATCTAACCACCTTAGCAGCATGCAGTCATGCTTCTACCTACATCTGGAAAAACACCTGGTTACAAAATTGCCAACCTGCTATCATTTCACCTCCCTAAATCACAGGGGCAACTGAAGAACACAATTCTGCAAGGGGACTGGGAACATTTGGAGAGTTTCAGGACTCTTGTTTACCTTCTCTTGCACAGCCTCCCCGTTTAGCAATTGCTGTCATGAGGATGATTTTGGGAAGCCGCCAGATAAATGCACACAAATACATGAACTGAAAAGATGGATATAGAGGTGCTAGCCACTTACTCTTATTATTTCTTGGTTGTGTTGTCCTGCTTTGTGGGTGAGCTTGTGAAGCAGGATATAAAGGGGGTTTGGTTCTGTCCACTTTCCTAGTGTTCCTGGGAAGGAAAGAAGGTGAGCCTACTCTGGTATGGGTTTCAGATCGGATGGTGGTACTTAGGGCCACAAGCATTTTTTTTAAAATATTCCCAAACTCATTATTGTATCTTTAGATCTGACTTTACAGATCGCATTCCAAGTATACTTTAATTCTATAGGTATGTATGCGTGTGTGTGTGTGTATAATTTGATCATAATTGTTATAATTTTGTTATTTAATCTTTGCTGGGGAAATCTTAGAAGGAGAGACGTATCCCCCTACCCGCGAGTTTCTTCCTTCTTATCTCCTCTTTGGTTCCAAAAGAAAATCCTGCCCGTTTCGTAAACTACCGGGCGAAACTTCTCTTAACATTTGCTCGGCTCAGGGGCCTCTCCCAAGGCGGGAAGAGTTTCCCCCCCTGACGTCAAAAGGGCCAACCAATGACGACCTTCGCGCCTGGGAAGCAAACGGTGCATCTCCGAGCCAGGTGAGTCAGAGGGGCGTGGCTTGCGCTTCTCGTCACGTGCCTCTAGGCGGACACGTAGCGCGTGGCAGGAGCCCTTCGCTCGCGCTCTCTTTCCACCGGAAGCTGTCGCCGCCGAAGGAGGAGATGCTACGTAGTTCCGGCGTGGAGCTGGCGGCTGGGGAGTGAGATCGAGAGAGAACGACGGGAGGCTGCGCCGGGAGACGGGAGAGCCGGAGTCGTTGCCGCCGCCGCCGCCGCCGCCGCCACTGTCGTGAAAGGCTTTGTCTACCCGGTGAAACGAGCCGCTACCGCTGTCTAAGTGGAAGGTGAGGTTGAGGCGGCGGCGATGGGCTTCGGCCTGAGCCGGCCGGTGGGCGGGTGGAAAGGAGGGAGGGAAAGCGAGCAAGTGACACGCAGGCGAAATGAGGGTGGGGAGGCCTGAGCCAGAGGCGCCCCTCTTTCTCTTCGCGGATGATTTCTCCCGTTCCTACGACTCGGCGGATCCAGAAACGGATCGATCCGTTTCGACTCGGGCTTCTGGGACCCGCGCGTGGATCCTCGGCCCTTTGTAGTCCAGCCTCCCCGAGCCTGGCGCCCTTGAGGCGGGTTGTATTCCGGCTCCCGTCGCCCCTCGCCGGCAGTGGTCGCTCTGTCTTGGGATGGTGGGAACTGATCCGAACCCTTCTTGGGAGGTGGGAAAGCGGAGGTTTTTCTGCGCCTGGTTTGGGTGCCACTTTCCATTCTTATGCGGCTGAGCTGGGGGTGTTTCCGGTTTCTGTTTTTGTCGGCTTTTCTTTTGGAGATTGTTTGTTTGTTTGTTTGTTTATTTATTTATTTATTTTTCCAATTTCTATCACCACCCATCTCTCCCGAACGGTTTTTGTTCGGCTTAGAACCTGGCAGATCGAAGGTGGATCCTCCCCGTGGCTGGGACCCAAGGCATTCTCTCAGCTTCTAATAATTACTGTTTCCAAAATAAAATGGGGGTGGGCGGGCTGTCGTGCTAGGTTTTAATGGCTGTTTTCAGTCGGGGCTGCTTTGTTTTGTCTTACGGTTTTAATGGTTCTAACTTAGAATTCGATTTTGTCAGCCATCCGGATTCTGCTGGACTGGACGGCTCTCTTAAATTTAATGAAATAAATAAATAAAGTAAAACATGGTGATGTTGACTTGTGTACTACTGCAAAATTGGGGATGGGGGTGTCAAAAGCAGGTAGTGCAATAGGGACTCCCATGCCCTCCTTGTTTTGGAATGAGCAATATCTGGGCAGGTCGATTTGGAAGCATATACTGTATCTACTCTGTGCCACCCTCAGGTTTATGCAATAGTTGTTGACCAGGTTATGTGCATTGCAAGATAATGTAACTGAAGTATCTTGACTGCTTCTTTAATCCTTAATTTTGGCTTTACCCTTATCAAGTTCCCCTCTGTATGATTGCAATTTATTCTCCATTTGCAGGCTCTTCTGTTTATGAGCGATGAGTGATTGGAAATACTGTATCTGTTCCGTGCCTGCTCCTTACCCAATTTGCTCCTTGGCAGGAGACTAAACCCTGATCTAGTGAAAAGAGAGTGGAAAGAATGCAGTTTTTTCATGTGTGCAAATTAAGAATGGATCACTGAGACATTTGTTATCAGTGTGCAGTATCCTTTCTAAAAGCAAAAGTTCATTTTTCTAGGCTTTCTAATCTGGTAAAGAGTTAACTCTTTAGCGTTATTTAGAAATTTAAAAGTTTGACATTTACATCTCTCTGTAGTTCCTGTCTTAGTTGCCCTGGAATTTCACTTGCAATGCAATCTTTCATAGGCCTTTCAGAAATAAGTTCCATTACATCCACTAAAACTTAAATTTGTGTGTGTGTGTTTGTGTGTGTAGGTAGGTAGGTAGGTAGGTAGATGATAGATAGTGTCAGTTTCTTAATTGAAAAAAAGTACTGTTTTTCTGCTAAGAACTGCTTACTATTTAATGTATTTCAGAATTGTGTCTTAACTGTGAAAACCATTTTGGGACCTGGATTAAGCCTGGGATTGATTTGGACAATTATATTAAAACAATTACATGCCTTATCGGTGTGTTTAATTCTTTAGAAAAGCCAAAAAAAGATGAGGGTTTTATTCACTTTGTAATGAAATCTCTAGGCTCCCGCACTCGCCCCAGCTCTTGCCAACCTAGCAATTTGAAAGCATGCAAATGCAAGTAGATAAATAGGTACCACTTTGGTGGGAAGGTAACAGCGTTCTGCGTGCTGGCCACATGGCCGTGGAAGTGTCTTCGGATAACGCTGGCTCTTTGGCTAACAAACGGAGATGAGCACCGGCCCCTAGAGTTGGACATGACTGCACAAATGTGCGGGGGGAACCTTTACCTTTAATGCAGAGCTTTCCAAACTGTGTGTCGCGACACAAAAGTGTGTCGCCACACACAGTCGGCTGTGTCGCCACACAACCTGGAAGTGGCAGTGGGGGTGTACACGGCGGCGGCGGCGGCACCAGCACGCCATCGGTGCTTCCATGTTTTAGCGGAGGCTGCCGCCGCCATGCACGCCCCCGCCCGCACCGGGTTTTCCCGCGGTGACACATGAAAATCTGAAGGCGCCGCAGCTGCGGCGGCGCACAAAGACCGAAAGCGACAGCAGCGCTTCCGGCTTTTTGCGCGCTGCCGCGGCGGCGGAACTTCCAGGTTTTCCTGCGGCGACACACCAAGGGCGGTTGGTGTGTCGCCGCAGGAAAACTTTGGAAAGCCCTGCTTTAATGAAATATCTAGGCTTTGTCCTAGCATCCCCACACCCTTCATTTTAATCAAATCATGCCCTTTCTTGCAGCTTTAAAAAGCTCCTGTAGATTGTTCCATTTTTTTCTATACTGCTTTTCATTCCAGAGAAGCCTAGCATAGGCTTCTCTGCAGCCTTTACTGCAGAAGAGAGCAGTAAATGAATCTTTAAAAAATTAAGCAAAAAGTACTTTAAAATAATACATAAAAACATTAAAATAAAGTTCATTTTAAAAATTAGCATTTTAAACCACTGCATCACCCTGGAGAATTTTTTACCCTACTAATGTTTGGGGGAGTAGTAATGTTTTCAGTTGTTGTTTTTTTGAGAAGACAGTGTGGGGGCTACCGCAACATGTCATGGAAGACAGGTTCATAATTATGAACTACCCCTGGGAAGGCCTTGCTTTTGGCTACCATGTTGTCAGCCGAGTGCACTGATGGGAGCACAAACATACCATTGAGCCATGAGCTTATATCAAAAGGCCATAACTAAGATTATCGTTTAACTGTCTTTTGCCAATTCTGTCCTTTCTCTGCTCAGAATAGAACTTTATTTCTGTTCATGTGAGGTTAGATATCTCAATCTTGTTGATATAGAGACACTGAAGTTATTTTGTAAGTGTGATTTGTTCCTGCTATCTTTAGAACTGAGAATGAATTGCAGTTCATTCTTTTCTTTTTGCCAGTACTTGGATATAGAATTTCAAATGGCTGCTAGTTCACAGACAAAAGGTTATAGTGTCCCCTTATGGTGTTAAGACTTTTAATTAAATATGCCTGTTTTTTTCTAGGTACATAATTCTTCATAATGTCATTCTTGTTTGAATGGATCTATAATGGCTTCAGCAGTGTGCTGCAGTTCCTAGGTAAGAGTTCAAATGTTTATCATTGAATAATTTTCAGGGGCTTACTTATTAGCCTAGAAATGAGGGGTTTTCTTAGATAGCTATAGTAGAAGGCACTGATACCTCCAGACAAACTGTTAATAATTTTGTGTGATTGGGTACCAGTTTTATCTTTTCATTTTTTATATCATGTCATTCTATGAGTGATTGAGATGCAAATCACACTTTATTATGATGTATTTTACCTTATTTTGTAATGCTAAATGATTGACATGGACAGCAAAGTAGTCAAGTTAAGATATTAAAATTAGTCCACTTTGCTTTTATATCCACATCTTTCTAGAAATACAGGAAACATTGTAGTTCAGTACTGCTTACTCCAGGTTGGGCCCCATTTTGCAGCCTTGCAGAAATTCAGGACAAAATTCCCAAGTTTGATGCAATTTTATATTAATTCTATTTTAGATAATTTATGTGACCATCCATCTTACATATGAACTCTGGTGGCTAACAACAATTTTGAAAATCCAGTATATATAACAAAACCTCTATAAACCAGGCAGGAAGAAGACTTAAAATAATCATAATACCATAACTTAGTCACAGTATAACAAACACAATTGCACACACCACACTTACGTAAGGCTCACCCTCACATTCTGGCCCAGCATCTGATGGAAAAGCTAGGTCTTCATGGCCTTCTGTGTCAAGGCCCTCCAAATCTCAGGGGGGAAGCTGTTCCATAGGGCAAGCGCCATGACAAAGATGGCAAAATAAGCATGGTAATAGATGTATTAAATCTGTCAAAATGAACACAAGCTGTAAAAAGGTTGCCCACCTATGGACTAACACCATGGGTGCAGAATCATTGCCCCCAAGGGGATGTTGGTGATTTGAGCATGCTGAATGGACCTGCTGATTGCTGTAATTAAGCAAAAATGTAAAGGCCATAGAATTCCTATTTCTGATCCATGCTGTCTTTGAATTCTAGAGAGCAAACCTGGAAATGCCACCTGCATCTAAAGAATATGTTTTGCCACTGAACTATGGCCCTTCTTTATATACTTTATCAAAATCATTTGAGTGTATGCAACTGTAAGGACATATAGCTTACAGTTCCAGAAGGTGAAACTGCACTTCTCCCCGCCCCCCAGGATAATGGTAAAATAAGAAGTAAAACTAAGTGAAAGCAAAACAAAAAAAGTACCTAAATAGTAATAATTATTTATTATGCACAAAATGGAAATGTTTCAATCCTGGAAAAAAATACTGAGTTCCAGAAATTCTGCTGAACCACTTTTGGGTCAGCCACAATATGGCAGAAATGAAGCCTGAAACATTTGGGTACTTCAAAGTCTTAGATGATACAAAGTCCATTTGGGGTGAGTTATCTAGTATACATCAACACCACTACCACCCCCGCAGCAGCTCACAGCATAGTACATCCCACTGGCTAACTTGCTCCCTTGATCTTCCCTGTGCCTTCTCTCCCTCCCCTCCCGACATCAGTGTCATAGCATGGCATATCCTTCTGACCCACTTGGTCCTTCCCAATACCTTTCCTTCACTGCCAGTGTCCCAGTGGAGCACATCCCCCCCCCATCCACAATTTCCCCAACACCTTCCCTTCTGCATAGTTGCTGCAAGAGAATATTGGTCATGATGCAGACTGCACTTTCCATTCACTTTGGGGAATAAGAATGCTCAACAGGTTTGGCCTGCATCTCATATAAGCTGAAAGCACATTCTGGAAGAGCCATCCACAACTTGATACTTTCTAGATCCATTGGACTACCATTCCCATCACCCCCAGCCTAAACCAGTCCCATTTTGGCCCTTGTATAAATGAAATTATCCCAAACATATATTTCGTTCTGGCTAAGATCATGCAAAAACAGCTGCTCAGAATGTTTTGCATTTCTCTAATAATCATATATTTTAATTCCTATGCAGTTCTGCATAAAGCACAACATAAGCGCTTGCTAGTGATAATAGTGACATTTTCTTTTGGAAGTTACTGCTCAGATCTTTTGAAAATATATCTGAGAGGGCATGGGTATTCAATATATGTCTTAAAAACCCATTTATTTATTTTTTATGCTTTCAAGTCAATCTTGACTCCTGACAACTACATGGACAAGTCCCTGCAGTTTTCTTGACAATGTTTTTTGGAGGTGGTTTTCCATTGCCTTCTTCCTAGGGCTGAGAGAAAGTGACTGGCCCAAAGTCACCCTGCTGGCTTCATGCCTAAGATGGGACCAGAACTCATAGTTTTCTAGTTTCTAGCCCAGTGCCTTTTAACTACCACTCCAAACTGGCACTTGTTCATGTTTTATAGTGTACTTTAATCCAATATATTCAGTTTTTCTTCGGGGGGAGATGGGTGGTGATAAAATTTGATAAACAAATAAATAATTTTGTGCATGCTGTTTTTCCACAGGATTGTACAAGAAGTCTGGAAAATTAGTTTTCTTGGGTTTGGATAATGCAGGCAAAACTACACTTCTTCACATGCTAAAGGATGACCGATTAGGTCAACATGTTCCCACATTGCATCCAAGTAAGCACCATGTAGCTATGGTTGGAGTTACATATTGATGTCATTTTAGGACATTATTCTATGTTAATAAATGTTAAAGTTTATTAACTTAAAAAAAAATAAGTTGCTTCCTGTTTGCTCTTATTGTTTTGAAACTGACGTTTAAACCTACTCCTAATCCCAATATCTTTTGTGAGACTTATTACTTGGAAATGATAAAAGAGATTAGGCTCAAGATTCAGGGTGTTACATTTAATGCAAATTTTACCTGTTACAGTTCATAAAGTACATTTGAGTTAGGAGGAATTGGAAGATTCAAAATACGATTTTGGGGGTTGGTGACCTTTTAAAGTAGCAGTGGGCGATATGTGCCTTCCAGATGTTGCTGAACTTCAGTTCCCATCTGTCCTAGCATTATGATGAAAGTGATGGAATTATGGGAATTGCAGTCCAACAACATCTGACATGTCAAATTAACCTATATCTATATTAAGATCTTATGCAGTTTTCTCACCCCACTGCTTATGGAAGTGTTGGGTTTTAATTCCCAACCAGAATGATCTTTATTCATATAGCTTGGAATTTTTGGGGTTCCTATGAATATTCATTATTTATATGGAGTCAGTTACCTAAGGAGGCCATGAGATCCTCTATACTGGGTGCGTTCAAGCAGAGGTTAGATAGACATTTGTTGAGGGTGCTTTAGTTTATTCCTGCACTATACAGGTGTTGGATTCACTGGTTATATAGGTCCTGCCAGGTCTTTGATTGTACGGATACTTCTGAAGGGCATTAGGTTGGGTGAAAGCTGATCTTACATATCTTAAATAGCTTATGCCTTCTGGTAATTGGCATTGTAACAAAAGCAAACATATCCACTGCTAAAGGCTAAAAAACATTCTTCTCTTCCTTAGCATCAGAAGAATTAACAATTGCAGGAATGACTTTCACCACTTTTGATCTTGGTGGCCATGAGCAAGGTAATCAATATTAATGCTTGTTACTTTGTTTCACTCTTTTTCCTTACTGGTTAATCTGAGAGGAAGGGTCCTTCATGCAGACATGATGGTCCCCTAATGGGGATGGCATTCAATCACATTAAGAGAGCATTGTATGATCTTTGTTACCCGTACTTATTCTCACATTCATGAAGTTCACAAATGGGTTTTCTTCCTCTTATAGCAGGGACGTGACAGAGATTACTATCTATTGGTTTTTAAGGCAAAACGGGTGCCCATGGGCATGCAGAATCCTCAAATACTGTGCTAAGCACACACTTCAAGCTGCGTAGCTTAATTAGCAAAAGACTAAGTGCAATACATGTTTGATAGGGGGCGTGGTGGCTCAGTGGGTAAGACGCCAGGCTTGTCGATCGGAAGATTGCAAGTTCGGAGGTTCGAATCCCTAGCCTTGCGTGCGGAGTGAGCTCCCGCACTAGCTCCAGCTCTTGCCAACCTAGCAATTCGAAAGCATGCAAATGCAAGTAGATTAATAGGTACCACTTCGGTGGGTAGGTAACAGCGTTCCGCATGTGTCATGCGGCCACATGACTGCAGAAGCGTCTTCGGACAACGCTGGCTCTTTGGCTAACAAACGGAGATGAGCACCGGCCCCTAGAGTCGGACACGACTGCACAAATGTGCGGGGGGTACCTTTACCTTTTTTTTAAGTGCAATACATGTTTGATTCTTGATAGCAAGCTGGAATGTGAGAATGGCGCAGGGTGCTCAAAGTATCCATTGTTTCCCATCCAGTTATTGCTGTTGGTGGAATACTGTTGCTACATTTTCACAAGTGTTCTTCTTTCCCTTGAAGCTCGGCGTGTCTGGAAGAATTATTTTCCAGCAATTAATGGGATTGTCTTTTTAGTGGATTGTGCAGATCACTCCCGTCTTATGGAGTCTAAAGTGGAGCTCAATGTGGGTAACTTTTTCTTTTGAATGCACTAGTACCAATTGTAGCATTTGTGTATTCTTTTCCCCATATTGGACAACAAGTTAGCTTAAAATCTGCATGTATGAGTGAACAGGCAAATATAAAGCAGTACTTAGTTCTTATGCATAATTTGGAATAGGTTTCATAGATTTGAGCTGTAACTTATGTGCTGCTATTATGATATTTGTATGGTCATGTCATGACTTAAAGTATTCCAAATACAATCAAGATGAAATATGTATGTACCTCTTGTCTAGGAATGCTTTAAATAGCACTTTCTGAAGTTAGGTTTGGAATTCCTACTTAATATTGTTACTTGCTTTCTACAGCTACATCATCATCATAATTATTATTAATTATTATTATTATTAATTCAATTTATATAGCCGTCCATCTCACATTCAAGACTCTGGGCAGCTTCCAATTGAAACATAATGCCAAAACCCAAAAAATAAAACAACCATACAAAAAATACAAAATGTTAAAATGCCATCCAGTTTGGCACATTTCTTCAAACCTACAGTACTTTCGTTCCTTCTTTAAACCTAAATTACGCAACAAGTCCTTGTGGATGGCAGGGCCGGAGGGCAGTTTCAGGTGTTGAAATTAGAGACAGTTCTGATAAAAGCACAGACGTTTCACACCTTCAGATGTAAAGCTTGTACTTGACTGTTTTTGGAGAGAAAATAGAGAAACTGGACTTAGATCCCCCCTCCTTTTTGTTTTCAATTCTTATTTCCATATCTTGCTTCCATGTGGATCTTTCTTTCAGTTGCAGTCAACAGAACTGGCAATAGTTGCACAAGTATTTTCCTTTTTTCCTTAGGCACTAATGACTGATGAGACAATATCCAATGTGCCAATTCTTATCTTGGGTAACAAAATTGACCGACCAGAAGCTATCAGTGAGGAGAAACTGCGAGAGATTTTTGGTCTTTATGGACAGACAACAGGAAAGGTAAGGAATCAAAACTTGGTTGTAAAACTAATGTACCCTATTTTTCAAACTACAGTATATTTTCTGAGTACTATAGTATATCAAGATTCACAACTTTGGCTCTTAAAATACTATAGGAACACAGGTAACAGCTTTTAATAGATCCAAGTATGGTACAAATGAATTTATTAACTTAATGTAGAATAGCCTAATTTTAATACATTTTGCTGCTTACTGGATTGGTTGCTCTTTGATACAGTTAAAGATAATTGAATTATATGTGTGTGTCTGTTTAAAACTGAATGACTGTTTTGTATGGTAAGTTAATAACCAACATATTTAGTTTTTATGTACCAGAGTCCACCTCCTTGGAGACACGAATTGTTAACTTCAGCTGGTTGTACATAGGTGTGGAGAGAATTTAAGTTAGAATCAAATGCTGTGAGATGTGACAAATATATTTAGTCATGCTTAGATGTATACAAGACAACTAAACTGATTGTGGACAACAGCAGCAATAATAACAGAACTAGGAAGAATATGCTAATCAATACCCATTGTGGCATAATCAATTTTATTCTTGAACATTCCTTTGGAAAACTTCAGTTAGTTCAGCCTGCAGTGATATCCTGAGAACTAAACTATTCTCACACTGTTTTTTGAATATTGCCATTTTTGGTGTCTGATTAGTATTTTTTCATTCTGTTTAGAGATTGGCTTGTCTGTCTTTCTTAGGAAGCACAAGATGATAGATAGATAGATAGATAGATAGATAGATAGATAGATAGATAGATAGATAGAAAAACTTGTAGCATATGTCTTTTACTGTGGGCTTAAATAGCTTACTTGTTTTCTTACATGTCCCCTTTCTGCCAGAGTTACACAGAGTGATTTGCTATTCAAAAAAACTAAACATGTACACAGATTTCTTTTCTTCTTTGAAGCATGCTTTACTCTTACAGCGTGCAGAGAGTAAGTAACCTCAGGGAAGACGAGGGAAGGGCTGCCCAACAGGTTTCTCAGGTCATGGATGGAGCTTATGGCTTGAGCTCCTTGGCCTGGCTTTTTTTCTACCTTCTTTCCCTGAGGTGCACAGTTCTGAAAGTTTCCTGGCAATCTTTTTTTGTTAGTTCCATTGTGGCTCTTGGATCACTATCAAAAACAATGCCAGAGAGTGTAATCAAGAATGATCTTACAGCTGTAAGATCAAATATGACTATGCATTCATAAGAAAGCTTGTGTGTCTGTCTTAGTCTCTGTGATTGGATGCCCGGAGTTTCTGCCCGTGCAATTAAGATTCAGCAACTGAGTCCTTTTGAACAAACTCTTGTTTAATTCTCCAGGGGAATGTGCCACTGAAGGACTTGAACACGCGTCCCATGGAAGTGTTCATGTGCAGTGTACTGAAGAGGCAAGGCTACGGTGAAGGTTTTCGTTGGCTGTCACAGTATATTGACTGATACTGGAGAGACAAATCTATTCCTGGACTGATCCTGTTCACAAATTCCTTATGGACTTTTCTATTAGAACATGGAAGACTCTCCATCTGCATACTGGCAATGACCAAGAGACTCCTTTCTTCAGTTACCCTACATCACAGTGGTGACACAATTCTTTTCCCTGTGTCTGGGAGATAACATTCTGTACACTGGTGCAGGTTGTCACTTCCAGTGGCCAGGGTTTCCTATGGAAGCCGTGGCTTTCAGTTACGATGGGATGGGCGAGCTGGAATGCCAAGCTCTGTGCACGGCCCTCTTCTGGCTGGAAAAGAGGACATGTCTCACCACTGTGGCCAATTGATTTCAAAGAAAGCAACTCTATTTTTAAAAGGAAGTGTTTGATGTAAACGGTGTCCCTTTAGGTTTCTTAAGTTAGCATTCATCCTGTTCGGGCCAGAGTCTGTTAGGGTTTTTAAAAAATCTATTTAATGGTATTTAGGTGGTTCCCAAACGACTGAACCAGCTATCATGATATTCAAAATCTTTAGCAAACAGAGATGGCTTTTGTTGCCCTGTACGGTGGTTGCGCTGTCACACTGCTTGATCATGAAGATGGTGCTGTTGGGACTGACTTGTGCAATGGTTGTTCTTTAATTTACAGGGAATTTAGTTGGGGAGGGAAATGGAGTATGCACGGAGGCACACTTAGCCTAGCCTTCCTTGTCATTATGTGTAGGAGTCTGAAATGTGGTTGACCCCTTTTGCCCACCTCTAAAAGTTGCGATCTCTTTCCTTGTTGGCAGTCTTTTTTTATTTCTTCTTCTTTGTAGCACCAGCAGAAAGTTTGTCTTGGACCTACAATACAGGATGTTCTACATTGCAGACAACTGCAAAAAAAAAAAAAGGCAGTAGAAATCATGAATTTATTTTGTTGGGTTATTGTAGCATTAAATTGTTCCAACAAGTGCATATCAAATGCTGTTAATGTAAGCTAACCCTGTTTCTTTTATACTCAACAGAGCTTGTGTTTGAATTTCCATTACTTGCCTAGACATCTTCATTTTCACTTAAAACAGGCATTCTCCTCCTTTGCCAGAGTGTGATGATGCTTTAGTTAAAACTATTCTAGTGCTCGTGAACAGATTTACTTTGGTGAATGCAAGGGACCCTATGTCTGAAGAGACTGGTTTGCTGACTCCGTTACAAAATATGGAATGCAAAATGGCAGCACACTATAGGCGCTTAACTCCACTGAATGATAACACTATTGCTAGGGTTTGGGTATGTTCACTTAAATGCTAGCTATGGTTTAGTATCCTTTATCTTAGCATCAAATTCACTGAGAGGGAAAGAAGTGAATCATTAACAGTTGGACATCCCAGAAATCCTTGTCTGTGTTTTTGAACATCGGTTTTAAGAACTTCTAAATTGTCAGTTTCACCCAGTGCATTGGCATGTCAAAATGTATTGATCTTTACCTAAGGATACTAACATTTCAGGTAAAAACTCATGGAGCCTTCTGAAGTATGTAATGCAGCTATCAGTTGGGATAAATTTTCTACTACTCTGCCTGCAAAAAGGGCTGACTATTTTGCGAATATGAAACATGTTAAAACTGTACAGATTGAAAGAGTCCAGGATGCAATTCCAGAGGTAATCTAAGTCATATTTCCATTGGAAGAGCTATGACAGAGTAGCCAATTCCTGAAAAGGATAATTAGGGAAGAGTCCCAGTAGAATTAACCAGGCTCTTTTCTGATGTGGTTATTCTTGAACTGTTTGCAATGTCTTCATCAAAATGACTACTTTTAGCATCATTGTTGAGATCACTTTTCGTCTGTAAAACCTTTGGGTTTTATGTAAGAAGCTTTTCAATCATTTGTGAATATTTCCTAGGCCAAAGTGCCTGTGCGTATGGTGCCAAGGAGATGTGGAAAACTATCAGCGTGCAGGAGTCCACGAAAAAAACTATAGATCAGGTGCAAATAATGTAGCGTCTGCTACATTGAGCGCCTGTAATTCTCTTAATGGCTGCTATAGTCAAGGGATATAAATGGATGGCTCCCCTTGGATCAACGTGAGACCTGATAACCCTTGCCTCCAGCTACATGCTTAAAAAGAAGGCCCCAGTAAACAGAGCTATGTTGGTGCCCAGAAGAAGCAATTTCTATGAAAGTGGTCGTCTAGCCACTGGAGAAAATGGTTGTGTATAGCTCTGATCTGATTTCCCTTCTGCCTGCCATGTACTGTCTTTGGACAAGTCTCCTTGCAATGTCTGGATATAAAGTTTAATATATTCCTTAGGAACTGGATTACAGTTTGGAAAATAGAGTAAAACATTCTGTTAGCAAAATGTTTTAACTTCCCATTTCTGGAAACGTGAAACATGTTTGCAGAGGTGGTTTGTCTGTATCCAAAACATTTTAATAAAGTTTTTTTTTAAAAAAATATCATACTTGGGTTGAATCTGGCCCTAACCATATCCAGAGGCAGTTGTAGGAGGTATCCATGTCCTGGGCCACAAAGATGCTCTTGACCAATGTGGTTTTAAATAGGGAGTGGATCATTTGATACCTTTTCAGCCACAAGTAATTAAGGAAAATCACAGGTTCTAGCATGTGAACACATTGAGAATCATAGTGAGGAGCTTGCTGCTTATGGAAAAACTACATGAGGGAGAAGAAAATGAGTAAGTATGCCTGTTAAATTGAAACACCTCTGCTAGATGCTACAGTTTAATCAGCTTTTTATTTTTATTTATTTTATTTTCTATCCCGCCTTTATTATTTTTATAAATAACTCAAGGCGGCGAACATACCTATCCTTCCTCCTCCTATTTTCCCCACAACAGCAACCCTGTGAGGTGAGTTGGGCTGAGAGAGAGAGTGACCGGCCCAAGGTCACCCAGCGGACTTCCATGCCTAAGGCGGGACTAGAAGTCTCAGTCTCCTGGTTTCTAGCCTGTTGCCTTAACCACTAGACCAAACTGGCTCTCTTTTTGCCAAGGATAAAAAGAATGTGGATTGTGTTTAAGGTATAGGGAAATAACGCTCCTATACTCACCGTGTTTGCTGCAAGAGCCCTTGCTTTTATGGAAGCATCATTCGGTATTGCCCTCTAGTAGCTTTTATACTGGCATTTAAGCAAACGAGAGCTGGTTGTACTGTATGTGTCTGACACAAGTCATCTGTGTATGCACCCATGACCCATCAGGAAGGCTGCCTACCCTACTCTCAAGAGTTGGGACCTGGGGCTTCCATTCATATAGATAGGTTCAGCTACTGACTTGTAGATTTCCCTCCTTTTTAAACCCCTCTTGCTGATGGGGGCAGCTAATTTATGCCAGCAACTTGCAGGAAAGGTTTGGAAAAATGGAACAAAAAGCTGAAAACTCGAGCCCCCAGTGGTGGATTTTGGCTGGCAGTGGCTTCCCAGTGTTTCTGAAAAGATCTTCAGTCTGCATTCCATGGTCTGGCCAGTGCCCAATATTCTGGGGGTCTTCTTTAAAATGGGAGTTTCATTTCCTTTGGTATTCTTACCGTTTAGGATCTGTGGACACGATTTGCCATTTTAACAAATGCTGTGGATGAAAACAGAAAATGGCTGCAAGTCACAAAATGTAGGCAAGCCACAAAATGCAGGTCTCCCTCTTGGTTGTCACACAGTGGAGAAAAGAGTGAGGAAGGACAGGAGCAACTAGACACACAAGAGGGAGAAGAGTGGAGAAGGAGAGAAAAGGGTGTTCTTCAACAGAGAAGGGCTTTGCTCCTCTTCAAGTGAAGAAATACTTTCATATGTTCAAAGAGGGAGGAAAATCCTCCCCAGTCAAGAAACAGCTACAGGAGAGTTCCCCACCCCCATTGCAATGTGATGAAGGAAATGCCTCCATTCTCTCGCTTCATTGATACATGGCAGCTCCAGGCACAGAGCCAAGGTCTCAAGAATTATATATTTAGCTCATGTTGTGCAACTGGCATTCTACTTCTAAAACCTGTTTTTCCTTGGAAACAGAATGGGTAACTTCAGGTCACCCCATTTGGTCTTCAGGGCCTGGAAGTAGTCTGGATCCTCACTGAAGGTGCAACAGCCCAGGTTGTGGGCACTTCAGCTGGCACATTCCCAAGCATAGCTCTGCTTTGGACACATACTAATTTTCCAAAGGGGACAAGGCCAGTCCAGCTAAACCTGACCATCGGAGAGTGAGCAGTGCCTTTTACCAAGAGATGTGCAGGGCTTCAACAGCCACACTCTTCCCCAAGAACAACAACAAACCACAAGGCTTTCAACATTTTTGGTGACTTGATTACCAGCTGGATAGTGATTAGTTGAAGGGAAGGAGTCAAGATTTAGATCCGCCACCAATTATCTCTCCTGTGCACAAGAGGGATAGGAGGGAAATTATGGGACTCCGACCCAATGTTGATGGTCATACCTGCTCTAACAAAACTTCCATTTTAGCCCTTTCTTAACTGATAGTCCTCCGAACTGACAAAATGTAAAGCCAGCACATCTTAAGCCTGTAGTACATTTTTGGAACTCTATATCAAAAAACCAAAACACACGCATTTCTCTCTAAGCCAGCCTTTCTCAACCTTTTGACCCTGGAGGAACCCTTGAAATATTTTTCAGACCTCGGGGAGCCCCTGCACATTCAGGCTCAAATATAGGCCAGAAGTTACAAAATTATTATATGCGTTTCATGTGTAGGCCTGTATATATGCACTAACAGTGTTCTTAAACTAAAAATAAAGAATGAAATTAATCTCTCTAATGTGAAGTTGCCTGAATTTGAAATAAAATTTGAAATAAATGGTGATCTCCCAGGGAGCCCCTAGTGACCTCTCGCGGAACCCTAGGGTTCCACGGAACACTGGTCAAGAAACCTTGGTCTAAACTAAAAAAGATGTCTTGAAAAGTCACCTTGATTCACAGATACGTTCGTATGATTCTCTTGACAGCAATTCAGGAGTAGTTTACCCTTGCCTTCCAGGTTTTTATTTTGTTTGGTTTTTACTTTCCAATCTAGTCTACAGCCCCGTGTGGGTCTCCCAAGTAGCAGCCAAGGTTCAGCCCAGCTTCAAGATCACTCAAAGTTGTCCAGTGCTGCTACCTGATCTTGAAAAAGCTAAACTGGGTTGGACCTCTTTTGGACTTGATGTACATCAAGTAGAAGGACTTTCTAATTTCTTACAGATAATATTATGGTTCACTTTGCCCAAGAACAAGCAGAGAGAGGGCTTTTATTTTTAGAGTTGGAGGTCCAAGCATTTCCCATGAACGTGCTAGCAGGTTATATCTGTCATGCTCTCTCCACATAAAAGAAACCCAGGTTGTAGCTGTTGTGAAAAAAAGCCACTTCTCAATTGGAATTGAAAATCAAATTGCCACAATTCTAATGTCATGCATGGGATGATGTTGCCTTAAGAAAGAATACTGTAGACCAGCAGAAGATGTAGAACAGGCCACCCTAAATGTAAATACTTGAAGTTAAACAACTCACCTGCCAGGAAACTTAACAAGCCCTGGCTTGATGGTTGTTGTGGGTCTTCCGGGCTGTGCGGCCGTGTTCTGGAAGTTGTGGTTCCTAACGTTTCGCCAGCATCTGTGGCCAGCATCTTCAGAGGGCAGGAGCACAGACAGAAGGCTTTTTCTGTGCTCCTGCCCTCTGAAGATGCTGGCCACAGATGCTGGCGAAACATTAGGAACCACAACTTCCAGAACACGGCCGCACAGCCCGGAAGGCCCACAACAACCATCAAACTCCGACCGTGAAAGCCTTCGACAATACAAGCCCTGGCTTTTTTTAGCTTAGAAAAGATTGGCAGGAAAAGATGGACATGACAGAGGTGTGTGACACTTACGGCTGGACAGATACACCAGGGTTTCTTTTCCCCTCATTTCTGGAACAAGGGATCATAAAATGGAACTAAGCAACAGGAAATGAAGCAACTAGAATAAATAACACATACTTGGTTAATTAAACTTGTTTTTTCATGTATGTGACCATTTGAATTCAGAAATAAATATTTAATGGATTGATAGGTTACATCAGTGTTTCTCAACCTTGGCAACTTTAAACTGTGTGGACTTCAACTCCCAGAATTCCCCAGCCAGCAATGCTGGTTGAAGCCCACACAGTTGAAGCCCACACAGCTTAAAGTTGCCAAGGTTGAGAAACACTGGTCTGCATTGATTTAGAGTTCCCCCAAAATGACTCTCTTGAAATGTTTTGTTTATCTTAAAAGAACATGGATTGTCAACTAGTCCTACAAGTTAACAAAACTAGTAACTGTTGGAGGTAGAAAGGAACAGACAGTCCAACGCCCGCTCCCTGCAAGAATCCAGATCAAAGCATCCTCCACAGATAGCTCTACATCCTCTGCACCCAGCAAAGTGGAGCCCACTCCCTTCCTAGTGAGTTGGTTTCACAGTCAGACAGCTCTTACCATACTAGCAAGCTTTCTCTAACATTCTGCAGTATTTTGACTTCATGTACCTGAAGATGTAAGAAAGTTGAAAACAGGTAAGATCTTCCATATGACATCCCTTCACATAGGGCTCCTCTATCAAGGCAAGGCCTAATTCTTTCACTTGCTCTCGCTAAGCCTTAGTTTCCTAATCAGCATCAGCGTCCTTATTTGAACTTGTTTGCTTGTCGTCGTCTTAACATAGTAATTTGTTTGTTTGTTAGGCTGGGTACAGTGGCGCCCACAGGGAAAGGATTACACTGCGCAAGATGGCAGGTATGGCATCGCAATCAAATCCCTGCCCATCTTGCACATTCCTGGTGGCATGCATAGCTCTCCTCCCATTTTTCCCAACAACAATCCTGTAAGGGGGGTTGGGCTGAGAGAGAGTGAATGGCCTGAAGTCAAGCCAGTGAGCTTCCACGGCTGAGGGGAGACTAGAACCTGGGTCTTCCTGGTTGCCAGTCTAGCACCTTAACCACTACCCCACACGTACTGGACACAGCATTTGTGGTGGGAACTGAGGGGTGCGGAATAGAGTGGAACAATTAGATCCCCAGTTTTAGAAATGCTATTAATGCAGCCTAACATTGTATATGCCTTTTTTCCTTCTTTTTTCCTCTATGGCAGCTCCAAGACATTGCTGACTCATATTCTGTGTGTGATCAACTATAATTCTAAGATTCTGATTATATTCAGTATTATTAAGCAGGTATCCTTCACCCTATAGCAGTGTTTCTCAACCTCAGCAACTTTAAGCTGTGTGGACTTCAACTCCCAGGATTCTGGAATCCTGGGAGTTGAAGTCCACACAGCTTAAAGCTGCTGAGGTTGAGAAACACTGCCCTATAGACTTGCATTTGATGTTTTTCTTTAAGATATTTCAATATTAGAACTGGGGAGTGATGTGATGGAGGGGGCTTAGGAAAATGAAGCTCAAAGACTTTTTTTCAGAGCAGAATTGCTGACATTCTCTCCTTAAGCACAACAGTCACTAGAACAGAATACTAAAATGGTTTTCGTGATTTGCTACTGTTTGTTATAGTTTAACCCTGGGGAATGAGGAAAATAAATTATTGCTCTCTATGATGAGGTAAGGTTTCTATTTGACAACAGTAGTTTGTCCACATTGCATTTCTGCTCACAGGCCGAGGATTGCGATTCACCTGGATGAAACTGTGTTGTTGAATCTACCTAATTCAGTGGTGCTTCTTACTCCCAGATAATTGTGCCAGAAGTACAGTTATACCCCATCATGCATTAGTATTTTTGTGGATTTCTTGTGTTTTGCTTGTCTTTTAATACAGACATTTTTAGTTACTCGGATTCAATAAATTGTCTGGGACAGGTTCCTGCAGAAGGAAAGTCTCTTGACTTCAATTAGGGTTATTAGAGCTGACCTGCAGAATCTGAATAGCTACTAAGTGGCAGGAAAGTTTTAAGAATATTCTATGTCTCTTATATAGTAATTCTTCCGATTTTAGCAGCCCAGATCTGGTAGCCTTATCTGCATTTGTTTAGCCCAATGCTTTCTAAAGTGCCGCCGTTGGCGACACATCAACGGCGGGGGCGCGCACGGCAGCGGGGCGGGGGAATGCGCGGGGGTGTGCACGGTGGCGGCAGCAACAGCCTCCGCTAAAACGTGGAAGTGCTGATGGCGCGCCGCTGACGCCGCCGTGCACGCCCCCGCTGACACTTCCGGGTTGTGTGGCGACACACCAGACTGTGTGTCGGCGACACACAGTTTGGAAAGCTGCGGTTTAGCCAATGTTTCGTCAGTTCCTTTGTTGACTGCTCTTTATTTTTTTTTCTCAAGAAACACGGTAATTTGTAGGGGATACCTACAGCTGGTATCGACAGAAGGACAGTTAGGAAAATAGGGTAGCTTGTAACAGCCTGCATTATTTCTGAAATAAGCTGTAAGGAGAAGGATGGGTGTTATCCAACACATCTGGAGGATAGCAGGTCGAGATGGCTGGCAAATGGTACTATGCAGAACATAGATCAGGAACGAGCGGTCGTTCCAAACTTGCTAAGTGAGGACACAGACTTTGCGAGAAGTTTGCACTTACTTAATGCTGCATATGCCCATAGATAGCAATCGATAGTCACGGCCAGGAGCCAGAAAGTTATTAGCAATGGAATTAACCTTGCATTTGCTCAACGGTTTTCTTATTTGCTTCCTTATTTCAGAGTTAAATAAGGGATCCC